>OY292401.1:6186777-6705863 GCA_958496205.1 Idaea biselata | reverse complement strand
TAAGAGCGATGTTTTTAGCGCACATAACTTTTTCATAAAGAAAATGAAATTGGTGTGTATTGGATATGTATTGCATGCATGCAAAATATATCAAGGGTCTAAATAAATTTAAGGGTCCATATTGGCTCACATAAAATTTTAAGTCCTATTGTTTGTCTTACTACCGATTTGAATTCATAATAATCACTCTTCATAATTTTATCACTCATACTTTTTTTATTCAGACATTTTTATTACTACCATCGGAGCTCATAATAGTTAATGATCATAATTTTTTTATTAATACTGTTACTACCAAGAACAGTTTAAAATCATATTTTTTTTCTTCATAACATTTAATGATCATATTGCTTTAGTTTATAATTATTGTTACTAAGAACATATTTCAACTCATAATATCGTTGTTCAGAATAGCTTACTTTATAACAGACATTTATCATAATTTTTGTATTAATAACGGCAACTTTAACAAAACTTTTTATGAACTACCCCAATCAAACTCTTTGTGAAATTATAAATGGTTTTTGACTTGTGTTCTGGCGATCTTCTTTTTGAAACGGAGCTAACTCATAATGTAATTATATTTTCTATTCTATTATTATATTTCTTCTTAGAAATTACTCTTTAGTTAATAATGTTGTAATAAAAACACTTATGATTAAGATATATCAGGTTTTTTTTATTTATAGTAATTAGGCTGCGCGTAATCATGTTCTTACATTAACCTAACCTATCCGAGTCGGTGTGCTCCGTATATTTAATTTCAAAATTCAAGTAAGATGACAATAGTAGTTTTATGACAGTAATAGTTTTTATTTATAACATGATGAAGATGACAGTAATAGTTTTTATTTATAGTAATTAGGCGCTTTGGCGACCGCTGCCGCGGCACGCTCGCTGCGCTCGCTCGCCAAAGCGCTGCGCGTAATCATGTTCTTACATTAACCTAACCTATCCGAGTCGGTGTGCTCCGTATATTTTATTTCAAAATTCAAGTAAGATGACAATAGTAGGTGAAACAAATGTATGAATAAAGATATTATGATTTTCAATAATTATGCATAAAACACTTATGATTAAGAAATTTATAAAAATGAATATTAGAATAAAACACATGTATGAATATCAAAGTTATTTATTGGAATGATTATGAGTTTCGAGCATTATGATAAACAAATATATTAAAACAAATATTAGTAAAATGAAGTGTATGAATAGTGATATTATGAATTTCAATTATTATATATTTTAATATTTAGTTTTTAAATTTTTTATGAAGAATGATCATTATGATTATAAATGGTATGTGAAACATTTTCGGACCTCCGATGATAGGAGTTAAAATTTTATGTAAGACGATCCGCCCCCTAAATTTAAACACACACATTAACTTTCATGTAATATTATATTAATAGGACAAATAAAAGAATAAACCACCGACCGAACATTATACCACCCAAGAAAACAAATCAAATTGGAAAGAATGTTTAAAGTTTAAACTGGAACGTCCGGTATTTTTATCTGCCTACATACCACTACATACCTCTATTAACATATCCACTTTTATCAATAAATCTTTTTTCGTTTAGAATAGCGGGAAGACAGAGGTCATCATGCTCTTGTGTTCAGATATCCGCTTGAATGTTTGACCAGGTCCATCAAGCTAGGCTAGCGTTTGCCTCGATCGGTACTATCGATAGTACCGGTTTTGACTATTGGAACGACAATCAATACTATCGATAGTATCGATACTAGCGATAGTTTTACGGTATTTATAGTAGGCTGTTATTCAATAGCTATCTACTCCAACCTATACTTACTATGAAGGAAAGGTTTTTGTTAATAGGTTAAAACTATCGATACTATCGATAGTAGCGATTGCTTTTGCAATATTCAGTAACAATAGTATCGATACTATCGACAGTATCGACATATTGAACTTCAATTGCAATATGCTGTGTGTGTGTATTGCTGTTTGTCAATAGTATTTACACTAATGGAGCTATCGATACTATCGATTTGCCAACAGTATCGATACTATCGATAGTGCATTCGATATTGAACTTCAATACTATCGATATTATTGATGTGTGTGACAGTATTCGTACTAATGGAGCTATCGATACTATCGATTTGCCACAACTATCGATAGGCTATCGATAGTGAACTATCGAACGGCAACATCCAGCAAGGCTCTATAACGGTACACAGATACCATCACGTAGGTATTGTAACGGTCAAGCGTGTCTCCAACACCTCATTACATCTCAGACCGCCGTACAATAGAATTTAATTATAGCTATAATATAGAGTGAGCGTGTGTAAAACCGGCTTGATTAACGTCTCATTTGGTTTGATGATACGGTATTGTGATATTTGTTTCCTCATAATTGGTTTTTCATTCTTTGCGGGTTTTTAAGGCGGTAACGGAGACGGCATTATATGCTGTTGCGGTGAGATATACCTATTAGTGCTTGTCAAACATATAATTTATGCTTTTACGTAGAAATAAACATATAAAAAGTCGCTGCTGCGCTGACAATATTGTTACGACTATCGTCAAAAAGAAATGAGCATCGCTGCGGGCGATAAGATGCGGTCGATGAATGGCGATTAAAACTTCAATATAATCATTCAGTTTTCGTGATTTGTTAAACATATAATATATCCTTTTACGTAGAAATAAATATTAAAAGGCGCTGCACCGCTGACGATATTGTTACGTCTATCATAAAAATGAAATGAGCTTCGCTGCGATGAATGACGATTATAACTTTAAAAGCATCATTGAGTTTTCGGTAAAGTTAACGCAGTGGCTGTTTACAACTGTCTTCCTTCTGATGCCATATCTACTGTTTTAAGGTTGACATCAATAGGGTGAGAGATATTTGTGTTTGTATGTGTGTCTGTCACCGTTTTTCTCAGAAATGGCTAAGCCGATTTTGTAAGTAGGTAAGAAGGTGCTTGAATAAGGTTGATACCATCAATACATATTGATTTTCTTAAAAGGCAAATATTCGGTATTTGAGTGCTAATGTTCTAGGTGTTTGATTTATAACTAGTTTTATTCTGCAAACATATTTTTGGCAGACCAAAGTTCCTATAAATTTATTTATCTACTTAAATATACATCGCTTAGTACCTTCTTATAAGTACCTATACACTTATAGATTCTTGGATGTTTTTATAAAGAAAACTATTTTTATAACCTTTATTAAATAGATTTTTCTTCTGTTTTCGCGATGTTGTATTGAAATTAAAGACATTTTTCGGTTTGAATCGCGTGGTGTTTAATACTTTTAGCATTGTTACAACGCTCAACGTTTCGAGACCTTTCCAGGTCCCTTCTTCAGGATAGACTGACCTTTATTATAGATATTTATTTAGTTAGTTACATTGCAAGCTAAAATTAAAGTAGTTATTCAGACATTCTATAAACATCTAACTAAATATACACCGCTTAGCACGTAGGTACATATACTTACATACCTACACTTTTTCAAACTATTTTAATAACCTTTAATAAAATATTTATTTATTTAGTTAGTTACATCGCAAGCTAAAATTAAAGTAGTTATTAAAACATTCTATAAACATAATCAATCAGAAAGCAAATAAAAAACTTATAATAATATTCAAAGACTTTACAGTTAATTACATATTTTACTTAGTCAACGTTACTGACAAGGTTACATTAAAGAACGTTTAATCAAATTTTCGTAACAAACATAAAATAAAACGTTTAGATATTTCTTGATATTTCACAGACCGTTATGAGGCGTATCAGAGCGCGAATAGAATATTTCTGAATAGTTTTAATTACGCAGATATCTAATCATCGTTTGCTTTCTAACCTTGGTAATTTAAGGTGTTTAAAATTGTTTGTTAATTGCCCTCGAGAATTTAATTTGATTTTATCGGATCGAATGCAGATAGACCTAACCTTTGCCTAACCTACTGTTAGTACACCGGTAGTCTTTTCATACCTACAAATACAAATACAAAATCATTTATTGCAACATTTGTGTTTTACATAAATTTGATAACCCTGTCACTTGAACAAGCGTAAGCTGTACTACAAGCGACAGTTTCCTTCCTATTAGGTGAAAATAATTATGATTAGTACCTACATTGATTATTGACGATTAGTGCAATAAAATTATGACTTTAACTGGTCGATCATTGATACGGAACTAACCCACTTACTACTAAATGATGAATAAGTTTATGTAACGTTTGACCCTTACTGTGACATGGAGTTTCAAAGTTAACAGACAGAGATAAACTTAGCCATCTACATCAATATTATAAAAAGGAAAGATTTGTATTTTTGTGTGTGTGCGTGTGTCGTATGTTTGTAATAAATAAACTCCAAAAATAATGGACCTATGTAAAAAAATATTTTACTAAAAGAAATCTACATTATCAAGGAGTAACATAGGCTTTTGATTCCGATATTCCCACGGGATCGGGACTTACTTGAGTAAACTTAAGTCCCGATCTAGTCAGATAGTCGTTTATAAGTAAAGGGGTTATTCAAAAAACAGTTCGATTGTCAAAGAAAAGTTAGATACTGTTAGAATTATATTCCGTAAGAAAGATAATAAATAGACTACTAAGTTAGACACTCTCGGAGCTCGGTGGCACGGAAACCTAATTGCGACTATGCTTACATTGCATTGTACTATAAGTACTTACATAGTTGGCTGCTGCACATGCGAGTTGGCCAACGCTTTTATGAAATTCGAGATTCATTCCTCGATTATAGCAGCTCTGGCTTTGTAAAGATGGCCCTAGTACATGAATAATGTTGGCAATGTGTCTAAGTGAGTGCTACGCTAGTTTTATGAAGACTGAGTATACTTATCTACGATTGTACGTGCATAAAGAAAGGAAGGGATGTAAATAAAACGCGCAACGGAAGGAAAAGTGACATGCCTTTGTATGGTAATTGTGTTTTGCCTATCTTGCTAATGGAGTACCAGCATGACAAAACTATTAATCATTATTTCAACCCTAAATGGACGTAGATTGCCAAATACTAGTTACATTTTAAGTCGACCTTTACAGAATTGATTGCCTATTGTGTACTAACTTGGATACTTTCAAGCACTTAGACCAATTCTTTTAGACGGAGCACTAAAATTCAATAGAAATAGACTTCAGACAAAGATTTTTGTTAGAACTACAGTCGTGACTCGGTGGTTAGCATGGTTCGTGACGATGACGACTATTGCGTCGTCGCCGTAACCCGTCAACACCGAAACCAAAACATTAACGTAATCGAATTGACACGAACTACCCAATTTATACAATAGAAAACATTCCAAAAGAAACCACGGATCGTTGCAATTTGACCTTGAGAATAGATGAAGTCACTAAGTTAGGTACAAAACCGTAGGTTTTTGAGAAAAATGTAGAGGTAGCGTCTAACTTTGGCACATTGGGTAACAATAGAGTGCAGTAATAAAGGTGACATAATGTGACGTTCTGAATGTTTCTCATCTATAAACATGATGAAGATGCTCCTCCCACACGCAGTTTATTACCTAAAGAGTCTACTCAGCTAAACGCAATACAATTTCTTTTATCAACGTCCTAAATCGATGGAACTGCTATAAGAATTTCACATTTTAACCACAAGACAGCAATATCGCGAGTTAATCTTTTTTATCACGTAGTCGACAAAAACTCAAGTTTAATCATACCGTAAACGAGCAACCAAACCAATGTAGGTTGAACGAACGTCACTGGCTGCGTCGAGATGTTATTTAAAAATTCAAACAAAAGACACTTTCTTCTTGGAAACAGAGTCACCTACATACTTTTCATACCTTTTTAATTTTGCATTTAAACAAGCCATTATGGTACCTATTTACTGTGCCTTTAGGTGCTAAACCACTTTTTTTAATAGCTTATTTAATGATGTTGCTTATATGCAGCTTTTATAGGCTTTTTAAAGGAAGTTAAAACTAAACGATGAACCATTAGGTTCATAAGGATAATAACCTTATTATGGCGAAGTAAGGAGATTATTATTTCAATAAATTACATAGGAAATGAATAAACTTAATAATAAAAAATAATAAACTTCTTATGCATTTAATATTTTTAGTTAGCTCAATATTATTGTTGTGTAATAGACGGATTATATTTAATCATTTTTCGTCTTCATTTATTTAAAATTAAAAAGTTAAATATCATTTTAAACCCCAGAAATCACTAAGATTTGTCTGGTGTATGAATAAGTGCAATGACTATAGTTAAAAAAAATGACTTATAATAATAATAATTTGTTTATTATATGTAGGTAAGGTTTTGAAAAATATAGTCGGTAAAAGTAAAATTAATTATCGATCGTTACAAATGTAGGTGGTTTGTACAAGGAAGTGCAAATATGATACCTAGGTATAAATAGCGCAGCAATGGGTAGTTGTTATTTTATCGTAAAACTTATTTTGTTACTTCACTATTAATTTACAACGCTGTTAAATGAATTGCCACGGTCTACCACTCCTTTATTAAAAGTAACCTATCTAACCAAGTTACCTCTACAGTTGCTAATAGCGCTAGCCTGCATAGGCAATAAAAATTGATTTTTTATTTAAGTTCCAATTTTATCCATTTCAGAATTAAGCTGGTGTCACTTCACGGTAGAACACCAAAAGAATTTATGACAGCACCCGACAAAAGTTCGCAACTTTTGATCACAAACTCTGATAGATATGGAACTGTTTTCACTTTGGAAGTTTAGATTGATTAATTTACCTCATTTTATATTCAAGAAACTCAAAGTATCAAGAGATTTTATAACTGAAAAGATGTTGATTTTTAATGATTTGTATAATTTATTGAGAAAAATGTTTTAATGGAAATCTCTACCAGGGATTGGGTAAGGGATAATAAGTAAGAAATCTTTTTAGTTGCAAATACTTTTTAGATAAATGTACCTACTTGCCTGAAATGAAGTATTTGTTAACTAATAAAAAAATTAAATTAAAAATTTAAAAAACCCCCGACTTAAAAAATCTTCCAAGTTAAAACATAACCAAACTTTAAAAAGGCAAAAATAATAAACCGAAAACAAATTTCATGTCTCTGAGTAGGTATGTGGTACCTTCCTTACGTTCCCGCGTCGGTCGGGGGACGCGGAAACATTAGATACTATAAGCACGGGTCGGTTACCATCAACTTCTGTGACACATTCCCGCGTCCCCCGACGACGCAGGAACGTAAAGAAGGTACCACATACCTACTCAGAGACATGAAATTTGTTTTCGGTTTATTATTTTTGCCTTTTTAAAGTTTGGTTATGTTTTAACTTGGAAGATTTTTTAAGTCGGGGGTTTTTTAAATTTTTAGTTTAATTTTTTTATTTCACCCTTTTTGTAAGAGCGATTTTGATTAAACATGCATATTAAAACATTTAACATTTTCATGCAACATTTAAAAGTAAAGTCCTTTCATTTGATACCCCACTCGGGTATATTTGAAAACATCCGGTTTTTATTTCCGAGTTTGACCCTACATATACTTTAAACGGCTGAGCCGATTTTGATGAAACTTGCATATTGTTGTCACAAAAGTTATGCCCTTTTATTTGATACCCCACTCGGCTATATTTGAAAACATTCGGTTTTTATTTCCGAACTTCAACTCGCATATATTATAAACGGCTGAACCGATTTTGATCAAACATAGCTAAGAACACTCGCGCAAAAGTCACCTATCAACTAAAAAAACTACATTGAAATCGGTTCATCCGTTCGTGAGCTACGATGCCACAGACAGATACACAGACAGACAGACAGACAGACACACAAACACGTCAAACTTATAACACCCCTCTTTTTCCGTCGGGGGTTAAAAATACTTATCAAAGATTCAATAAGTAGGTACCTACTCTAAACAAGTTTAAGGGTACGGCACAGAAAGTGAACAGGTAGACAGAAAGCGCGGACGGACTCTTCTATGAAAACATTTCACGGAAAAAATGCATTAATCCATGCTGATAAAATTATATCAGTGATAATACTTCGATGAATAACGACTCCCTTCTACCGTATTTCGTAAACAACGATAAAGTTATAAATTGGACAATGCTGTATTCAAAAGTCAGCTATCACGGTATCTTACGACTTATCCCTTGCAAGAGTTGATGGAGCATCATTTCCCCCTTTCACTTCATGCACATCCATCAATCTCTCCATGGATGTTCTATGCATGAGTTTTATATGATGATTAACATTAGCTTTTGTAGATAAATCAATTTAACTTCAGCATTTTAAAAGATTAAAAGAAAACTTCCCCGCCTGAGTTTTAGCAATACTGAATTCTTTACTTTCTCCTAATATTGTCAAGCTGTATTCAATTAGCTGTCGGGGATTACACCCTGCTTTTATTATTTTGATGATAAATACATCAAGGCAGCTTGTAAGTGCGCCTGATCGAGGCAACTGGTGATCCCAAAACTGACAAGCTGTCAGATTGAATGTCGTCAACATCTTGAAGACGATGTCTCGTGAGGGTCTCGTGGGGGTTTTCTCTTATTTTAGATTGAATTACCCACCTATTAATTATTATATTTTCATTAGCAGTTTATTATTGTTTGTTATGTAGGTATGTAACATATCTATATTATATAAAATAAATTCGTGTTAGTTACACCGTTTATAACTCAAGAACGGCTGAACCGATTTGGAAATTGGTGAGGAGGTAGCTTAGAACCGGGAAAAGGATAACGGATACTTTTGATTCCGTAAGTCCCGCGAGATCGGGACGGTGAAATCGGTGAAACCGCGGAGCGAAGCTAGTACCTTAATAGTTTTAACAGGCAAAAAATGAATTTACAATAATACACATGTAATATTTTTCAAATAAATCGGTGAGCTAAGTAACTGAGGCTAGTAGAGATTTAACGGTGTAACATCGGGTCGTATAACCGAACCGCCCCTGTCATTAATCTCGTCTGCTTCTCAAGCCAAGTCACGATCGGAGTATTCGAAGACGCGATGAAACGACTTCCCAAAATGCTTGTCTGCCAAATTACATCCTGACCTCTGAGTGGATCGCGATATGTTTTGTCATTGGCTTGAGCTGTCGATTTCTTGTTTTTTGAAGAGATTTTGATATCGTGAATGTCGATATATTTGTCCTTTGTCTGTTCGTTGTGGTCTAGTCCGTTGACTAGTAGAGTATAATAATGACAAGAATCACATGATTATGCAGCCCTATATGTACCTACCTACTAGCTGCGCACAGCGGTTTCACCCGCGTAAGTCCCGATCTCGCGAGAATATCGGGATCAAAAGTAGTCTATGCCCTTCACCAATGTCCCATCTATCTCTGTACTAAAATTCATTATTATTGGTTTAACGGGTTATGCTTGAAAGCCTTACTGAGAGTTAGAGTTCCTTTCGTAGTCATTCGTACTATTATTGTATAGGTAGTATAGATTTAGTAAAAAGATGCGAATTGGGAACATTAAACATTTTCCCATACCTACTTGGAGCAATAATTTCTGAAAACTGAACACGATTACCATCAGTGATATTAACGGTACCTACATCTAAAAAAAGTTTGCTAATAAGTACACATAAACTATTAAGTTAGATACCCATTCCCTCCTTAAACAGTTTTAATTGGTAGTAGTGGTAGTAACTGATTAATGTAATGAATGATGGATAACTGTATAGTGAAACAAAAAGTAGAGAAAAAAACATTCTCTCGGACGTAGTTCCGCCTGACGGTGGATTTGCGTTGGTGATTATTACATGATAGGTACATGCTATACTGCATTAGTAATGTTTCTTTTCTACTAAGTATGGTTCGGTATATGCACATACTAGTATATATTAGCTACTTAATTATTTCAGCCCCATTTTCGCTAGCCATAGTTAGTTTGTAACCTTAAGAGTTAAAACCTATACACAATTATGCCATATTAGTGGTCAAAAACGAATGCTAAAAACGTCATGTTAACAAACCCTAGAACCACGTAATTAAAACTGAAAAATGAGTTTAATTTTAAACCCTAGTAGCCTTATTAATAAACATGGAGTAAGGTTGGAGTAGTGATAACATGCTTTGTCTTTTTCGTGACAAAAACTGTTACTTTCAAAGTTGACAGACAGAGACAAAAAGTGGTAAAATTATTCCGACCATCCTCCACGTTTATTAATTAGGCTATATAAGTTAAACCTAGTTACAAAACCCCCTAAGGTTTCTTTTTGTTCAAGGACGAAGAAAAACCCCAGATAAAATACATAATAAACGAAAAAAAAGCATAACTAGTTTACCTACTTTTAAGACTATAGTTAGATCATAAGAGAGCATAATGAGAGATCCACCATAACCGACGATGTATAAAGAAGTAACTGTATAACTTATAAGGTTATAAGACGTCTAGATTGCCGTCTGCCGTCGACGCCATGATGATGCGAGTTTGTGATCCGATCAGACAGCTTACAACTTTCAATAGCTATTTGCAGTGTAGGGTGATCGTACAAAGAAGGAGTTTCAAACCCTAGTGATGTACAAAGACTGAATAAACCATGACGAACTTAATCAAAATTATCTATAAAGTGTAAATTATTAAGTATACGGCATAGATATACTTTACCTACCTAGTTATAGGTATTGTAGCTAGGTATAGAATATTTATTCTTAATTTTTAATAAGTTAGTATAGTAGTTTAGTTACACCCAAATATAAAAGGTAATAGGATAAGTTTTGATACCTAAAATATTATTTTTATGCCATAATAATGCCAAAAATGCCATGTTAAATGCCGTGTTTTCACTATTCCGACCTTACTCCACGTTTATTAATAAGGCTATAGAAGTTAAACTTTCAACCCAGGATGAACCAAGCCACAAAACCTAACTTTTAATCAGGTACTTATGGGTAGTAATTTAGGTAAAATAAGACTATAATAAAATTAATTGTGATACCTAATTTTTGTTTACGTGTACGTATTCAAAATATAACAGGATTTATGATGTGGGTCGTTGAAATATTACTCCGATATAACACCCATAACACTCCGATATAACACCACCTTGTAGGTGTTACATTACTGTTTATTTTATTTAACTTAATTAATATGTTTTAAACACGCTTTGATACAAACTTTTAAATTAATGTCCCACCTCTATTTAGATTTGAATTGTAAATTGGATTATATTTCAGAGTAAGTAAGATAACGACGACAATTTCGTAGTAAATGTGAAAAATATTGTCCTTATTTCGAGTTAGATACCTGCAATAAAGTGTGAAATTGTAAAGATCAGAGCAAAAGCGATTTACCCCACGCAAACAACTTCAGATATATTACCCTCCTACAAACATTCGAGTAAACCTCGAAAACCATAAGTGGCCACTCATCCCAAACCCGACGCTGGACTAAAGGCATTATCATAAATTAATTATGTATGCCAGTTGTACAAAACCATAGCATTTCAACTTTTTTTATAACACCGTAGAGGCTTCTGATTTCTTTCACTTACGCGGTTTGTTTTATACAAACTGCGTATAAAGTCATTAGCATTTTTATAACGATTGTCCGGTAGTTTAGTTACCTAATCTTAGAACATAAGTACAATGAGAAAGTTACACGTATAAAATGGCGAGTCATTAAAGTCTCTCCTATAATATAGATACAATAAAAGGTTTATAACATTTTTCTTCTCTTGCATCATATTCACATTTGAACATTAATAGTCATGTTGAAAAGTAAGTTACGAACATAAGGCATACGCTTTCCTATCTTTGTACAAAAGCATTTTGTTCAGTTTGGAAAGTAGCCAATCATTTAGATACAAGCTATTAATGCTTGGACCATGCTCAGGCTAAATTAAACTATCAATGCTTAAGTATCCACTATATAATTTAATTAGACGGCGTTGTTTTCGAACGTCTTTAACAAGTTTAAAAATCTGCTGATGATGACATTATCTTAATTAAATTTCAGCACTTATATCTCGATTGCCAAATAAAAGAATGCAATCTGATCTTGGTGAGAAAAATATTGTATTCATTAAGACAGACATTGCAAGTGTCTCTCAATATTAATATGTAATGTAAGCACGTCAGACCATGTGACACAAAATGATAGATACAACACGTTTCGCGAATGAAACTTACGTTGAATATTAATCAGACTTTGTCAATAAAGGAACTTATTTATTAAGCAGTATCTAATTGAATGACACATGATTTATCTACAATACATTTTTACATAAAAGAAGGTTGTATTGTCATCAAAGCCGTAGAAGTGGGTGGCAAAAAATCACTCCCCTGAGCTCCTCCGTGCTTCGGAAGGCACGTAAAACAGTTGGTCCCGGTTGTTATCTCTGATAGTAGTCGTTAGGTCAAGGTAGGACTTTAGCAACTCTACGACTCGGTGAGCCACACCAATTCACGAAAAGAAGAAGAACTGTAACAGTAGTTCCGATTCAACTTACTGACGAACTGTGCAAATTCCATAAAAGTTTTTAATATTGCCATCTGTAAAATAGCTACCAATCTTAGCCGGCCAGAGTTAGCTTTATAACCCTACACCTAAACACAATTTTGACACAATAGTGTCAAAAATGAATGGAAGAACACCGTGTTAGCAAACCTTGGGTTACCCAAACATACGTTCAACCGGCTGAATATGGTACCTTACACGTATTAGCATTTTACTAGAAACAGATTTTATCTCCCAAATTGACTATTTGCCTATCTACCGGTAAAAATAGGAAACTACGATACGATACGATGTCTTACTGTTTATGCGAATCACATGCCTAAGCATAGTAAGCATTGAGATAAGAAAAAGCTTGCGTTCTTGTACTATCAATTGTATTTTCTCTACAATTACACTAAATCTTTCTATCTGCTTACAGACTTCAACTCTTATGATGAGACGCTGTATCAACTTACTCGTCTGTTCCATGAGTACTTAGTTTCTTAAGTTCTGGTGCTTAGGACCTTAAATTCAAGTATTTTAATATGCAAATGGTTCCCTTAAAGTAATGCGTTGAGTGAGTACATGTAATCGTGCTTACTCGCTCCTCGAAGCTTTTACCATACCTACTCAGCATAACAACTTATTTTGTGCTTAAAATTCTGTGGATATTCTATCCAGAAGTTGTTTTTAAATATTATTATCATTAAATTTGAGATGTAAAATATATGTAATACCTACATGTCGACTGCTTGTTTAAAAAGCAATTTAAATTCATGGTAAAAAATCATCGTGCCTCGATGATACTCATCAAAGTACCGTTAAGTTTTTAATTATTTACATTGAACACTGGTTTAGGAGAATATTAAGTATGAAAACATATAACGTCAGGAGATTTTTAATGAAAATCGGCTTCTTTAAATAAGAGCTTTTGTAAAAGTCAGATAAGTAGGCATATAAAAATAAGTTGGCTACTCTACTTTTGTACTCTTCAATATAACATGCTTAGGTTTACACTTACCAAATAATTCGATTTTTAATAACCTAAAACATACTTAACACTTACCGTTTCAGGAAAATTCAGCAACGAATCAATAATCAAGACACAGTTTCGAACAAAACTGTGCTGATATCGAAACGAGTCCAAAAGTTTTCGATAATATTCTAATCAAGTTCAAAAGAGATCTCGACCCACTTCACTGCAACAAACACCGAGTACAAATCCTTACACAATCTGTTATCACGACTGCAGTTTCACTTTCTTTAGTTCGTGAAAGGCCGAGTTGCTGGAGTATCGGTCCGCGATCTCCGGTAAACTTGCGTCGTACGATCGAGTCTGGGGGAGAAATGAGAGCGCGCGCCGAGAGTGCACCACGCCGTCCGACCGCCGAACAGCGACTGTGATAACGACACTTCCTCCGAATGAACCTGCGAACCTCTCATACACAGCGAGCGAGCCTCTCTCTCGCCGCTCGTCAACGCACTTAGCGTGCCCCTCCGGAACCCGATCTCAACCCTCACATCACCGCTACAAGAGACAATTTCCAAGCGACTCTACGCGCGAACTCCTCTCGCACGCGTAACGAGTTTACGGTACGTAAATCGCAGTGGATTTGTTTTGCTGTGCGGCCACGGTAATCCGGTTCTTCGCCTCGATACTCTCAGAACGCTTTTTTCTGAACAGATTTCCGTTAAATAAAACCTTTTTGCAGAATCTGCAGTAGCTACCGGGCAGCTACAGCCGAGCCTACTGCTGGGAACGTGGAATAGTCGCAACTCGCAACGGACAAGAAGTCGACTTTCTCCGTTAATAACTAGGAAACGATAAGAAAAAAATTGACCAACTTTATTTTTGTTAAAAATATTGACGACGACGATTACAATAAATAAAACAATTAGCTTGATTGGACATGGTGGTCAACAGAAATTGTCGGCCGCGAGTCGACGTGTTGTAATTTCACGGAGCGTTTTTGCGCTGCTCGGTTGTCTAGGCAGGCAACGTTTTCCGCTTTGTGAGTTGCGGTTTTACTTTCGGTGTCAATTACGGGGGTTGCGGTGTAGAAGCCCTACAATAACCCAGCGGTAAATTGGATAGCAGCCTGTGAACCAGATTAGACACCTTGTGAAGGTTGCACGTTCGTTGCGCAACGCAAGAAACGGTTGACTAATCTTTAAACCCTATAAATAGAAACGTATTTCAACTTTATGTCGAACGGTTCGGTAACTCTAACCCTACTGCATTATTCTAAAGTGTCGCATATAGAGCTTACAAATATTGTAACCGAAAACCCTTCGGAGTGATCCGGAAACGATGCGGAACTGGGTCAGCAATGTGCTCCCCTCACATTAGGCGGAATTCATAGCATAAGGAAGAGAGATAAAAATACATACCTATCAGCACCCGCCTACATATCTCTTAAATATTGCTGAAAATTATGGCTTTAAGATCCTTTTATTGGGTCCTTTTTTCTTAGTGATGCGAAAATGAGCTTTATATTGTACCATTGCTATATTTTTTATTACTTTTTTTTATCAATTACCTACTTCTGTAAGTGGGGATTCAAACATTTTATACGTTTTTCCAATATTTGTATAATAAATAAAAAAAATACTTACTATTATCTGTTATTTTTAGTACCGACCGACCTATAGAACAAGAAGGCGAAGAGGTCCCTTCTTGCAGAAACTATATAAGGGTTAAATCTCCGTACCCTCTTCATTCGAGGAAAATGTAATTCCAAAAATAAATGAGAAAATAGAGAGAGACCTATCTCATTTCACTGGCTTGATTGATGGAGTTTTTTGATAATATTTTTCAAGGCTTCACCATCATACAATGACTTTTAAAAAGTGAAGTTTTGGATTCGTATTAAAAGTTTTTTCGTATTAAACGGTACCTTTACAATACAATGATGACTTTTGTATAACCGATTTAATTTATTTAACTGTGAGGAGTTGAAAATTGTTTTTGGTTTTTTTCTTAGTTATTTATTATATCGGCTTTGTTTTAAGATTTTATTTTAAAATGTTAAGTTAACCCACACTTAGGGGGACATTTGTTTAGAAAATGTCTATCCTGGAATGTTGAATTCAAGATGTCAACGATACCATAATAATCCATATATGGGATCAATGGAAAAAGTCTCATAGCGTTCGAAGTCTGTCACTGACTGGATCAAAATTCGATTAAGTAGTCAGAGATGTAAAAGTCACATTAGGTGAGCAATTTTCCTACACGTGTGAATTCCTAGCGAGATTTACCTACAACTCTACCGTTTTTAGAGTTTTCGAAAGATACTTAGTTTTAAATATTTCAATTATCAAATCAAACTAATATTATAAAGAGGAAAGATTTGTATTTATGGCTGTGTGTGTGAGTGCGTCTGTATGTTTGTTATAGAGTGAGATCCCAGAAGTGGCAGACATCACGTATGTTCTGACGAACGAAATGTGGTCGGTTGAGTAGTATTAGTATGTACTAAGAACGCATGCCTACTTGCTAGCCTGCTGCGACGGCCAATTCTGAGATATCAGGTCATCAAGATACGTAAAAAAATTACTTACCTCGTTACGTTAATTCTCCGAGCTGATTTTCACGTATATTTTAGGTAATGTACCTACTTAAAAATAAGTCGCCAATACTTGAAAATCAGCTCGGAGAATTAACGTGAGGTAAGTAATTTTTTTACGTATCTTGATGACCTGATATCTCATAATTGGCCGTCGCAGCAGGCTAGCAAGTAGGCATGCGTTCTTAGTACATACTAATACTACTCAATCGACCACATTTCGTTCGTCAGAAAATACGTGATGTCTGCCACTTCTGGGATCTCGGTCTATTATGAATAAACTCAAAAACTACTGGACCGATTTCAAAAATTGAAAATCTTTCACCATTGGAAAGCTACATTCACCCTGAGCAACATTAGTGTTTTTAATATTACTTAGTTAGTATACCTACATCAAACATTTTTTTAAACTTAGTCATATTACAATTTTACAAGCTCTATTCAAAAAACTCGCTTAACCAATAAGTTCCTCAGATATTGTTTAATAAACGAAAACAATCGCTTCGCCAGCTGAATATTGAATCTAAAACTGTAAAAAGAAAACCATTTCTATAAAATCTAAAACTCCCGGCTAGTTTTTTCATGTAATATAGACAATAACAGTAACAATAAACAGGGCTCAAATGAGCAGTATACGCGACGTAAACACAACAATATCTAAAGTAAAGAAATAAGTATTTGCGATTTCTGAACGAACCGGCGGAAATTTCCTGTTTCGGAGGAAATCGAGACCACAAACGGGACGCAGTAGCTATATACGAATACAAAATAATATCGGTTTGAGATAGATACTATCTTTATAACACATGGTACAAATAAACTCACATATTAGGGAACAGATAATAATTAAATATACCTAAACTTCCCTATTTTTTTAATTACTTACAGGAACTGAATAATCGAAGCTCGTGTTACTACCTACTCCTGATCGTTTTGTATTACCCGGGTCTTAAAAGAACGTGGCGGTAAGGGTCGCCACGTTCTTAAGACCCGAACTTAAGATTTCCATAAAAAATATTCAAATAAAACGGAGAAACATTTTTCAATGAAAAAATGTTTCTCCGTTTTATTTCATTTCGAATGAATATTTTGGAAAACCTTGCGGTGGGGACCCTTTAAAAGTAAAATCTTAATCCGAATAATATCGATATTAAGGTAGAAAACTAAATTTTTCATAATTTATTTTGGTATTAAGTTTGTATGGAAACGGTAAGGGTCGCCAAAATGTGGGTAGTCCCAGGGGCGTCTCTAGCTCATGTAGCGCCCGTGTGCAAATATCTCCTTGGCGCCCTCTAGTAAGAGTTAGGAGTGATTCCAATATGGAATAATAAAGGTACAAACAACAGTACTAACTTGACGTAGGTACACCTAATATTATTTTATAGTAAAGTTGAAAAAATATGTCGGGAAACAATAGGTACCTACATACACCGATATCTTTTGAATGAAATGTCCGAATTGAATAATTCAAAAGGTCCTAGAAAGGTATTGAATTCGTCTTGAATATGAAGTAGGTAATTTATTTTACCATTAATTAATACCAAGGTACAAAATAAAAGGTTATTAAGGCGACGGCATGTTCACGAGTTTCAGGTCGGCAGTGGCACACGTACGTAGGATTTTTTCCCCTTCCTCATTCCGACTGCCCTATTCGTAGCCTCCATGAACACGTTCAAATTCCACCCCCATTTCACCCACATGACCGTTCAGATCACCACCCAAAACGATTCCCTGTGACAACGAGATAGCCCCAAGGACCTCGCCGAGTTTATTCCAAAACCACCTCTTATCAGCGTCGCTACAACCGACCTGTGGCGCGTAAGTACTTACGACGTAAGTAGGAACCCCCCAATAAGCACCTTCACGCACATAAGTCGATCGTTAAAGCGATTCACCTCCAAGATATCGCCATGCAATCCCTCAGCGAGCACCACAGCCACCCCGTTCTCTCCACCAGGTGCACCCGTGTAGATCAGTTTGTTGCCTTCCGCCTGAAGAGTACGTCGGCCAGCTCCCTCGCGCGTCCGGTTAGCGTGAGAATGTTCCACGTTGCGAAGCCGAGTTTCATCTTGTATTTCGGGGCTCGCGTCTTTGGCCGTGCCCGCCCGGTAGCCCTCGTCCACTTACCACAGGAGTCAGGCGAAGCTCCTGTGCGCCGTTATGCGGCGGCGCCCTATCCGTGTGGAAATCATTTTTTGAACTCCCATAAAAGATTTGCCGATTTTCGACTTTTACGGGAGCGACTGCCGTCTGACCTCCCAACCCCGAAGGGAAAGTCTGCGCCAGAGCCTCGTCCGTTTATCAGCACCTAGCTAGCAGGTGAGATTGGCTTGGGCCCAAGTCCCAACGATCTTAGTACACACCCAATGGGCCCCATACACACCCGTTTCTGTTTATAAATCGAAATATTATTTAATTCTTTATGTAATTGTATTTTGATATAAAGAAATGATTCTTAATTTACTTGTTTTATTTAATTCTTATAAAATATGCTATTTTCATACCTTGATATTTACGCAAAATCATTAATCGTATCAGGCGTCATTTTTTCTCGCCACTCAATCATTAACATCGACACGTCATTATCTTCAAGAGTCATCTTTTAAAAATTTGATGTGTCTCCTAAAATATTAGCTTTACAGTGGTGCCTGTTTTACCATTTTCTATTATATTAATCAAGTAATTAATAAAATACAAAAGATTTGCTCTGGCACAGGGTTTAATATTTTTTCATAAAAATAAGCAAAAAAATATTCCGGTCGAAGAATCACCCTCCCGACACGCGCCTTTGAGTAAATAGCGATGCGACCATCTAGCCCTAATATACTATTTCGGATTACCATCTCATACCTACCTACCTACCGTAGACAATAACAGAATCTTTAAAAATAAATATGAAATAAAATAAACCCCATAGTTTCCGAAATGCGATTCTGATACGGCCCAGCCCCCGTATGTGGACACCGCTGCGCCCGTGTGCTCTGCACACCCTGCACACCCGCTAGAGACGCCCCTGGGTAGTCCACCTACCCACAAGTTTCAACAATAGCCGGTACATGACGGCTATAGAGGACGACGCTCGATGCAGCTACAGTCCTCTCGCGACCAAGATCGTTGTAACATAGTCGAAACGTCGATGTAAGAAAATTAAAAGAAAAAAAACACGCGATTAAGACCCGGGAAATATAAAATTATGAGTTCCAATCGTGTTAGTTTACAAAGTTTATTCGTTTTGTATTAGAAGATTGTTTTGTCTTACCTATAACTACGAGTAATATACAACTATCTATAACGACCATAATCTCAGAAACGACCCTTAGATGTACCAGGCCCCTGATTACGTAACCCTGTTGCAAACAAATCTTGATTGAAACAATTGAAATGAGGATTTTTGATTTTATGGTATACAATTTGACAGTTAAAGTTGCGAGTTTTATTGCAATGACTATTTGTTAGCGACTAATTGACGTGTACCTAATCAACAATTCCAAATGTTTTAATCGAGATTTGTTAGCAACAAAGGTACACCCTGTTGTTCCAGGTGTATGGACAAACGAAGCAACGGGACGCAACGCGAAAATATTAAATAGTTCACAAGGAGTAAGTATAACATACAAATGCGATTGTGGCTAACGTTCTTTATACGCGACATAAAACGACCATACATCAGATAAATGTGTAATCATAGAAACGCCTTGTTCTAACAAAATGGTGATCAAAAACTTACAGTAATTTAGCTGCACATTTTGTAGCCATTAAAAATCAAGGAAGGCGCATCTATAACTACTTGTTTCACAACAATATGGTTAAACATTATAGCTAAGCAATGCTATATCACATTTTCGTTAACGCCAAATGTCACTCACAAGAACGAGACAAAATATTCCCTAACTTAAGTCTCCCTTAGGAATTCGGAACGTCTACTTATTGGTAAAAACATTGACTATTTCCTTAAGTTCTTACTTTTTACGATTACTCGAGCGTCGGATCCCACGGGAAGGACCATTTTCTTATCCGCCGCAACGGGCCTATAAAATCAACTTGCCTAAATAAATTAAATCAAACGACTCGATGTCGTACCTAGTTTCAAAGGTCAATTCGAAAAATAAATGGCTGACGATTGTCATTTAAAAAAAAGTTAAGTGGATTCTTAATAAGCTTTGTCAGCTTCAAAATACCCGCGATGATTAGATATATATCTGGTGTTTTATTGCATTGAATGAAAAACTCGTTGGCCTAGCTCTACTGCTCCATGGCAAGTTCGCCGGCGCGGCGTGCTGGCCGCGCTGGCTAAGCCCGCGCTGCACTATGGATCGCTTTTGCCACTTAGAGCAATTTATCTAGCTGGATCTCTTTTCATTTTGATTCCATATCGGCAATTTTTCTATGTGAATCGAACAACCGCATCGAGTGGTTTCTCACTCGCCGCAGGAGTTCGATATCGAACAGAAATCAGTAGAAATCGAGCTATTGAAATTGTTCGAAATGGCACAAGCGATTCAAAAATAAGGCTCCAGCACCCGCCAAAAAGTATAGTCGTGCAGGTTAAGCAACTTATAAGGTTAAGCAAAAATAAAGTCTATAATTATGCTTCAAGCCTGTATACCAAGTTTCGTTAAAATCGGTTGAAAAAACGACCTGTAAAGGAGAAGCAACAAACATACATACATACTAGAAATTTTGCAAAATTTTACCAGACGTACAGCCTTTGCTGGCTCGGATTTTCCATCCTGATCGTCTTACGGATGAAACCGTGGTGGGCTTGGCTAGTCATTTCTTAAACCATTTCCTTATAAAAATGATTATAGTTCAGCCAACATTTATCTAAGTGGATAACTTGTTAGTCGTTTTACAGAAAAGGCCAACATTTTTATCCAAGCTTCGCTTTGCACACGTTTGTACGAAGATACGCACTTTTTCCACCCCATTTGTTCCCGGAATCCCAACCTAATGCGATCGGCCGGATTGTCCTAATTCAAACGTAATCAGTCGAATGAAAACGCGTAAATGAGCTCTTCATAATATTATAGGTTTGACAAGAATACTCCAGAATCGTTTTACGAAGGAACCTTTTCGGCTGGAATGTTCGTGTTAGCTGGTAAAAGGACAAACATTTTGTTCGTGGTTGAAATTACTAATATTTTATTCATTAATTCAGTAGCTACCGAAATCGTTAAATTAAATGTTTGCTATAACTTTTTCTTTTGCGTTTTTATGCGTTATAGGTAGAATATACGCATATGCCACCTTCCAAAAGTTTGGTGGAAGGCATCACCTTAGCGATAATTTAGATTTTATTTTGCATCAAAATGCATGGCAGTACAGTTATGCATTGCCATACCCATATAGTAATTAGTGATGGATATGTTGTGGCCAGAGAGGACCAACCTAACCTAATATCGCATTTAATGTTAATCAAATAGTACCTATTCACGTTATATTACTTTGTGATACACCTACATCCTTCTACATACTATCTACCCTCCATTTAAACATACGTCTAATTCATACAATACATAACACTGCCCTGTTATCTGAAACAGACGTCAAAGGCACACCATAATGTAACGTATCACAAAATATCGGGCTATTTTAGTATAGATTCTATTCAGCGAAAGGTCGAATGGAAACACGTGACACTATAATCCATATTACTCAAGCTACCTACTCGAAAATTCCTAAAATACTTTGGTATAAGTTCTTTTAATTCATGTTCGCAAAATATAAAGTGAAATGGAACCGCCTTTGTGAAACGAAATGGCAAATTACTGAGAAATAAATTTCTAGCGGCTTGCACTTGCGCCTTTTAAAACGCTTATCGTATTGTACAATAACGAAGACACAGTTCTATTCTGTAAACGTTCAATCTTACCTACTTATTTCCAGATTCTTGGATAATCTAATCTCCTTAACGAGCCAGTTAAAAAGATTCAAACGAAATAATCCTTTTTATGACACTTTCTAATTTTGTTTGAACATTACCGAGTTTTCTATCACTTAGGTAATTCTTGCGATCCCATAAAAGGGTTAAAAGGGCCCTTGATGGTCGGTAGAAAGTTTGCAAATTGGATTTTATGCCTATCACGACTTTAGACTCTGTTTGTCCATACTAAGGTATACCGAACCGACCCGTGTTTGATTGCTATCTAGGTTGAGGAGCACTGTAAATTTTGATCATTCTATCGTTTCCATTGAGTCCATTGAGTCCTACCTAAAATATTACGTCGGTTTTTGA
The DNA here is from genome assembly GCA_958496205.1 of Idaea biselata. Taxonomy (NCBI): domain Eukaryota; kingdom Metazoa; phylum Arthropoda; class Insecta; order Lepidoptera; family Geometridae; genus Idaea; species Idaea biselata. The sequence continues at coordinate 6,683,608 of OY292401.1, read as the reverse complement.
GATGCTGGTATTAAATGAAACAAACTTTTCGGTTTAAATCGCGTTGCTTTAATTATTTTGAGCAATTTTCAACGCCCTACGTTTCGGGGACTTTGATCGTATGATAGGAGGTAAATAAACAGTCAAACTCTTAGAAATATCTTATCGGTCTTTCTGTTTCTTTGTCTGCTCCCGAATTTGCCTATTTAAAACGCGGTTTAAAACGCGAAATAATAGTTTTTAAAAACTTTTAAAACATGAAATATAAAACATGAAACTAGTAGTCTCGTAAACAAGCCAGTTGTAATAACTAGCGAAATATCGAGCTCATAAACAACATTGTAAATTTACTATTTTTTGTACGATTTTATAGTCTCAGTAGGTAGGTTTTAAACCTTTCGATAACCTTTGGTTCATCACAAATCTGCCTAGGTATAAACATTTTACGTTAATTAACATGGTTCCTACCAATCGTTTTACAATTTAATCAAAATCCAAGTATCTAATTAAAGTGTCTCTCTATAAAGTCGGCGAGTATATGACTCCTAAACAAACCCGACCGTTATAAAATATCAGTTTCACATTTAATTGCCAATCCGAACACCCTCTACACAATGGAAATGAGAAATCGAATCACCTCGTCTGTTTCCAATAAAATACAACTTAGTTAATCGTACTCGAGTAACAATTAGCTGGCAATTACAATACGATTCGATCAAATCCTTTAAGCACTGATCTTAAGTAAGAAAGGGAGTTGCCATAACAACAGTGTTTTCATGATGTAATTTTTAAAGGGCATTCTTTCCTAACAAAATACGAGGAAGGAAAAAATATTCATTTGGTAATAAGCCGGGCACTGCAGCGAGCAATTTCGGCTAACAAAGAGATTTGGGGGAGATTCCCCTACTTTATGCAGTTGTTATTTTTGTGATGTCAGCATCGGCAACCGATGTGACGCGAGGACATGCGATATCAACGAAGGACAACAAATATTTCCTAAGAAAAACCATTGAATCTACTTTTTTGGCTGTAGTTTGAGGTTGTACAATTACATACGAGGTTTACCTGTAACTATACAAGACAAGGCATAGGTAGGTAGGTACGTATGTATGTGAAGCCAAAAATAGTAACACGTTTCTTTTCAAAGTATTTTTAGGTATCTCTGCTACAAGTAGGTACCTATACGAAAACCTTATTTCGGTAATAAATAGACTTATGTTATGTAGCAGTGTTACACGTTAGGTACTGACACAGATAGAAGCCTTGTAAAATAATCCTATTATAACAAGGTAGGTATGCCGTAACCTCAGGCCGTAACTTACGTTGTAAATACGTAGAATTTTCATTCTGTCTTTGTAATAATTACATTACAGTAATAGTCAGGGATCCGTAGTACATTTTTGCAAGTGTTCAAGCTAGTTTTCCGTGAGTAGCTGCATTTTGATGAGACGCCCAACAATTTCCTATACGAAACTCTCGATTGTGGTAGATAACAGAGGTAGGATCTGTACTACTACTTTTCAGCGTAGGACCGGGATAACGTACCACGTAATTTGTAGGACAATATCACGGAAAACTAGCTTGATAGTAATCACTTTGTAAAAATGTACTACGGATCCCTGACTATAACCATGTAGGTACCTAACTAAGTGATATCTGAAAGTTTCAGTATTTTTTATTACAAACAAACAGTAAACTCAACGAAATCGAAATTTAAATGTTCAACTTGAAATCAAATTCAATTTCGTCGATCGCGCATTTAGGATCAGACCAACGAGCCGTATATATAGATGGATCCAAATTTAATTCCACCAAAGTCAAGGACACAGTCTCTATAGATTTATGTGGTGGACAGCCTGATAAAGGTCCTAATCAAAGATATTTATATAACAGAGAAATAGACGAGTGTGTTTTTTACAGTCGGTACCTATTAAACTGGGTATCCATTTGAGGCAGCCTCGGGCCGAGCGGCTGTCTCGATCCGAGGCAGATCTAATGGAGACCGTGCCGCGAGTCGAGGCTCGCCGCGACTTGAACCAAACCTTAGAGTTATAGAAAGGAGGTGGTAAACCTAAATCCTCCGTGCTTCAGAAGGTACGCTAAGCAGTTGGTTCCGATTGTTATCTAACAGCAGTAGGGCGACATGAAAACTCTGACTAAGATGAATTATGTATCTAAATTAAATTATTTCAGTCAGTAAGTGGACCCATGGACATATTAATTAGTTGTTTTTTGGTAGTAGGTACCACGGTGCACGGGCTGTTTTATTTCGTCGTCTTTTGTCAGTAGTAGGTAGGTAGGTGACCTACTACCGACTTACTTATAAACGATAATTAACAGATGACTAAGTTATGTGACGTTTGTTTCTGTCTGTCAACTTTGAAATTCATATCACAGTAAAACACGAACGATACATAGTTTATGTAGCTGTTATCATCGTTTATCAGCAACGAGGTTAGTTATTAAGCTTGTCAAGCAAGTGTGTAAGGTAGGTACGTATTGATGTTCATTAAATGTTACGTCCATTCCACTTTGATTTAGATGTCTTTGTTCGTAATATTTGTGTCCGTTACATAACGCGGATCCCTTAGATGTGTAAATGTCAGATGGCAAATGAAAAGACCCATCTTTATCGGCATTTTTCAACATGTTGCAGGTTTTATAGGCTCTATAAATTTGCGGAGTAGTCCTTTAGGAAGATTCCAATAAGTTTTAATTAAAGTATCTACCTGCTTACTATCTTATTATCATATTTTCAAAGTAATTCAGTAATTGGTTATTTACGTACTTTTTATTTCATAGAAAAACTCCATACCTACCTATAACATTATAAAAGATAATAAATATTTATTGACAACCAATAAATGTTCTATGAAATAGAAAGATCCACAAATTATCAAATAACTGAATTATTCAAACATACGTTTTATTGGTGTAATTTCATATTTAGGAAAAACAATAATGATATATAATGAGGCTCTAATTAGACTGGAGGATGGAATCTTGGTTGTGTTTGGGTTCTGTGTTTGTGATATTGTAATGTTACTTATATCTGGGTACTGAATATGTTTTTATTACGTATAATTAGTTAGTAAGTGCTAAGATACTTTGTTACTTTTAGACACGAAGCCTAATTTAACCTTCCCGTGCCCGCGCCAAATAGTGTAACATCTGTACCCGCGCGCGGTGTCACGGACCGAAACCTTAAAAGCTTGTAGGTTGTAATTTTAGTAAAAACCTATTACAAATTAATGTTTTATTTAAAGTTGGGGTTGTGTTTAATGGAATAAAACGATATGTGATCAAATTATATGTATTTATAATCAACTTACAATCTTTGGAAACAACCGTTAAAAATATCAGTTACATTTACGTACTACGAAAAAATGAACCAAAATTAAAATACTTTCTAAAAAAACAAAAATTATTCTTAATTCTTATAGGTTAATTAGTAATATAAATAATAAAGAAGAACTAATCATCTTGGGATTGATTAGTTTAGCAATCATAACAAATCATAACCGTGTGTTCCAAACAAAAGTATTTTTTGCATGTAATGCAGTTTATAACAAGTTTTGCGGTTTTTCTTTGAAGAACAAAAGCTTCAACGGCCTTGGCCTATGTTGTTAGTGGTACCTGATGATTCTGGACCATCAAGTTTGCAAATTTCAGCACATATTTGTCTTATGATTCTCGGTAAAGACGTAGTTTTCGCCCGTCCTCTCAGATGAATGTCTATGAGTTCATAAGACAGCTTTTCCAGAAAAACTCTACTTACAATTTTTTATTTGGATTATTTTGAGCATAAATAATATATGAATTGATTCCTGCAACATTCATCAGGCTATAAAAAACAACCATAGGCCACATATTAGTACGTCTAGCTACATTATAGGTTTCGCACATTTTGTATCCGTATTTTCTTCCCTTTCTTCAACCTGATCTTCCATTTCGCTGTCGTTTTCATCCTCATAATCGGTATCCAGCTCAGCTTCTTCCAACATCTGTCTAATCTGCTCCTCGTTCATCATCATGGCAATAAACGATTCTACGAAAATAAAAAAATAAAAGGTACTAAGATTATATTATTAGATTATAATTATAAAAAACTATGGTAATGAATCTATATATAATTAGTCTGTAATAAACGTATTTACAAAAAAATGCAAGCGATAAAAATACCCTTAGAAATAATGAAAACAATAACAGTATACTCACCAAAACAATAACACGTGTACCCGCGCCGGTCTCTCGCACCGAACGACGCTTAGTTCACCGAAATGCGGAACCCGTTCAAGACCAAGTGTCACACTAATTTCAAGTTTGTATCGAATTAGGCAAGTACTAGAAAGCTCATTATCCTAGCATTATCCGCTTTTTAAATAAAATCGAAAAAATATTTCGTCGGTCTCTCAGACACACGCGCGGGTATAAGAAGGTTAAGCTCAAATTGTCCGATACCTTTAATTCAATGAATCACCGATGTCTACGATACAGGCACTTAGCCTAGTGTAGATGTCATAGTTAAGCATCTTTGTAATTGTGGACTATTTAATAAAGTTATTTTATGTTTTATGTTTATGTTTTATATCTATTTAAGTACTGTTTTTAGAAAAATGTCCCTGTCCAAAAACATCTTGTAAGAAAAAACCCTAAGAGTACCTAAGTAAGTAAGTAGGTGCCTAGCTCTAGGTCTATGTGGTAATATCGAGTAAACTCTATTTGCCTAAATATAGGTATACTATTGCCAATGGTCATTCAAGTTGTCTAACTTAGTTGGTCTACTTTAAGAACTTAGGCACAACTTCGTGGAAGGCTGTCCTTGAGTTTTACTTCTGAGTCAAGTTTAACTAATCGTAAGTAACATTTTCTTAGGCTATCTAGCTACTGTTCCGTTAGTAAAAAGGGGAAGCCCAATACGCGAGTAAATATAGATAACTGTTCATTAGAGAGTATAACCTATAAAAGCCTTTTATAGTAAAAACTAAAAAGCTCAATAACGTAGACTTTTCTTTTGTTTTCGCGTTGTTGGATTGAAATTAAACTCACTTTCCGGTTTTAATCGCGTGAATCCTGAACAAGAGATATTTACTTACAGGTCTCGAACCATTGAGCATTGAAACAATGCTCAAAGTAATAAACACCACGCAATTAAAACCGTGTTTAACCATAGTTTAACCGTTAAAAATATTAGTGACTTCATTAAATCTATTTATTATAAACTAAATAGGTAAAATATTATAAACTATTACCAGCTCTTATAGAGTGGAATTTGAACACAGATAGCTAGTTATAATAATGTATTAAGCATTATATTTATTCAGTAATTTTGTTACCAAATTATCATAGTAACGAACAATTATTGTTCGTACCTATTTATCAGAAACAGTCTGTTTATCGTCGTTGTGCTCAAATCGCGTAATAATATTATTGTTGTTCAACTTGTCTGAAAATATCATTTATCCTCTTATTTTCCGCTTTGTTAATGGTTCTGAACATATTTATTCTTACACCTATTTAGAAATCCTACGTACTTATATTATTAGTCCTTGTACCTACTATGGTAAATCCTTACTAGTAATGGACCGACTAGTCGGCAAATTATGCCGACTAGTCGTCAACTAACAATTTTGCAATAAAAGCAATATTTATTGAATTAGTAGTGCAGTTAGAAGGTGGGTAGTCAGAAAAACCGTAAACGAGCACGTTACAAACAGGGCTCACTTTAAATTGAATCATCTCTGTTCTATTATTTTCGAAAACGGCTCAACAATTTATTTAAAGTTTTGAGGATGACTAACACGAAAATCTCTGAATTACAATGATTTGCATTGCTGACTATTCGGCTATGCGGCAAAAACCATAGTCGGCATATCTCTAATCCTTACCATAGTACAAGAACTCAGCTGAATTAGGTAATATGTACACGAATCTAACATATACAAAGATAACATACATTTCACATAGATCTGAGCTCCGACTATTAAATTGCCTTTACAATGCGCCTAAAGCGTTATTCAAATAAGTGCAAAATTGGGTCAACCACCGCCCTTAAATTAGAATTGACAACTAATATGGGAACGTTTTTGAGAGACGCATACTAACATAACACTTCACATATAAATCCCCCTCTTTACACTTCCCCATTTCTGGGCCAAACGTGAAGGCTCAGAATAAGACCTTTCATTTTTTAAATTTCCAATTTTGAAGACCGGCTCCGAATATGGGGTCTAGATACCCCGTGTTTTAAGTTAAAAATTAAAAATTGATTCCAAATAAAAACAAGATGAAAGCGGATGGATTCCGAGCTTAAATTAAGTAAATATGATGATTGGAATTTCATTACTTCACGAACCGTTATTACTTTTTCGTGGAGCAAAATAATATGATCGAAAAATCTTATAAATCTATGCAATAATGGTTATTTATTTAGGATTTATTTACAGTTTTAAGATTTTTTTGGAATTACAGATAGGTAGAATACTTTTTAGGGTTCCGTGCCCATAGGGTTAAAACTGTCCGTCTGTCTGTCACCAAACTGCACCTATCTCATGATAGCTAGACGTTGAAGTTTTCATAGTTAATGTTTTTCTGTTGCCACTATAACAACACTTAGTAAAAACAGAATAAATATTTAAGTGGGGTACTTAAACAACAATCGTCTTTTTTTTTATCATGGCGGCATAAAAGGGTTAATACGGAACCCTTAGCGCGGGTTCTACTCACACATAACTGGTTTTATCCAGATCTTACCGCATTGCCTAATGAAAGTACCGTATCAAAGTGACATCTCATTTTGAATTGAATTCGACTCTGTGACTCTAAAAACAAACAGTGATACGCGTAAATTAAATCTTTGTCGCGCGACAAGGGAGATGCGAAGCAATTACTTTGTTACCGCACATAGCCTACGGCTTGACAAGGATTATTTTGAATTTGACAACCAATGATGTTCTTATAGGGGAAGATACGGTATATTTTAACATTGCGTAGTCGAAAAATGAGCTAGAAACTCGCAGTGTGACAGTACGTGTTCATGTGACAACGGTTCCACATACGACCAGGAGTATAACGCAGCATCCTACGTGGGCGATCGGATGCGAACGCGATCCGAATTGATCCGATCCGGTGCGGCGCGGAAACAAGGAACAGTCGAGAATCGCGCCGCATCGCACTTTACGTGCATTTGGTCACGTAGGACACTTCGTGCCACGTGTTTGGTGTGACCCGGCTTTTATATACGCCTTTTCAATATTTGCGCTAGGTAAATAAAAATTAAATAAATAAATAAAAATAGTTTATTGAGTAAAATCACATTACAACTTTTCTTTTTTCTTCCCGTTCTTCCCGGTCTTCCCGTTAAGTAATATAATACTTGTGTTGGGTGTGACCCGCAACTTCCCCAATGGGTTTACAATATAATAAGTGCTGATTTGATAGATATATAGAACCTTCCATTCTGAACCATTCTAAATTCAGTGCAACTTTTAGATCCGTGCACACGCGCCAGCAACTACTCTTCAATTAAGACCCTAGTCAGGCCGTACCTCTGTATTTGGTTAACAAAATGTTAGAGCAATGTGATGCAAACAACAATCGCTGACTTTGTAGTGGAAATTGTGGCATAAACGATTCTGTTTTAATTCGAGATGTTTTAATGTAACGCTTATGTTTGTAGATTAAAGTTTACGAGCCGTAAACTTACACGTTATACGAAATACAGGTCTTTTTGAACGTTTTGCAGTCATTTCCAACACATTACAATGTAAATTTTCGTAGAAGGTAGGTAGGTAGCACCCAGTACCTATACCTGACCTACTGAGAAATAAAACGTTACGTATTTTTACTTAAACTATATTTTCTTTTGCTTTTACTAACTAGATCGCAAGTGACGATATGGTCTACGATGTAGCAGTACCACGTTCCCCTAAGTGATATTCGTAAGCAGGGCCTACTCTTCTTAAAAACTTTGAAAAATCGTACTAGGAACAACATTTGACAAGGTTAACAATTGAGAGTCAGGCTTTAGGTCTACCGCGCAAGTATACCTAGTTCCCCATCAAGCTGAAGTCGACTTGTGGTGTCAAGAATGACGAACATTTTGCCAATTGATAGCTACCGCGGCTAAACCTTGGAGCCGACGCTTACCTATATTTAATTACGTACGGCCAACTGTCATGTGCCCCCTAACTTACAAACGATGATTAACAGATGACTAAGTTATGAAACGTTTGTCTTTGTCTGTCAACTTTGAAACTTCATGTCTCAGTAAAAGACAAACGTTACATAACTTAGTCATCTGTTAATCATCGCTTGTAAGTAAAGGGGTTAAACTGCAGCTCAAAAGATTAAACTCAAGCTCAGCTGCAATCGAAACGACACGCGGTTGGCTCCGCGCTAGAAGCGGCGGCGCGCGTAACTAAATTTGGATGGTTTTCTATGTGTTCGCAGTACGGCAACAGTGCGTATAAAACAGAAATGTTCCAAATAATTCTGTAGTTGTAGCACCGTAACTACGGTCTGCTGCGAAATGTTCCCCCGGATATCGTAATCTGTAAAGTAGTAGGCCATCGTAGGACGTACTATCGGCTAATTATCGCCCCAGCGCGATCGTAATCGCACCCTTACACCGGTTATACCTAATTCCAAGCCTTTTAGCTATCTTTAGCAAAGTGAATAGCCAATTTGTAAAAATTTAATAAATAAATAAAAATAGTTTATTGAGTAAAATCACATTACAACTTTTCTTTTTTCTTCCCGTTCTTCCCGGTCTTCCCGTTAAGTAATATAATACTTGTGTTGGGTGTGACCCGCAACTTCCCCAATGGGTTTACAATATAATAAGTGCTGATTTGATAGATATATAGAACCTTCCATTCTGAACCATTCTAAATTCAGTGCAACTTTTAGATCCGTGCACACGCGCCAGCAACTACTCTTCAATTAAGACCCTAGTCAGGCCGTACCTCTGTATTTGGTTAACAAAATGTTAGAGCAATGTGATGCAAACAACAATCGCTGACTTTGTAGTGGAAATTGTGGCATAAACGATTCTGTTTTAATTCGAGATGTTTTAATGTAACGCTTATGTTTGTAGATTAAAGTTTACGAGCCGTAAACTTACACGTTATACGAAATACAGGTCTTTTTGAACGTTTTGCAGTCATTTCCAACACATTACAATGTAAATTTTCGTAGAAGGTAGGTAGGTAGCACCCAGTACCTATACCTGACCTACTGAGAAATAAAACGTTACGTATTTTTACTTAAACTATATTTTCTTTTGCTTTTACTAACTAGATCGCAAGTGACGATATGGTCTACGATGTAGCAGTACCACGTTCCCCTAAGTGATATTCGTAAGCAGGGCCTACTCTTCTTAAAAACTTTGAAAAATCGTACTAGGAACAACATTTGACAAGGTTAACAATTGAGAGTCAGGCTTTAGGTCTACCGCGCAAGTATACCTAGTTCCCCATCAAGCTGAAGTCGACTTGTGGTGTCAAGAATGACGAACATTTTGCCAATTGATAGCTACCGCGGCTAAACCTTGGAGCCGACGCTTACCTATATTTAATTACGTACGGCCAACTGTCATGTGCCCCCTAACTTACAAACGATGATTAACAGATGACTAAGTTATGAAACGTTTGTCTTTGTCTGTCAACTTTGAAACTTCATGTCTCAGTAAAAGACAAACGTTACATAACTTAGTCATCTGTTAATCATCGCTTGTAAGTAAAGGGGTTAAACTGCAGCTCAAAAGATTAAACTCAAGCTCAGCTGCAATCGAAACGACACGCGGTTGGCTCCGCGCTAGAAGCGGCGGCGCGCGTAACTAAATTTGGATGGTTTTCTATGTGTTCGCAGTACGGCAACAGTGCGTATAAAACAGAAATGTTCCAAATAATTCTGTAGTTGTAGCACCGTAACTACGGTCTGCTGCGAAATGTTCCCCCGGATATCGTAATCTGTAAAGTAGTAGGCCATCGTAGGACGTACTATCGGCTAATTATCGCCCCAGCGCGATCGTAATCGCACCCTTACACCGGTTATACCTAATTCCAAGCCTTTTAGCTATCTTTAGCAAAGTGAATAGCCAATTTGTACAATCTAAAGCGGAATGGGACAACCTTTGGATAGTGTTATTCTGTTTTTATCGATATCTAGCCCTAGATTATAGGCCATGTCAATATTAGTCCCAAGAAGTCGGTGTATTATCATCTTATTTCTCACCCGACTAAGTTTATTTGTAATCGGTTCATTTAACTTTATTTTTTTAATAAGTTCTTATAAAAAGATAACCGTATTTTTAATATATGTAAGTAATAAAAAGAGTTTCAAATTCTTATATCTCCTTATAATTTCAAGTTTTCGCCCGATTTCTTTGTTTTTATGCGATTAACGTAGGTACTTATACCATATTTTTAAATAGAAACAGACTTCATTTAGTGTCCTCTCCGTTATCTATTTACATACTGCTTACTAAAATGTCTCGTTTCAAACAAAAGCTTATCGTAAAATGAGTTCTTGCAGATTATTTAATAACAATCTTTAATGATGTTGTAGCATAATCACCGGATCGTTTCCAATTTAGAACAAAGGTGGTTCATAGCTCCACAATCTCGTTTCGTTAGATAAACATAATATTATAGATGTAAACAGCCCTCGTCCCCGATCCTCAGCTAATTATTTTCAGCAGATACAAAACAAATGTTTGCTAATCACTGTAAAGCGTTCGGCCATAATAGCATCTGTTTGCTTTTTATTGATAGATAGAGTAGAGATGTGTTGTTAACCTTCGACTCGCGCGGTCAAACGCTGTCTCGCCCCCAGTATCATATGGTCCGACGCAATTACACGGCGTGCGAGCACTGATATGACAAGCCGCAGTGGACCGCTCGGTGCTCAGTCGTCGCGCTACATTCGATCGAGCTGGCCGTCTATTCAATAACCACCCACAGTGATAAGTACAACAAAAGAAAATGTCATATTCGCGTGCGGTTCTCGTCGCGCTCTCGTGCATCCTTACGATAACTGTGGCCCACACTCCTCCTAAGCCGTTAACCGACGCGTTCATCAACCTTATCAATGCCAAAGCCACTACATGGAAAGCGGGAAGAAACTTCCCACCGAACACCAACTTCGAATATATCAGGAGTCTCGTTGGCGCTTTACCAGACGAAAATATCAAAAGATTACCCATAAATGTACATACTATCTCAGTGATAAACAGTTTGCCCGAAAACTTCGACCCCAGAGACAAATGGCCCGACTGTCCCACATTGAACGAGATAAGAGACCAAGGATCCTGCGGCAGCTGTTGGGCTTTCGGGGCCGTGGAAGCGATGACCGATCGATACTGCACATACTCCAATGGTACAAAACATTTCCGTTTCTCCGCTGAGGACCTACTGAGTTGTTGTCCGGTCTGTGGTCTCGGCTGCAGCGGTGGTATGCCGACTTTAGCCTGGGAGTACTGGAAGCATTTCGGTATCGTCTCGGGAGGAAGCTACAACTCGAGCCAGGGTTGTGTGCCATACGAGATTCCGCCTTGCGAGCACCACGTCCCAGGAAATAGAATGCCGTGCAGCGGTGACACCAAAACTCCAAAATGCCGGAAAACTTGCCAGGATGGATACAATGTGGCTTACAAAAAGGATAAGAAGTACGGAAAGCACGTTTTTTCGGTCAGAGGCGAAGATCATATAAAGGCGGAGTTGTTTACGAACGGACCAGTAGAAGCAGCGTTTACAGTCTACGCAGATCTACTTCAGTACAAGTCCGGTGTTTACAAACATGTCGAAGGTGACGCCCTCGGTGGTCACGCTATCAAAATGATAGGTTGGGGAGTAGATAATGGAACTAAGTACTGGTTGATTGCCAATTCGTGGAACGCGGATTGGGGAAACAATGGATTCTTCAAGATACTGCGCGGCGAAGATCATTGCGGCATCGAGAGCTCTATCGTGGCTGGAGAACCGTTGTACGATTAATTTGTTTGATTCTGCTCTTAAATTAATTTTGTAAATAGATAAGCATCTCTACCAACATAGTGCTCTATTTTTGCATTAATGTGTATGATAATTTGTCTATAAAAATATTTTTAAGTAAAAGAAAAATTAAAATTTATATAAACATATTTTTTATTTAGTAAGTACCTACTTTTCTTGACCCTATTATCGCAAACGTATAGAGTAAATATCCCTAGTCTGGTTTTACGCTCCTAACATCTAAATTGGCTTACTTGTTGCGTAGTCTTAGCAAACAGTGGGTTAGGCAGGTACTAAGCAGTTACGTTACATTACTTTTAACAGATTAGATGATAGTGTAAGCCAATTATTTACAACCCGCTTACGCCGATGTTTCATAAAACAATCACGAAGCATAGCAACAATTCAATTTTCTTTCTTACGTTATCTCGATGCAGGTTGTTCCTTTACTAAAATAAGGGTAGGTATTCAGGGTGCTTCAGTTCGAAACCGATGTCAGAAAGGTTATCTCCGTCTCGCTCAGCGCGACCCGACATAAGACGGTGACAGGCATGTTAGGTCGATCGTCGGTTTCGGACCGATACTCCCAGAATACCCAATTTGTGGGGAAATTTCCAGCCCCCGATTCGAAAGCGATGATGGAAAGAAGACCGTTCAAAATAGACCAGCTTTGTTCCACAGATATCATATTCGACACTTCAAACAATTTGTTGTAACAAATTGTTTCAATCGCAAGTTATGAAATATGGATTATTCGATTGATTACGTAAACTTAGAGCCATGGTGTTAGTATTTTCGTCCTATTCTTACTAGGTTAAAAGATATTGGGTGTTAAAGTTTCACATTTTTGGGAGTTTCACACAAAACACCACCAGATGTCGTTACTTGTCTCGAATGTCCATAAATCTGAATTTGTAAAACTATTAAATGACTACAGAATTCTACGTATCGGTCCAGAATTTATAAAGAAAAGAATTATTTTTAATTAATAAGATTTATTGACTGAAAGATGACTTGATTAACTGCCATATTGGTCTATCAATTCAGATTTATGGATATTCAAGACAAATAACGACATCTAGTGGTGTTTTGTGTGAAACTCCCAAATGTGAAACTTTAACACCCAATATCTTTTAACTTAATAAGAATAGGACGAAAATACTAACACCATGGCTTTAGCTCGCATAGATCAATTGAATAATCCATGTCTCGTAATTTGCGATGGCACATAAAATAAAATTAAGGTACCTCTAACCCCCAGGTAAAATCCCTAAGGAAAAACGCCGATCTTCTTACTGTGTCTGTCACTGTCATGTTGAGTCAGGAGTTCCGTAGGTAACTCAGATTTTCCCGAACCGCAGCTATATATTTATCAAAAAAAGTTAACGTACTACTTAAGTACCTAGCTTTCTCCTGACTGACTGACTGATGGAACAAAGTAGAACCTAAACCGCTGATAGTAGAAAGGGATTTTCAAAATTCCCACAGGATCGGGATTTACGCGAGTGAAACCGAGGGACACAGCTAAATAAAATAATATGATTATCTTTAAATTATTACCATGCGATAGCGAGGAACTTGACGAAATTAAATTCAAAACAGTGTAATATAAAATGACGAATCTATAAGGGTTCCGTTTTTGCCATTTGGCTACGGAACCCTAAAAACAATAAAAATAAATATGCGTAAAAAACATCTACTGATATTAAATCCTATCCTACTTACTAATAGCTAATGGTGAAACTTTGTGATATACTTTGTGATATGTATGTTCGTGTGTTTGTTGCTCCCTCAAGCACGATTCAACGGATCCCGAGGAATTTACGGGGTCAGTAGCCTATGTCCTTCTTTCTCCAAGGTCCTGTTTATCGTTATACCAAAATTAATCAATATCGTTTCAGCGGTTTAGGCGTGAAAGCGTAACAGACAGACAGATAGGCAGACAGTTACTTTCGCAATTATAATATTAGTAAGATAAGAAGTAAGATTCCCACGAGTTTGGGACTTACGCAGGTGAAACCGCGGAGCGCTCCACTAGTAGAAGATAAAAACGAAAAGATGTATCTACCTACTGACCTTTGGATATTAAGCTGGTCTGTACGTACGCTGATATTATTGACCCCAGAGTGTGTCAACAATCTCTAAATAGACACTAAGACCCCGCTTCCGTTTCATCACGTGCTCTTTGCCGTTGGCTCTGTCCTGTGAAAAATCACACAGATCTGATAACCTGCGTCATAAATTTAAGTACAATATCTGTTACCATCAAATAAATAACGCAATGTATGAAAAAGGCACCTTCGTTTCTGCTATTAGAATATTTAATAATTTACCACTAGAAATAAAAATGCTAGAAGGCAACATATTCCGCAATAGTTTAAGAAAATGGTTGATCTCAAAGGTTTTCTACAGTGTCAAAGAATATTTAGATTTAGATGTTTACTTTACATAAGATTCATTTGTTGACTCTAATTATGTTAATAATTGTTAATTTTTATTTAGAAGTAATGCTTAGATTAAGTTACTATAATATTGTATGTCCGGGATGGACAAACTGTTGATACTTATAACACATTTCCATGTCACCTTAATGTACACAGTTATTCAATAAATATTCTTGATTCTTGATTCTTGATTGAACTTATAAAATACGGTTGCGCCCGCGCAAAGCCCGATTCTGTGAAGGTATCCGGATAACATATTCTTCAGGGATGATATGGGCAATGAGTAGTCTTTCTAACTTACTCTTATACTCTTAACTATACTGTGTCTCTTTGTCTTTCTATGTTTTTACATTTATCTTTTAAGTATGTTTGTATGTTTCATTTTGTTTCTATTTAATCAATCTCATTATTAATATATTTCTTGAATTTCATTTTTGCACGCATTAACTTAACATATAGCTTACACATAATGTTAAGTTAATTCAATTTAGTCGTGTAACCTTGGAATTGGTTTTCCATTTTTTCCATGTTTTTTATGTTTTGTTTATAGCTGTTAGGTTTCCAAATAAATAAATAAAATGTGTTGCTCCCTAAGATGCAATGTACCTACCTGCATAGATTTCTTTTTATCAAAATCGGTCCGGTGGTTTCGGAAATAATGCGAATATTTGGCAAAAACTACTTAACTGATTGCGATGAAACTTGAAATACAGATAGCTGGACCTAGCAAAACCATTGGGCTACTTTATATCCCGTTATGCACGCAGGATTGGGATTTACGTTAAACCGCGGGGCGCAGGTAAGTCCCGTGTAAGTCTAGATCCCGCAGAAACATCGGTATAAGAAGTAGTCTATGTATTAATCCAGATCTCCAACTATCTGCATATTAAGTTTCATCGCAATCGGTTTAATAGTTTTTGCGTAAAGAAGTAACAGACATACCTACCTACATACTTATACTATCAATAGGATTAAAAAAATAAAAAGTTATATTTCGAACATTATTGATTATTGACCATTTCATAATAATATACTTTATTTCAGAATCTTAGATTAAAAACTTTAACAAAAAACCCGTAGGTATACTTACCTACCTGAATTTATTTTGAAAGTGACATCTCTTTATTTACTTTTTCTTTTCTTTTCCTTTTCCTATTGACAGTTCTTTGTTTACATTTTTGATCTAAGATTCTGAAATAAGATATAGGTTAAGTAGTTAGCAACATTGTTTTATAGAAAATACGAAACCCTACACTGCGGCCCGACAAGTCACGCACTTGGCTAATTTTATACCTACCTACAAATTGTCTTTGTCTTGCACCCATTTATTTGGCTTTAAACAATCGTGTTGATTCACGGGTTATTCTAAGTAAACCGCTTGTTTTCATTTCCATCGCATTGTTCTTAGTATTACGCGACGTTTGAGGAAGTTAATTAATTCCCTTGTCAAGTTATTGTGGCTATTATCTTAGGCTAATTTCATGAATTTTGTAGAAAGTAGACGTGACTTTTACTAGGCTAACTTTAACTACAGATTTGTAGTATTATAGGACGTAAACTATTGTACGCTAGGTAGGCACTTTTATATGAAACTCTCTCTATTTGGCATTCAATCACGTTCGAAAATGTCTATACCTACTATAGGTAGGTACCTATACTATCTTATTAATATTGTAAACGCGAATGTATGCAAGTATGTGTTTGTATTTAAGTATATCTGTATAGATATAAGCAGATAGGTATGTATACTACGTTTTTAGGGTTCCGTACCCAAAGGGTAAAAACGGGACCCTATTACTGAGACTTCGCTGTCTGTCCGTCTGTCACCAGGCTGTATCTCATGAACCATAATAGCTAGAAGCTTGAAATTTCACAGAAGATGTATTTCGGTAGCCGCTACATCAACAAATATTAAAACAAAATAAAACAAATATTGAAGAGGGGCCTCCCATACAACAAACGTGTTTTTTTTTCTTCATCATGGCGTCGATCCACGAAGTGTTGTAACTTCGCACATCTGCCAGCGTCGAGTTTAGTATCGTATCGGCCCGATCGGCCTCAAAGTTTCAAGTCGGGAGCTATGGCAAAGCGGTGGCAACTTTACCATAACTTTCACGGAGTTTTGACAGGAGAGACGTAGAAAACCATGTTTAACACTCAATTTTGTTTTCACTACACTTGTGCACATTCACGGAACTAAATTGAATAAGATCCCACCCAAAATTACACAATTTAACCCGGTTTACAACATAGTTTCACGTAAACAAAATTGGAGCGCGTCATGTTGTCTCCACATTCCCGCCAAAACTCCAAAACGTGTTTTAAAAACTACAAGGGAATTTTAGTACAATGTGAGGTCGCTTCTGATTGGTCGAAGTGAAATCGAGTTGGCCATGGAATTCAAAATGGCTGCCCTGTCTGTCAAATATACCAGTCTGCCTTCACTTACCAAAGAGTTTCTTATATGTTTCAGATTTTCTTTATGGCAAAGTTTTTTTTCCATATTTTTTTTTGAGAGATGCGGTCGTATGATGAGAGCATGGGATGGGAGTAAGAATCGAAGCTGAATATTTGAATATTTCACATTTTCCTAATAAATTTAAAAATTGGTTGTTGCAAATCATTTTAGGGTTCCGTAGTCAATTGTGATAGTGGTACGGAACCCTTCGTGCGGGAGTATCGCACTTGGCCGGGTTTTTTAATTGTAGACTACGATCTGACGTTATTTTTTCTCGTATTTGACATTTTTCCTTGAGATCAAATCGTAGTCTACAATTAAAAAACAATGTAGTAGGTATACATATGTGACTTTGATACTCCTTCACACAAAAACTACTAAACCGATTGCGATGAAATTTATATCTAGAGAAAGACATGGGCTACAGTTTGTCCCGATATACCCACTTGACCGGGACTTACGCGGGTCTAGTTTCAAGTTTCTTTATTGCTGAACCTAACCGCAGGGCGCGTCTAGTACCTACAAATAAACAATTTTCGTCAGTTATGTAGTCATCATCATCCGAGCGATGTTCCCGGTTGCATCCCTCTCGAGAGCCCGGGGTTCGCTTTACTACTGTTACGTCTCCACTTCGCACAAACTTCGGCATCCCGTGTAGTGAGGCCATTTGCACGCATATCCGATCTTACGACGCCGACGTCAAGCCAGCACTTCTTGGGTCTTCCCAATCTGCCGCGGCCGGGCGGAGGCGCCATAGCAAGACATTAGCGCCCCACGTAACTAGCCGGTTTTCGCAGAACGTGACCGTACCACCGTAAGCGGCATTCTTGCAATTTATCTGCAATGTCTCGGACATGAAGGCTGCCCCTTCGTCAGTACCTAATCTAGAGTGTCTTCGAAACGCGTCCTCCAAAGAGAAGAAACTCGTGGTTTTGCAGTGAATGTCTTTTGTCGCATATTTATAACTAATTATTAATTATAATTAATTATTATTAATACTAATTAATTATTAACATATGTAGTGAAACCGGAGCAATAATTCTTACTAACATTATAAGAGCGAAAGTAAAGTTTATATTATACTTTACTTGTCTGTCTGTCTGACTGGAACCACAGGCTCTACGATTATAAAAATGCGGGACACAGCCATTGACTATAAATGTGGCCTAAAATTGAAAGGCATTTGTATTAACCAACATTTTTTATTATGACTACAAAATCATGGCCATAGAACTGTACCTAAGTGTATTTAGAAGTTCCTCGAAATACGTATCTTATCGCTAAGTACTGACAAACAAACTTTCATACAAGGCCTAAAACACTATTGCATCTCTATCACAAGTAGGTATTTTAATAGGGTAGGTAGTTATAAAAAGAAAATAGTACAAAACATTTTTTTTTTATAAATCAAATAGTTAATTCTGCATATTCTTGTTTAATTGAACCGGGTTCACACTGGGCGAACCGTGACAATGACGGAATCTGTTTGGTCCACATGGATCGCACGAAGCAAATATTCCAATCGTGGATCACCCGGTGTAGACTCAGCTAAATGTTTTAATACACTCTAAACCTATTGTATATATTATTATAATATATCACAAAATCATATTTTTTGCTCTTTACAAGTCGATTTCGCCGAGCTTTACACTTTACATATAAAATACTATGACTATTAAGCTTCGCAGCTAAATTAGTTTACTTTTTAATAGTAGTAGTAGAACAAGCTTTTCTAATACAGGGTGTTCATGAAAACAGGATGACTGCATATACAGGGGTCTAATTTTCAAGTATATTTATAGTTTTTTTATTAGGTACTACAGTTATGGTGAATTAATTAATAGTAATATTATTTAGTTGAGACCGATATCAGAGCCATGAATGTTAACTTTTAATCAGAGATGCTCCGTAAAATATGCGATTAATATTAATGACGGTAAAGTATTTTTTTTTATTATCTTCTCAGGTTGTTTTTCCGTACCTAGCCTCATAATTGGGCCATTAAAAGTGATTGTAAAACGCGGAATTCCTCGCGATGTTTTCCTACACCGTAAGAGCGATGTTAATAGTGCACATGTTTTTTTCTTAAAAAAAATAGGCGCATGGTCTGCAGGGATTCGAAACAACGTTTTAGACAACGAACATTTGAAATAAAGGTCAAGGTATCTACCACTAGACCAATATCGCTCTTACTCGATACAGGAACCAATTTTTTTTTTGAAATTTTTTAATATTTATTGACACGCGTTTTCGATATTTTTTTGAAAATCAATATATCGGTTAAACATCAGTCGTAGACTCAGCAGGATGTCACCAACTAACACAATAATAAAGGGTTTGGTTTAAAGTTTCCAGAAAAAAAGATTTTCAAAAATACTAATCGATTCACCTACAAACATTATCTTAAAAAACAGTTCTACAACTACTAAAAGGCGGTCGCTATAAGAGAAATAATTTCGTACAATAACCTTTCCGTTTTTGTCACTCTTAAGGTCGCATTCCTCGAGTTTTTTCGATTTTCTGTTGGGATTGATTTATTTATTAGGTAGACTTCGCGAGGAAAGTTTTTGAAACGGTCAAAGGGTATATCGAGACGCTTTGCCTTGAAGAGCAACGTGTCCTCGACACATTCGGTACAATTTCAATCTTTAAACCTAGTTTCCGTGTTTATAAACTCGATTTAAACATTGCAACTGTTTGTAGCGTGCCGTAGCCTGCTAATCCCAACGGAAAACGAAAAAAACTCAAAGACTGCACTACAAGTAAATATATTACACCAAGTGCACTGTACAATAGTGTCACCACGAGGTCAATGAACGGAGTTATTTCTGTATAACGACCGTCCTATAATTAATAAACGCAATATTTACATCTAAGCATAATTAAAAGTAATTAATCACAATTTATACTTAAGTAAAAATAAACAAATACAAATAAATCAATGTTTTTTTTTATCTACTATCATAAAATTAACAACAAACACACAACTCAGTCTGTAGGTATAAAATATAAATTGTGTCAATATTATTTTTTGGTATACTTAATTAATTTAATATATTAATAATGTATAATAATAATAATTAATAATCAAAATGGAGATCACATTTTATTTGATAATAAATACGTTTTTTATTCTGATTTATCAATTGAAAAATATGTGATAAATTATACTCTATACAATACTATAAATATTAAATCTATATGTGTTAGTATAAGAATATTATTAAGGTCACCAATGAATTTAATAAGACAAAAGCAAAAATTCTTGATTTATGTTGCATTTTGCGCTTATTTAGGAGCATTCACAAAATGTTAGTGATAAAACTTTGGGGTTTTTAATAAGCCGTACCTTAGCTCAGTTTTATTTACAAACCGGTTTGGCAATTCATAAGTGATTTTGCTGGAAATCACTTAAAAGTACTTCAAAAGTTTAAGTGGAATTTTGGAAAAATACCAACAATTGCTGAACCGAATTCGAAAATAATACCAGAGCTAAAACCACTTGAGACAATGTAAAATTATAATATCGAGCCGATAGCTTCAGCCAAAAAAACAGAAAGAAATTATAATTTATTTGCAAAGCTTTATTTTTAAAAAAAGAGTTTCATTCAATTTCATTTTTTAAACATTATAATAATAATTTGATTTGTTTAACATTCATTGGTAATTGAAAGGAAATAATATAGATAAATAATCTACTATATTTTCCTCAATTTCACTTGTGGCACTGTGTTACATACAACATGCTGACTAAACTCCAACTTCTACATACAAACTTACTTACATAAAATAATTACGATATGAAATACTTAATTAATGTAATATACATGTTACGGTTAAAATCCCAAGTGAAACCAGCCCGGTTCTTATATTCTTCAAAATACAACTCGTTTTAGTGACTGAATCTCGAAACGCTGAGAAAAGTTATGAAACTTTCTACAACTTTTGTATTTTTTTTAAACACGGTAAATGTGCGTTTGACTATCTCCTATGTATCCACTATCTTGCCTACTAATCTTTTATTATTATAAAGCTGAAAAGTTTGTTTGTTTGTTTGTTTGAACGCGCTTATCTCAGGAACCGCTGGTTCGAACTGAAAAATTCTTTCAGTGTTGGATAGTCCATTTATTGAGAAAGGCCGCGACTTTATCCGCTTAATTTTTTTGAAAATATCATATAGCCCATCCTCAATAAATGGACTTTCCAACACTGATCGGATCAAATCGGACCAGCGGTTCCTGAGATTAGCGCGTTCAAACAAACAAACTCTTCAGCTTTATAATAATAGAAGAAGAAGATAGAAGATAATGGCATACTTGGTACTCTAACCGTAACAAAATACACTGGAATGGATTAGTAGACTTACGTAGTCATAGAATCGTACCGACTGTTCGGCGTGAGCGGGTCGAGATCGTCGTGGTGACCGAAGTTGAACGCGTTCCGGAAACTGTCCCGGAGACGTTCCGTGAACGTCTTGTAGTCGGGGTGAGCTTGACCGAAGTCGAAATCCGCTACTTCGACCGTGTGTCTGGAATATTCAATAGTTATTATTAGTTAATTTAGATTTTTCTTCTGTTTTCGCGATGTTGTATTGAAATTAAAGACATTTTTCAGTTTTAATCGCGTGGTGTTTAATACTCTTAGCGTTGTTTCAACGTTCAACGTTTCAAAGGATTGTCAATCCTGAAGAAGACCTGTAAAGGTCTAGAAACGTTGAGCGTTGAAACAATGCTAAAAGTAATAAACACCACGCGATTAATACCGATAAATGTCTTAATTTCAAGCTTATTTTATTCACTGAAAACAGTGAATAATAACCCTCCTCCGACACCTTCTGGTGTTTGAATTTAGAACACACCAATATATACGACCGCCATCTCAATGCCTATACAACCTCTTTGGCCAAAAATACTATATACAAACTCCTTGCGCAAAGAATACTCGACAAACACTTTTGTTTTTCTCGTAGCCATGGTATAAAGTATAGTATGCAGCTCTTGGATATATACGGATTTACTTCGAGGGCCATAAATCACTCACGCCGCTCAGGATTCTAACACTTGAATCACTCACTACGGTCGGTCGTTAGAATCCAATATGCTCGTGAAAATATGTCAATTTATTAAACGTATCCGCTACTCTGGTGCAGAAAGAATTGTAAAAAGTGCCTATATCACTTCATATAGGCACAAATTATTTCTTTCTATGATCGAGTTCTTCCAAGATGAGGAGGAACACTAACTTTTTATCCCGGCAGAGGGCGTTTGTCGACTGATCTTAGGTTTGAATTAAGAACTGCCAAACAGGTGTTTTTTACAACTCTCGGCGCCAAATTGGCCATTTGTCCCCACAAATCGTGTAAAAAGTGTGACCTTCGTCAAAAAAAAAAAAAAAAAAAGATCATCCGACGCCAGCGCCATCTGCTTACAGCTTTGCGTGTGGCACCCCATTAGGTAATAATGTTAGTCACCTGGATCTATGTTGGTAGTACGCAATGCCGAACACGACCAGTATCACAGCGACGAGACAGAAGAACACGGGAACCACGATCACTGACAGCTGAGCGTGGACCGACGCTGAAATAAGCCACAATCAATACATAAATATACACTAACTGGCTGATTCCCGCGGTATCACACGCGTAAGTCCCGATCCCGTGAGAATATCGGGATTAAAAGTAGCCTGTTACTCAGGGTGAATGTAGCTTTCTAATAGTGAAAGAATTTTCAAAATCGATCCAGTAGTTTTTGAGTTTATTCATTACAAACATACAGACACACACGCAAATACAAATTGAGTTTATTCATTACAAACATACAGACACAAGCACAAAAACAAATCATTCCTCTTTATAATATTAGTGTATATGTACAGTAAAGACAGGTAGAACAACTGGAAAGTGGTTTCCTGTAGCGTTAGATAGATGGCGTTTAAAACGAGCCTTAATCGCTTCATAATTTTCACCGCTCGGGGCAACTCGATATGTAAATAGCTGGAGACCTAGAATAAGGCAATTCTTTTTGTGTTTTGTTTTTCTTTTATTATTGTTTTACTTAATTTCTTTTATTATGTAATGACTCTGAATGAATGATTTAATGAATTATAGTTTAACAATTTGTTTAATAAATGTAATAATTTACCCGAATAAGGTAATCACTTACAAAAGATATAGATTTTTTTGCAATATCCTTCTGAAAACACAAGAGGACTTGTTTGCCAAACGTGTCTGTTTGTTAGCATTATTAATGTCGGCTTTCCACTGCGAGTGGAGCGGAGTCATTAATGTGTCAGTTCAACATACAACGGTCGTTTTCATAGTCATACAACTCTTTCGCGCTAAGAAAACAATCGTTGGATGTTAAACTGACACATTAATGACTCCGCTCCGCACTAAGACCTGTCTGATTTACCCAAACAATAACATAGTAGACGATTTAAGGACTTACTTTTATAAATATTAATAGTAGCTCTCGAAACAGATTTAGTTATGTCATTTTCAAGAATAACGACCACCGTATGTTGATTGCTGTCCGAGAAATAATGAACCAACGGGAACGAATTAGATGCTATTGTTAAGTTGTTTTTGCACGTCTCGTTGCCTGTGATGTTGTATTGTCCCAGTTTGTATAATATACAGTAGTTGAAAGGCGGTGAGCCAGTGTATTTGACATCTAGATGCAATAAGTCACCGTGCTGAATCCAGTTCTGCCCAGTTATGTTGACTGTGGATATAGGCTCTGAAATACAAGAGGTTTTTATAAGAAACTAACTGACACAACATACTTTGGTTCTAAGCTACCTCCCCAACAATTTTCAGCCAAATTAAATTGGTTGGCCGTTCTTGAGTTATAAACAATGTAACCAAAACAACTTTTATATAGATAGATACAGATATCGCTAGATAGCCTTACACACAGCGCAATCTAGCCCCAAACTACGTAACTAGGCTTGTACTATGGATACTAGAGAACGGATATATATTCTACATATTATACTTTTTTTTTGTACACCTATGATACATGCAGAAAACACCCGTAGTAACAAACAAACATAGATCGACGGATACCGGTCGACTAACCAATCGACCAATTGCCGGTCGATGTTGATCGATGACCCCAGCTATATTCCATCAGTTTCTAATCCATTTAACCGTCGATTGACAATCGATCGACTGGTCTGGTAGCAAATATCGATCGACGTCGAGTAATCCATTCTACCATCGATTTATGGCATCGATCAATTGGTCTGGTATCACCCTTTAGTGTATTTTTTGGCTAGAAAATATATCCAATTTAAAAACTTTAGTAACTGTTACTGACCTCTAATATTAATCACAGTTTCAAACCGTCCATACGTATAATGATCACCTATAGGCACAGTATTATTACAAGTCAATAATCCATTAGCTTCACGTTTCCTTCTTGTCTTATTAGTGGTATCATTCGACAACTCTTTCACAGTAACAGGCTCTGTTGTATTATTTGTTGCGGGTTTCGTTGTTGTTGGCTTTGGAGTTGTTGTTGTTGTGGTAGTAGTTGTTGTTGTTGTAGTGGTCGTTGTGGTGGTTGTCGTTGTTGTTGTTGTCGTAGTAACAGGTGGTAAAGGTTTGTTATTAGCAACTAAAATTGCTTCAATATGATGTGTTCCCATTGTGTCGGAGTATGTTTTGTCTAAGTAAAAGTCTAATGTAGAATCGTCTAGCTGACAGTCTATGAACCAGTATACTGTGATCGTTGACGAATTGCCTTTGATGTATTCTAGTTCATTATCTGGTAGTTTTAGATAGTGGCGGACTGTTTTGTTGACTGCTACGAAGCTGTTCGGACGATCTGTATTGTTCTGACTTGTTATTAATTTCCCATTGAGAGTATCTGGAACAACAAAAAAATAATTAACCAGGTTTAAAAGAAAAGCTAGAAATACGCTAATAGCGACTTAAGAGCGCAATGGTCGTTTTTTTGGGTTAGTTATTTATTAGTGAACTTCGGAATATTTTTGGGAACGGCCAAAGGGTAGAGCGAGACGCTTTGCCTTGAAGGGAAAAGTGTCTTCGCCTACGGCACGCTAGGTATAGTTTCACCGCCTTACTTATAAACGACTAGCAGAGTCCCGCGGTTTCACCCGCGTAAGTCCCGATCCGGTGGGAATATCGGGATTAAAAGTGGCCTATGTTACTCAGGGTGAATGTAGCTTTCTAATGGTATACTAATAAAACTTTGTAGATAAACTGATCTTAGTTCAATGCCGGACATCTATGATTAGAAATTCAAAATTAATGATTTATTATCTTATAATTACTAATTGTTTGATTTTACGCTCTAAAATTTTGAAATCATCACTACAATGGGTACTTAAAAACGCCCAGGCAGCGCTATTAGGTAGTTAGTTAGGTATATGTTTTATATGACATTGTACACAAATTAACATCTAGTCCCAAACTAGGCAACTGGGTTTTTAACACAGGCCATATATTAAATAGAATGCATTTTATAGAACTAATATGTAGATCAAACATACGTAGATAGTTAGATAGTTTCGCTGGGCCTTTTCCGCACTTAGGTCATAGGATATGTCGGTTTCCTTACGATGTTTTCCTTCACCGGAAGAGCGATGTTATTAGCGCACATAACTTTTTCTTTAAGAAAAAGACATTGGTGCGCGGTCGGCTTGGATTCAAAACCACAACTCTCGGAATGAAAGTCGGGGTATCTACCACTAAACCAACACCGCTCTTTTAAACATACGTATAAATGGTATAAACGTGTAAACATGCGTATAAACGTGTTTCAATGGCGGCAATATTAGATGAAAGAGGTCAATTCTAAAAGGCGAAAAACTTTTGGAGATTCAAACTATTTTTCGAAAACTTTTGAGTTTACCATTTACTTAAAATGCTAATCAGTTGTTTCTTGGAGTTAGGTATCATATTTTTAATAAGGTCGTTGCCTTAAGTTGATCTTTTATTCAGGTTTGACTACTATTATCTAAACTCTAAACACTACTAGTTCTGCAAACAGAAGACTTCAAGAGTACTTATTATTAGAAGGGCCATACAAAGGTACCACCTTAAATAAGCAGGAGATTTGTAAGGGAGGAGTTTTTGATGAAAAGGTGGTTTCAATGCGCGACCTGAATGTAGAAGTTGTTTATTCTATAGGTAGAAGTCGAAAACTGAGCAATTTACTGTATCTGGAAGAACTTTTCTGTTCACCATTTCGAAGATCCTCACCGGATCGTCACCAAAATTCAATGAGACTCAGTGAAAGTTACTACATTGTAAATAAAAAAAAGAATCATCGAAAACGGATCTCATAGTGCAGAGTTATCTAACCCCCTTTGGGTTCCCGTGTGGCGCAGTGGTAACCGCACTCGCCCAGCAAGCGAGGGGCACAGAATAATGTCACGGGAGATTTTTTAATGATGCGTTTCTCCTTGTATAATGTTTCTTAAGTTTTAATTGCCATAAAATTCAAGAACAAGAATTGTTTGTCTAGTCTTATGTCTAGAAACTGACTGTGGCGTATATTATCGTCCCCGAACATCCCGTATACCTAGACAAGAACCGCACCCGGGAATGCCAAATAAGACTGTTTTTCTTATTTATGTAGGATAGCTGAGTCCCGCGGTTTCACCCGCGCAACTCCCGATCCCGTGGAAAAATCGGGATCAAAAGTAGCCTATGTTACTCTGGGTGAATGTAGCTTTCTAATAGTGAAAGAATTTTTGAAATAGATCCAGTAGTTTTCGAGTTTATTCATTTATTTATTTTATTTATTCAAAAACTTATACTATCATTACAGGCGTTTACCCAAATCGACAATAAAGTAACAATAAAGACATCCCTTAATTAATTTTACTTAAATAGCTACTGGCTTCTCGAATTCCGTCAGTGTACACGTGAATATATCAATATTTCGCGCTACCTCATTCAGAGTTACGATTGCCCTAGGGACCGGAGCGAATCGCCAGATGTTCGTTCTAGAACTTGGTTCGTCGAACGTGTTCGACCTCACGCCTACCCGTAGTCTACTATTCGGTACTAACAGCTCCAATAAACGTAAAATATCCGGATTACAGAGTTTCCCCCTAAACACTAAAAATACATACTTTGCCAGCGACAAATTCCTCCTTACCTCCAACTTATAATATCCAACCATCCCCAAAACAAAGAGGGTTGGATACATAAGCGGGTACTTCGGATAGACTCTGTATTGCTTAAAGTATAAGTATCGTGTAAACTTATTCTGAATTTTCTCCACCATTGTACAATATTTGGCCTCGTGGGGATTCCAAATTATTGCACTACTTTCCAGTCTACTCCTCACAAGTGCATTATAGAGAGCCCTGGCTGCCGTTGTGTTTAAAAGGTCGTTCGTCTCACGAATAACAAATCCCAAGATTCTAAATGCCTTGACACAGAGATCCGTCACATGTTTTGCAAATTTCAAATCCTTTGTAAATATTATTCCCAAATCCCTAGTCGCCGTTACTCTTGGTAGAATTTCGTTTGACATGCGATACTCACACATTATAGGATTTGTAGCTCTGGTGAGGGTCATTATGTTACATTTTGAAATATTGAAATGCAACTTGTTTTCCAAACTCCACACCAGCACTCTATCCAAATCCTTTTGTAACTTTTCGCAATCATCAAGATCCCGAACCCTCAGAAACACTTTTAGGTCGTCGGCGAAAAGTAAGCAATGTGATTCCTGGATTACTTTCGGTAGATCGTTGACCATTATCAGGAATTCTAAGGGTCCGAGATTGCTCCCCTGACTTACTCCTGTTAAGGTCAAATACGGTTCCGAAATAAATCCTGCATATTCCACGAACTGTCTACGGTTACCGAGGTAGTTCTGAAAGAAATTAAGTAGGCGCGGACTAAAGCCTATCATAGCAAATTTTTTTAGCAGGATATTGTTATCCACTGTGTCGAATGCCTTCCGGAAATCGAGATACGCCGCGTCAACTTGCCCACCTACGTCAACATCAAGCGATTTTGCAGCATAACTAAGGAAGCATAGTAAATTGGAATTTGTGCTACGACCTCGACGGAAACCATGTTGTGCGTTAATGGAGCTGCACTTCTACCTGAGGGGTGATCCTTGCACATAAAACGGATTCAAATATTTTTGCAAATGTGGACAGCACCGCAACTGGTCGATGGTTGCAAATATCCGAGTCCAAATTCGATTTGGGAACTGGTGTGACCCTTGTCAACTTCCAGCCCTCTGGATAAACAGCAGACTGTAGGCACATGTTAAACAAATATAAGAGTGGATGAGCAAGAGCTTCTCTACAGTCTTTCACAACAAAGGGCGGAACACCATCAGGTCCGACGGACTTCTTTGCCTTAAGGCGCTTTAACGCTGATTTCACGTCCGCTAAAGACAGCTGCTTTACATCTATCCGCAGACCACCATCAACGGTAGTTCATAACAAACATACAGACGCATGCACATACACAATACAAATCTTTCCTCTTTATAATATTAGTATAGATAGGTATTCGTCGTCTAGTATCGTTAAGACTTATCTAGAGAAAACTCAGTTTTGTTTTTCAAGGTTTGTTTAGCAGCAGTCTACGTTCGCTTATCCAACTGAATAAATACCTATCGCATATTTTTTACATACATCGTGCACCAAGTACATTATAATGTAGGCACTCAATTATATTTCATCAATGTAACTGAGATCATACACTGTTGAAAATGGTAATGTATTGTAAATGAAATGAAACGATTCTGTTATGAATACATTATAAACCGAACGATATTATTTTGTAAGTCAACAGTCAAAACAGATTCGTCTAACTATTCAAACCTAACTTGTTATTAGGCAGGATACAATGGACATTTGGCAGTAACCTTTTAAATACCAAGGAAACGCAATTTACGCGTTTAAACACTCATTTTTGAGGTCAAATCTTACTTGACTAAAACACCGAATTTTGTTTTTCTCCTACATAATGTTTCACTTAAAAACACTATACACTATACAGGGTGATCCATTTAACCGGGCCTTCAGGGGGATATCCTAAACTATAAGAGATAGCGAAAAATGCTGAAAGGAGTCGCGTTCCCGATTTTGAGAAAAACTAAAATAGCATATTAAGATTTCTGAAAAATTCATTGCTCTAACCAGGAACCGAACCTTGTCTTTTTGCAAAAAAAATTAAACATCCTATATTATTGTACCGATCGATAGTGTTGCTGAAAATTTTCAAATACTGAAAACAATGCCAAAAGTAATTAACACCACGTGATTAAAATCGAAAAATGAGTTTAATTTCTATCCAACATCGGGGAAACAGAAGATAAATCTAAGTCACTTACCTGTTAATTCAAATGTAGTGCTATTATGTGCTACACGATACCATGCCACATAGAAGTTCCTCAACAGATCAACACTCATTGTATAGGTACGCGCTTCATTGTTCTCCTTGGGGTAACTCACTGTGTAGTTTTGTACATCTGACTTTACTTTAAACTGAAATACAATAGTAATAATTAGTTTCTAAACGCAAATTTAACATGGTAAAAACAGTGGAACTTTCGCATACCTATAGGGAAAGGAAAATCACATTAGTTTGAACATTCAAGTAGGTAGTAGAGCCAAAAGTGTGTTATTTTAGGAGGAGGAAATAGCTTTAAATGAATAAATGAGAACGGTATTGGACTAGTTGAACCTCGACTTTCATTCCGAAGGTTATGGTTTCGAATCCCGGCCGACTAAGGTGTTTTTCTTTAAGAAAAAATACGTGCGCGTGTTTGAACAAATCGCGACGGTGAAAGAAAACATCGCGAGGAAACCGGGCGTCTTAAAATCACGTACAATGGCCGAATTACGAGGTAACGTACTGAAAACGCCCAGTGAAATTTTTTTTAAGCTAGCTAGACAAAAGTACCATGGCATGGCATGGCAAACTAACATGTATTATAATGTTTATCTATCTGTATCTATAAAATGTTTTGTCCTGAGTGACTGATTGATATATCAACGCCCAGCCTAAACCGCTGATAGTCATCATCATCCGAGCGTTGTTCCCGGTTGCATCCCTCTCGAGAGCCCGGGGTCCGCTTTCCTACTTTTACGTCTCCACTTCGCACGATCTTCGGCATCCCGTGTAGTGAGGCTATTCGCACGCATATCCGATCTTACAACGTCAAGCCAGCACTTCTTGGGTCTTCCCAATCTGCCGCGGCCGGGCGGAGGCGCCATAGCAAGACATTTGTTTCCCACGTAACTAGCCGGTTTTCGTAGAACGTGGCCGTACCACCGTAAGCGGCATTCTTGCAGTTTGTCTGCAATGTCTCGGACATGAAGGCTGCCCCTGATGCGGGAGTTTCTGACGCGGTCTTTTCGCGTCACTCCAGACATCCAGCGCAGCATCTTCATCTCCGTGACACGCAGCTCCTGCTTATGTCGCTCAAGCAATGGCCAATGGCAATACAATCGCTGATAGTAAAGAGCGGAAAGGAGAGTGTGTTCTTTATAT
This sequence comes from Idaea biselata, assembly GCA_958496205.1. Lineage (NCBI taxonomy): Eukaryota > Metazoa > Arthropoda > Insecta > Lepidoptera > Geometridae > Idaea > Idaea biselata. Next base: position 6,653,233 of record OY292401.1, on the reverse strand, counting down.
AATGGAGGCATCTGATAAAAAGGGGGTTTTTGAAATTCTCAAGGAATCGGGACTCACACTGGTGAAACCGCAGGACCACCGCTAGTTAGAATATTTTGTCTTTAAAATCTAAAGATATTTAAAGTTATTATTAGGGTTTTTGTAACTTAGTTTCTTCAAAATGATTTCCTACAAACAGATTAGGTACTATGATATGGCAGTTAAAAGGTTAATATTACCAGTTGAATACTCGTCACATTAAGATTATCTCCAGTTACAAAAAAATGTAAATTGCATATGAGTTGAATAATTTGTATCATCAACTTGAATGACATTTTAAACTAGTTTAAAACTGCTAAGTTGATTGAATAATTGTTTAACTTGCAACGTAACACAAGAACAAGTTTCACAAGCTAACTAAATTATTGGTAGAGGAAATATGAAATTAAGGAAAATTGGTGTTTAATTATGTTGGAGGTGTGCAAGAAGGATAGTGTATGATAAAAAAGGATAGATATAGGATAAACAGCACACATTTTTGTAGGAGAAATCATAAATGAGTGTAAGTTAGTATATTGATAACTAGCTGGGTCCCGCTGTTTCCTCTGCATAAGTCAAAATCCCGTGGGAATTTTGAGAAACCCATTTTTATTGGATATATCCTATAAAGAACACACTCTCCAAATAAATAAAATAAAATAAATAAATATTGCACGACGTTACACACAGCGCAATCTAGCCCCAAACTAAGCATTAGGCATTAGCAAGAACCCTTGCGTCGCGTCGACGAGCCGTCCCAGCAGATCCATTTCGGAGTCTCTCGGGCACGACCTCACGCAGATGAAAATAGGGGAAAGCTCCAACAAAGAAGGCGTATGGATCTCCAGATCAAAACGAAGGAGAGATCGCATACGGAACAAGATCGAGAAAGAGAAGACGGGCCCTACCACATCCGGCACGTCAACCAAAGCGGCTGCGCCCACACCGGGAGGTGGAGAAGGCAGGCCTAGAAAAATTAAGAGACAGGGCACAGACCCAGAAGAGCGTATGCAGCAACGTCCAGCTAAACGACTGAAGCCGGAGCCGCGGAACGAGGGAACACGGAGACCCACTACGGGTCAAAGTGACCTCTCGGTCGTTATCCTGCGGGGGGACGGCGTAGAGATGGACGAAGCTACGGCCGCCGAGATACGTATAAGACTGGTGGACAAAATTGAGGAAGCAGCCATCAGTGGAGCGAGCGGACAGAACCTTTCATTCGCGGCGTCGGGACTGGTAGCCGAAGGCTATTTTCTAGTCACCCCGATGACGGAGGGGGCAATGAATTGGTTACTGGGCTGCGACTTTGGGGAGCACAACGGCGTAAGACTGATCCCCAAGAGACTCGACGTTCACAGGCTGTCCATATGGCTGCCTGGGAACATAGTGGGCAAAAGATTAGACCCTCTGGGGCTCCTCAAGCTACAAAACGGGCACAGAGTGGACCTAAAAATAGACGAGTGGACCTTACTCCGCAAGGAGATGATGCCACTAGGCATCAGACTAGTGGTAGGGGTCCCCCTAGAAGCGCCGAACGAGAACGTTTCGCTAAATTACCAGGCCACGCAAGTCTACGGAAAGTTCTTGGGGAAAGACTCAGGAGACAAAGCCCAGGAGAGTACCTCCGGTCAACCTACACACACCTTGGCACCGGGGGAAGAGTCTGCCGAAAGCGGCAGTAACGATCAGCTGACATCCCCGCAGAGGGGAGCCACTGACGATGGCAGACCGTACCAGCAGACTACAAGCCCAGGCACCACACAACAGGCGCCAAACACAGGCGGGGTAGCGTGCGAAGGAGGGGTCCGGTGTGTCGTGCCGGAAACCTCAAAGGAGGCGACGACCGACGACAGGACACCACACCGACACACGCGCCCCAAACATACATACACAACACACCCCCTCCCTGCGTCACGTAGCGGCGGGACACCGCCAGACAGTGTTGCAAAAATGCAACCGCACTGGCTGGGGGGAAGCCCGCCCTCGTAACGAACAACAGGGAGGAGCAATAGACACACAAACACACACACATCTAATACAAACACATGAACACAAACAGCTACACACCTCAAATACACACACACAAAATAAAATTAGTTCAAGTTAATCTCCACCACTGTCGAGATGCCATGATTGAGTTCTGCAGACATGTGGTGGAAGAGAAAATAGACATCGCACTAATGCAAGAGCCATACGTCGTAAAAGGACGTATCTCTGGGATCGGATCTCTGGGAGGAGAGATCATTTACCACGAAAGCGGTGAGTCCACTCCCAGGGCCTGTATACATACCAGCAATAGTGTAAGATCGTTAGGTATAATAAAAGCAGATTGTTACAGTGACCTAGCTAGCGCCACAGCAACAATCCAGTTAAACACAGGCTGCAAGGAGAGGGTACTTCTAGTGTCCGCCTACATACCAAGCGAGGAGGACTACAGACCCCCTACACCAGAAATGGAAGAAATAACAAGAAAATACAAGGGTAAGAACATTCCTATTATTCTAGGTTGTGACGCGAACGCACATCATGTGGTGTGGGGCAGCACAAACTGCAATAAAAAAGGTGACCTACTCTTAGACTTTATTAGCTCAACAAATTTTGACATAATAAATGAAGGCAACACGCCGACATTTGCTACAAAGACCAGGAGGGAAGTGCTGGACCTAACCATTGTCACCGACAAGATAAGCCGGCACATCCCACCTGGAAAGTAGACCTAAGGGACTCGAAATCGGACCACAGACGAATAACTTTCAGCCTGGGAGCCAAAATCGAGAAAACCTTAACAAGAAACGCACGGAAAACCGATTGGATGACATTTGACAAACACATTAAAAGTTGGAATCCAATCGACCAAAACCTGCTAAAAGACTCAAAGGACCTCGAAAGGGAAGCAAACAGACTAGACGAAGCCCTGAGGGAAGCCTACCACAAGGCGTGCCCACTGAAGGAGATAAGACCAGGAAAAGGCCAACCATGGTGGACCAAAGCACTGGAAAAAAGTAGGAAAAAGACACGGAGAGCCCTCAGAACCGCTCAAAAGAAGGGCGACGATGAAAGCTGGCTCACGTACAAGATAGAAAGAAATGCATTCAAAAAAGAATGCAAAAGAGAAAACAGGAACAGCTGGAAAACTTTCTGCGAAGGAGTGGAAAAGCAACCCGACGCGGCAAGACCAGCACCTGCAAATTAGGCAGCATTAAGAACGGTAACGAGCTAGTATCCGACCCGGGTAAGATTCTGGAACTGATGCTTAGCACCCATTTTCCAGAATGTGAACCACAGATAGGTGACGATGCGCTCATTGACGAGAAACCTATAACGGCACTGGGAGATGAAGCACTGATCACCAACGAGCAGTTAATATGGAGCGTCCAATCGTTCCAGCCGTACAAGGCTGCGGGCCCGGACGAGATCTTCCCCAAAATGCTACAAACGGCCTTAAAATATATAGGTGAAGATCTTCTAGCTCTATATAACTTAAGTATAAGAACAAAGCACATCCCAAAGAAATGGAGAGAAGTAAGGGCGGTCTTCATACCGAAACCGGGAAAGGCGACATACCAAGAAGCAAAAGCCTTCCGATGTATAAGCCTCTCCTCATTCTTACTTAAGACAATAGAGAAGATACTAGACAGACTGATTAGGGAGCAAATAGCTACAAGCGGATCTCCACTAAACCAAAACCAGCATGCATACATGGAAGGCAAATCTATCGAGACAGCCCTACATAACCTGGTAAATAGAGTACAGAGATCGCTAAACAACAAAGAATACGCGCTAGGATGCTTCTTCGACGTCGAGGGGGCATTCGATAGGGCCACCCCGGCCTCGATAGAAGAAAGTCTGAACAGAGAAGGCATTAATAAAGACATATCAGGGTGGGTTAAAAACATGTTAAAACACCGACTGATACAAGCGGAGCTGGCAGGCAATACATGCAGGGTGGTGGCAAAAAGAGGATTCCCACAAGGGGGATGCCTATCGCCACTGCTATGGTGCCTACTGATAGATGAACTAGTAGACAAGATAAACAGGATGCACATCTACACACAGGTTTACTCTGACGACGGTGTGCTCCTAATAACAGGTAAAGTCCTAAGCACTATGTGTAACATAATGAACAGGGGACTGAAAGCAGCACTAGAATGGTGCAGGAGCAAAGGCCTAAACCTAAACCCTGACAAAACCAAACTAGTTCTATTCACCAAAAAGAGAAAACTAGGATGGATTGAACCAGTAAAACTAGATAACCAAGACCTAGAGGTGGTGAATGAGGTCAAATATCTAGGTATTACACTGGACAACAAACTAAGCTTCAAGACACACATAATGAACACATGCTCAAAGGCGAAAATGGCCATGATGCAATGCAAAAGAGCAATAGGTAGAAGCTGGGGAATTAAACCAGCTATGGTGCTGTGGATATATCAGGCGATAATAGTACACGGCGCCCTAGTATGGTGGCACTCAGCCAGCGCAGGTAAGAATAAACAAGAACTAGACAAGGTCCAAAGACTAGCCGCTCTCCTAACCACTGGCGCGATGAGAACAACACCCACAGCCGCGCTAGAGATCATTCTAGGATTGAACCCCATAGACCTAGAAATAAAAAGGAGAGCTATAGAACAATGGTTCAAACTAAGAAGCACTGGTCAATGGACTGGCAACTTCTATGACGAAGGCCACGCCAAGATCAGCAAGTACTACGAAGGCAAACTATCAATGGTTCTAACAAATAATGACCTAATAAAGAAGGAAAGGACCTTTGATAATAAATACAGAATTCACATAGGCCAAAGAGACAACTGGAGGCTGGATAGTGCAGGCACAGTCTGCTATACAGACGGCTCCCGGAAAGAGACAACAAAGCTCTCTGGCGCCGGTATCCATATCATATGCGAAAACGGAACAGAGATAAATAGAACAATATCCTTAGGTAAGTACGCCAGCGTCTTCCAATCAGAAATGTACGCCATAATGGAATGTGCTGAAATGGTAGGCCACCTAAAAGACACAGGCAAGGCCACAATTTACAGTGACAGCCAGGCGGCACTGAAGGCGCTCGGTAAGACAGAAACAACATCAGCATTGGTCAAGGAATGCAAGAAAAGACTAGAGGAACTATCCAGAATAATCGATGTTACACTTGCCTGGGTACCTGGACACGAGGGCAACACAGGTAATGAGATAGCAGACGAACTGGCTAGGAAGGGAGCCGATGAGAACCAGATGGGTCCTGAACCCAGGCTGCCAATTGCCCTCAAAATTACGAAGGGTGCAATCAGCCGAAGCATAACAGCGGAAACAAATAGGAGATGGACATCCTCACCTGTCATGAGACAGTCGAAGATATTCATCAAAGGGCTAGACTCAAAGAAAACCAGTCGACTGTTAAAACTCACAAGAGATAACATGAGACTTGTTATAGAAATAATAACAGGACACTGCCGACTGAACAGACATTTGATACTCATAGGCGTGAAAACAGATCCCACTTGCCCAGAATGCATGGAGACAGAGGAAACCAGCTTCCACTTGCTCGCCGAATGTCCCATGTACTCACTAATACGATGGGAAAACATGGGAACAGATTTACTAGAAGCACAGGACATCGAAAATCTGAAGGTGGAGCAGATCGTAAGGTTCTGTAAAGAGACAGGTAGGTTCGACAGAAAGCCGTGATTGCCGGGCGTCCCTCGGCCTCCCCAAGGGAGGGATAGGGGAATTGGGTGAAATGGCCCTCATGGAAGGGCAGATCACCCGCCCGGCTCGCGGCGTCCCCTGCTGGAAGTAAGTAAGCATTAGGCTTGTACTATGGGTACTAGACAACGGATATACTACATATTATACTTTTTTTTTGTAAATACATACATATGATACATAGAAAACACTGAATATCCCATGTCTTCAGACCGTGGTGAGTCCTAGGACATGTCATGTTGGTTTCCTCACGATGTTTTTCTTTCACAAATTACAGCTATTTTACTGTCAAAGGTTTGGGCTGTGCGTTGATCAGCCAGTCAGTCAGGACAAAGCATTTTATAGATATAGATAGATAGAAGATGTATGATTGCTTCTTAGAAAATCTACTGATGTGTTTTAATTAAACTCAGCAGTTAAGTTAGTCGTACTGGGCTTTTTCAACACTTAGCCTCATATTAGGGCCATTGTATGTGACTATAATTTACATTATTCCTGCCATCGCAGACTGTCCCCAAACCTAGCAATCGGCTAAGACTGCTGCAGACTTCCAGGTGAGTTTTTGCTATTTTTAGTGACTGTACCTGTTGGTCTACTGAGCATAGTTATAGAAGCTTAGTATCTATACCTATAAAATGCTTTGTCTTGACTAACTGATGGATCAACACACAGTCTAAACTGCTGATAATATAGTGCTGAAATTCGGAGTAGTTTTTTTATGATGTAAGATCCAATAAGGTAAGGTTATTAAGCCTATCCTACTAATATTACAAAGCTGAAGTTTGTGGGTTTGTTACTAAATCACGTAAAAACCGCTAAACCGATTACCATGAAACCAGTATGTAGATAGCTGGAAAAACACAAATACTTTCATCTCTGTCTCCGACGACCTCTGTGGCGCGTCGTGCGAAAGCGCGACTGCAATGCAGGAGGTTGCGGGTTCGATTCCCGCCGGGTGCAAGTATTTATGCTTATAAAATAAATATTTGTGTCTGGTCTGGGTGTCCCTCTATGTATAATATGTATGTATTTACAAAAGAAAAATAAATATAAGTATTATATCCGTTGTCTAGTCACCGTAACACAAGCTTAGTCGCTTACCACGGGGCTAGATGGCGCTGTGTGTTGTTCACAGAATTTATTTATTTATTTTATTATTTATTTATCTACGATGGTAAAACCCCGGGGACAGCTACCTATCCAGTATTGTTGTTACGAAATACAAAATCAAACACACAATTTTTACTTGTCTTATAGATTAACTTTGTGCATGCATGGGTAGATAGATGTAGGTACGTTGAACTTACTAATTGTCGGTGCTGAGGCTGTGCGTTATCATAAAACAAGAATTCTACTTCTTCGCCAGGAGTATAGTCAATAACGGTGGCCACAAAAGTAACATTTGACCCACGAACTGTTTTACCAATGCTAGTAACAGTTACTCCTATACCTGATGCGTCTGTAAATTATTAGATCACATTAATTGCTGAAAAGATATATAACTGCAATTTGTACTCCGAGTTCAACATTGTAGATATTTGCAACTTACCGATCACCAAGAAAACTGCGACACACAAAAACACTTTCCAAATGCCCATTTCGTTTCGCAAACAACTCAGAATATCTAGATGTAGGTTGTTGGCGTATCTAAACTCAGTATAACCAATCAATTAATTCGTTACGATCATTAAATTAGTGCATAAATCGTCCGAAATAACAGAATTTATTAAAAAAATCGCCAAAAATCACAATCATCTGCCCATCAACTTTATAACACAAAATGACATTTGTCGAGTCGGTCAATCAAATAAAGTCACTGTCAGTGTAAGCAGTGTAACCAAATTAACCGTCCGTGGCCGGGCTAAAAACTAAGAACCGACCAGTGTGCGACCACTTTAAAAAATGAAACTTTAATTATCTGTGGTGAGCATTAGTATAGTGCTGCCGTTTTTCAAAATTATTCAAATCTAGAAAAGAATTGAATTAATAGCAAAAAAATTGTAATTATTTATTCTGACTAAATGTACCAAACAGTTGTTTGTTTATTTACATCACATCTAACCACAACAAAATAAACACCACAAGTTTTCGGTACTATTATATAACATTCAATTCATGTCGATTGTCACACATTCATTACTTTAATTTATTTGGATATTTTCACGTTAACAGATGACAACACTGGTAAATGAAATTCAGTGAACTTGTTTTTCTTGTTTGCTTTGCTTTCGTTTCAAAACTTTACCTGTTTGCGATTTGATTCAGTACCATTTAGTTCGCATTGCGTTGGGCCATGTTATTATTAAAAATATCAAATTAAAATATGATTTTTTTGTAGTCAGCCATCAGTGCAGTGATTGAGTATCTTGTCGCGAATTTATAAAAAAATGGCCACCGTGTTTGATAGTCCATTTATACGACAACGTTTACATCGTTTACGGCAGCGCGATTACGACTTCGATGAAGATCAGAGATTTGGAAGATGTGACTGTACAAGCTATTCATATTTCGTGCTTTCGATGGTATTATTTTCTGTAGGAACTGTGATCACGGTTCTGGCCTTGGGAGATGCCGATGGATACATTCTGAGCAACTTGGGTCACATGTGGCTCGTCGGACCAATTTTTATATGTTCTGGAATGATGGTTGCTGTAAAAAGTATGCTCTATTTGCGTAGAAAAAGTGTAATTCAAATGCTACTTCATCAGAGAGCTATTATCAGGGTGAGTCACCTTAAAATTGATATATTTTGTATTTTAAATTCATCAATTTGGTTTCACTTGAATTTAGCCAACAAAATGATAATTTGCATACTACCTACACTACTTTAAATAGTTAATATATCTAGGTAGGTATTGCTGATAAAATAATCAGTTTTTTAGAGTCAGTTTTTTTCTTTATACCTAATAAAATACATCATAAAATAAATGTGATTGTTTACAATGAATATGCAAATTATTGCTAATGAATTGCCGAATAAAATATGATAATAGTGATTATATTAGTAATCTTTTGTATAGGTATGCTATTGTTTTGTTTGATGCATCTACAAAAAAAAACTAAAATAAATGTGTTGTGGACATCTACAACTAACTTTCCAATAATATAAGCGGTTGCACTTTAGAATCCTATGTCACGATTTTGGGGGTAGGGAGGGGTGGGGGGGAGGGGGGCAGTGTTGTACAACCCTCCCAAAACCTTCCCCCCTTGAGCAGATGTGTAATTTAAAAAATACCATAAATATAATAATAATTTAGAGGTTATCATTTTGCTAAAATTTGAATATGTGTGGGCGACGAAAGGGCTGTAGCAGCAGCCCCTCAGCCCTTGCGTGACAAAACGCAGCACCAGACACTCACCTTCGTAGCTTTGGCAGCAGCTTAGTCTTCGCAGCTTAGTTTTATTTATAGATAGTATTAGGCGCTTTGGCGACCGCTGCCGCGGCACGCTCGCTTCGCTCGCTCGCCAAAGCGCTGCGTGTAATCATGTTCTAACATTAACCTAACCTATCCAAGTCGGGGTGATCCGTATATTTTTTTCGAAGTTCAAGTAAAAATGTATGAAAATTTTTTTTTTCATTGCTCAACATAAAACTAGCAATAATGGTTAGTCCTCTTTCTCCTCTATCTCCTACAAGTCTTTTTTTATAAAAATTCGTGACGTAGGATTCTAAAGTGCACCCATATAAGCCACCGACACATACCTATGCCAACTATGAATTTAAAATCTTGTAAAGATTATAAAGTTACTTTTTAATTGCAGGACTTGGCAACAGTTCAAGAGCAGGCGTACACTGGTCAAGTTCCGAGGACTGCATCTAGTGCTACCCTTCCTCCTTCATATGATGCACTGATTACTAATGCAACAACCAGCAAGCCCTCCAGTTCTGAACCACCTCCCCCCACTTATGATGAAGCAATGTACTTAATTGATGATGAGAAATCTAGAATAGAGAGTAATGAAGAGCCTAAAGAAGAAACTAGTAATCATTCAGTCGATACAACTGACAGCAGTAAACCTTGAGTTAGTAACTCCTTAGTTCTGTAAGAAAACTTAAATCTTCCTTTTGTACTTATGTTTTTAGTCACTAAAATGCTCCACTATACACTTGCAATATATCATTCAATTGATTACTGAAGCTATTGTAATGTTTAAAGTGTTCCTGCTGTAGTCATTTAGAACCAAAAATTCTAGTTTTTCCTTTTATATGGGGAATTGAAGTGCCTGTTTCCATTCAAGTTTGCTTTTTATTATCTAAAAGACACTACTAAATCTTTGTCTAAAAACAATAATTGACAGTCCGTAACCAACGTGGATATGTACTGAAAGTTTTTAAATATCTAGTATTAAATAATATTCATTCAAGAATTGACTTCTTGTGTTACAAGGCTCAGAACAAATATTTAAATCTTCAAGTTTTTGAGTTCAATGAAATTTATTTTGAAAGTGAGTAGTATCCACTATTTTTACCTGACTGCACCTTCTTAAAATAGCTACAAAGAACTAATTTAATTATGAAATGATTAATTCGCCATTGTGTAGTGGAATTTCTTGGTATTATTCTCAGATGTGCCTAAAAATATTTAGCAATAGTCTCTCGAATTTAAGGGGTAATGAAATGATAGAATGATATACTTTACTTACCCATTTATTGAAAGTAACAGTGTGGAGTACTGTATTACATATTGTATTTCATATACTTAAATCAACCTACTTAAATACAAGTTATATGTTCTACTTAACAAGTAAACTATGACTGCATGGCACAGAGTAGTAATGTGGGTACAGTTAAGTGCTTGTAGCATTGTTTATTATAATTAACTGTACCTGACATATTTTTGACTATTTTGGGGCCTATGGGACAAACAATTCCCAAGTTTTAATGTGGAAATAATTAATTACTTAAGGATTCAGGTAGATGTTACTACTTGTTTGTGTGTTATCTTACCCAATGCAAATTATTTTTAAGAACTATAGAGTATAGTCGGGTAAGATCGGATACTGAGGAAGAGCGTATGACTCAAATATCTCCCAAAATAGGTGAGATTTAACTGCTGGGTGGCACAAATCAGTGCAGAAATACAGTTTTCCCCCGTATCTAATCTTACCTGACTATAATCCAATACATATTATTAAGTCATTGATGGCTTGACCCAGTTTTTAGAAATAGCTAGGGAGAAAGTAATCTAATCATTTACCCTACACTTTTTCCAAAGCTTATTGTAAATTGGTAGTTATTGCAAAGACTGATGCATATACCCTGTTGCCAATTTTACTTAAACAAACTTTTTGATCTGATTTTGATATCCAAAACTTGGGTGTCTGTGAATAATTCTGGGATTTTACTAATGAACAATTGTAATTGTTATTTTGCATTTTAATGTTATCTATCTGCTTTAAGTTTGTTTCAGTTGTTTATACTTAATTTAGTTTTTTTGTTTTTGTATTCTTAACAAGTTCAGATGAAGTAAGAATAAGTTCTAGTATCAAACTCTAAATAATCAAATGAGGGCAGATATTTCGGTCATGGTTGTTTTCAGTTTGTTTTGTATTATCAGTTGAAATACAAGAAATGTATGTACTTAAGACAAAATTATTAACCTTGAATGTCTAAAGAACCTTGATATTATGTGCCTTTTATAATGGTAGATTCATAATGCTTAAGAAGATGAATTTATATAAAATTAGTGCTAACTCACAGCGAGTTAAATATTTTTTTAACTTTAGAATTTAATTTGTGAAATGAAAAAATATATGTAGTCTTAGATTAATTTTAATAATTATAGACTTAGCATTTGTATTTCAAGTGTTATACATTGCCTTAATAGGTAAGAGAGGAAAAGATCATTTTAGTTGTGCATGTACATTTGCATAGTCAAATACATGCCATCATGTTAGTGCCTAAAATTAGATCTGTATTCTGCCACTTTAACAAAGTTATAGATATCTGCGAATAAATTGTATACTGATCTCCCTGGAACTATTAATTATACACTTTTTTCAAGTTAAACATGTCCATCATTTCTTCTTAACCTTACAAGGTTTCGACCATGCAGCCACGATACTGTTGATGTTACAAAAATACCAGTATACTTACATAATTATTTACACAACATTAATGTTCAAAGCTATGTGGTTGAACCCTAATTCTATAATAAGTAATAAGTTTTAAAGATACCTTAAATTAGTTTAAGTAAGTCTACCAAAATATTTAGATCTGAAACAAACTTCTCTCAATTGTGGCCACTGGACAACAAACACATCGGCAAAATATTGCATGATATTCCCGGTCAATGAAAGCGATCTAACTCTACATATACTTTCAATGAATATAATTCTACAATCACAGAGGAAAAGACATCTCAAAAGGAATGCAACCAAGCAGATAGGGACACATGTGCCTGGGCCGTTACAAAGTATTACATTTGGTTGGAAGCGGTAAATTATTGGTACAGATGTAAGTGCTGATTGGACCGTTGTAAAAACAGATGATTTGAAAGACTGGTGAACATTTCGACTCCTTGGTACTTTGCTGATACTGTAATTCTTTTGTCCCTGCTCTGCTTCACGAATCTTTGCTTCACTACTTGTGTCATTCTTTGCTAGAATGTACAGACGCGGCTGATATTTGTTTATATTGAGGCTTTTAGACAGACGCAGTAGTTCAGTAGTATGACCACCAGAACCAATGCAAAGAATTGTTCGAAAAGCCGGTCCGTCGTTCACCAAGGTGCATTCTGTCATGTAGATTGTGTACAATAAAACTACTATCCGTAATATCATAATTACAATAACTGCTCCAACGACGGTTCCTAGAACAGTAAGAGTGTCCATGGTGATTTTTCTTCTCTATTTTTTTGTAGGCTTTTTACTTGGGTTAGGCCTTTTAAATACGGCTTCTGCAAGAAAACAAATTAGGTTATTTAACATTTTATTATAATTGTATACGCTGTGTAAGTATAAATATTTAGTGGAAAATTACCGTCAATTTAATGACTGTAGTATCTGCGTAGTTGAAGAAAGTCCCAATTATTTCTAGTGTTTTGTTTGTTTTGAAAATATTTTTTATCAACAATAGCAAAAGCAAAGCACAGAAAACATTTTTTTTTTGTTAAATATCTATGACTGGCAGTCAAAAAACTTTTAGCTCATAGAGCCTTGTCATGTCAAAGCTAACATACCACCTTCACTCACAGTTCACTGCAAAATAATCAATAAATGATTTTGCGATGCAATAAATATATTAGGTACCTACTTGTATTTATTGCATTGTTTGATTAAATATTTCTCTAGCATGCTTTCTTTCTATAAATCTATTTCTTTTTAGCATTACTGCGAAAATGTTTTTGATACGCATTAATTTAATTACCTTTGGATTTGGAAGTTTGGACTTTGGACCTAGCCTAGCCGTGTCCGTAAGTAAAGTAAAATAAAATAAGAAAAAAAAAGACAGGCACTTTAGTTAAAACGTCAATGTCATTTTTCTTGTGTTTGTCTGTCTGTTGTGTTGAGTGGCTGGGTGGTTTTTATTAAAATAAATTCAGGAAAATTACTTAGAAAAGCCGATTCTTATTTTTAAATTGGAATTAATTTAATTCTTAGTATGACTCATACAAAATATCAAACCAAAAATGGATAAGATATTAAATATAGTACGGTGCAGCATTTTCCAGTTCCTCTCAGTTATTTTTCTTTTGGTGTATCTTCTCGGGGTTTTAAATATTCACTTTACTGACAAAACTAACTATTGTTTAATGACTTACATGTATGAATATCCACAACTCGTGGTAAGTAATCATGGCTTTAGTATATCAAAAAAAATAGATAAGCAATATTTCTACCAAGAAATAACAGTTTAGTGTCTTATTTTCAGCGGATTTCTTTACCGGAAAATAAAGAATATCCTCAATATGAATTGTACGCATACAGCGAAGGAAGACTGACTGAAAAAGCAAGAAGAATGTGGTAAGTATTTATATTTTTTATAAATTCTGTAATGACTTGTTAGAGAGAGTGGTTAAAAAGTGTATAATTCCAGGTTTGATGGCATACCTGTATTGTTTTTGCCTGGTTGTGCAGGCAGTCACATGCAGGCAAGATCTATTGCTTCAGTAGCCTTGAGAAAAGCTATGTCGAAAGGATATGACTTTCATTTTGACTATTTTACCAGTAAGTGTGTAGCATTTTTTTACTACTTAGTAACTTATTTAACACAACCTGTATATGTATCTATTTATATTAAGCAACAAGAAATTGTACTGATAAACTTTATAGAAGAATGGCCATAACTCCAAAATTATGAAAAATCAAGGAACATACATGGGGGTGATTCAGGTGGTTCTCTACCTCTGGAATTTCGTTTGACACTACTTCCTGGGACACCCTGTATATACATCATACATCCTATTGATCCTATCTGCATCCCATAGTTTCATGCACTTTTCTATCCCCTGAGAATTACCTGACATCCTTACTGTTATAATAACTTTAAGCTAAGTTTGAGCACAATCCATCCTTTAATTTGAGTAGTCAGGACAGCAGTATTAGGAATCTTTTCAAAGTTATTTTAATCATAAATCAGTCTAGTTTCCAAGTTCATCTTCAACAGTTACATGTTGCCATGGCATATTTTCCATGTGTAAATGTAACTGTTACATTAATAAATAATATGAATTTAAAAGGTTTATTAATTTAAAATCTTTTTCAGTCAATTTTAACGAGGAACTAACAGGATTGTACGGTGGTGTCCTACAAAGTCAAACGAAATTTGCAGCTACAAGTGTTTCTAAGATACTGTCATTGTACAAAAGTAACAAATATACAAAAACAGTACCAACTTCCGTTATACTTATTGGACATTCTATGGTAAGATTAAATTGTGATTAGATAAGCATACAGTTTGTAACTAACACTTATATTTGTTTTCATTTTCTATAATTATTATATACCTATAACTATTTCTGCACCAGAATCCATTAAAATTGGCTTAGTTGTTTAGATGTAAAACTTGCATTCCCCCCTCCCTCCTTCCCTACATACCATACTTATTTGTGCCTGGTGGGATTTGTAACTACAAACTATTTTTGAAACTACATACCAATTTTTGAATTAGAAGCTGCTCAATTATTTAAATAGCCCTCAAAGTGTGCCTTTTATGGTTACTAGATGGGTCCGGCGGTTCAGTTCGGCTTTGTTTTGACCATCTTTTATTCTAATTTGTATTTAATATTCCAGGGTGGTCTAATAGCGAAACGACTCCTAGCCTACCCAAGTACAATAAACACCACAAATCTAGTCATTACACTTGCAACGCCCCTAGAAGTGCCTATAGTAAACTTTGATACAGCGGTTAACGATTATTACTTGCTAATGAACTATGAATGGGAAGTTAACATTAAAAATAATAAGGAATACATGGAAAAGAAAATGCTTATAAGCATTGCTGACGGTCCGAGAGATTTGCTTGTACCTTCAGGTCTGACAGCTTCGAATGACAGTTATATTAATGCTTTGGTAAGTACTTAACTTGTGCTCAATTAAAATGAGTCTAGGCGAAAGCGAAGCGAGTAATTCATTTGTGACTGTTGACTATCTATTCTGTGGTACCCAATTGGCGGAAAGGTTACCTACTCTTTTCTCCATACAAACTTTACCAACATAGTCGTCTGTTTCCTCCCTGGATAAAAAAAAGAAAATATGTTAGTTAGTAAGTTTCGCTGAGCCTTTTCCGCACTTAGCCTTATAATTGGGCCATTGTACGTGATTTCTTAGAGGGCTTAAGACGCCACGGGAGCCTACCCCGCATTGGCGAATATCCCATGCCTTCGGACCGTGGTTTATCCTAGGACATGTCGGTTTCCTCACGATGTTTTCCTTCACCATAAGAGCGATGTTAATAGCACACATAATTTTTTCTTAAAAAAAAACTTAAAGACATTGGTGCGCGGTCGGCCTGGATTCGAAACCACGACCTTCGGAATGAAAGTCGCGGTATCTACCACTAGACCAACACCGCTCTGAGAAAATATGTTTATTCCATAAAACCTATATCAGCCATAACCATGCCGCTACGTTGTAATTTATAAAAATAAAATATTATCTAATTGAATAAAATAAAATGAAAAATTAAACCAAAACGTTTATGGCATAAACATATTTTGCTCCAATGTTTGTATCCAGGGAGGAAACCGTCGACTATGTACGTATGGAAAACGAATATGTATCCTTTCCTGTTAACCTGTGGTAACAGATTACGCCATCATCGGCACCGCATTTCCAGCTATCTGCATACCAAACGTAATCACAATCGATTCAGTAGTTTTTGCGTGAAGGAATAACAAACCTAATCGATTACCAATTTTTACCTTTAATTAGTAGGAAGAAATTCAATCTTTCATTCATGCAGTAGGCTTAAGTACTTAAGTATTTCTTCCGATATAATGACTAGCAATATGTAAGTAGGTACCTACATTACACTAATGTTATCTAAAATCATTTACGATTACTTGCAAATGTAACCCACTTATGAGCAAGATAAAGAACTTAATATCATTCAATTGCTGATAAATAGTAATAAATGAAAATAAATACATTTTGAACAATAAGCTTTTTGATATTTTTTCACGCAAGTATAATCAACTAGCTTCGTCCCGCGGTTTCACCCGCGTAAGTCCCGATCCCGCGGGAATTTCGGGATAAAAAGTACCTTATGTGTTATTCCGGTCTTCAGCTATCTACATACCGAGTTTCATCGTAATCGGTTCAGCGGTTTTTACGTGATTAAATAACAAACACACACATGCATACATACTCACAAACTTTCAGCTTTATATATAATATTAGTAAGATCAATCAACAACACTTGCTTCGCCTCGCGATTTTAGCTAGTAAACCATATTTCTTTTTCAGACAACAGCCATCCCTGGTGTATGGGTGTCACCAGACCATGTTTGCGTTGTATGGTGCAAACAGTTAGTGATGGTAATCAACAGGTTTTTATTCTCGTTGATAGATCGATCTACTGAACAGATAATCGAAAATCAAACCGCTATCGAGGATAGAGCTAGACAATTTTTTGTGGTAAGGATTTTTTTCGCGCATTTATTTACACATCTTTCTGATCTTATCCCTAAGTATTTGGGGTCGATGTTTGATCTTAACCTTAACAGTAGATGAGCCTTAATCGCCTTTCACGACACTAACGGGAAGAGAAGGATAACCAAATTCTATGGCGGGGTTACACGGCTTTGCGCCTTTTTTTAATAACATTCCGTTATTTTTAACAAGAAACAAAACAGGTTTCAAATCAATTAAGATTTTTTCGAAAATTCTTATTAACTAAGTTTTAACTAAATTCCTGTCATAGTAGAACTTAACATAGAGTTAACTAACCTGACCTAGAACTCCCACTGACAAATCAAGAGTAATCTCTGAGTTAGAGACTTCGGCCGCGGCACTTATCAGCCTAAATTATATTGCCAATCGGACTTCTAGGTATATAAGCGACCTACATTTCAGACTGCAGGATTCACGTATAAACACTACCCTATGTCACTGTAAAGCGCAATACACACTGAGCCCGCCGGGCCGCCGACCTATGTCGGCAACTTTTTGTTGGCGGGCTAGTTGGCCGCTTCACTTATTGCAAGTCGGAAAATTTTGTCGCGTCGCCGGGCAACTGAGCGCAGGCGTACGCAAGCCGCCAACGTCGCGGCGGGCAACACGCGCGGGCGAATGTTGGCGACATGTTTCTTTTCATATAGGCCGCCGGGTTGTGTCGGCGGGCTGTGTCGGCGGCCCGGCGGGCTCTGTGTGTATTGCGCTTTATAATAGTTATCTCTTTTTATAGGCAAATCGTTCAATGATTGTAAGTCCAGACATACCTAAAGGGAACCACAGTATGGTGGCTGATGCGTTTTGGTACGAGGACAATAGGCGAATTTACCAAGTTGTTCGACCTGAGATCGACAAGTAAGAACCATAAACTATTTTTTATGCTACTAATATTATAGAGGTGGAAGTTTGTGAGAAATTGAGGGTGGTTGTATGTTAGGATGTTTGTATTGAGGATGTTTGTATTTTAGGAAATTTGTATGTGAGGATGTTGGCATATTAGGATATTTGTATGTGAGGAGGTTGGTATATTAGGATATTTGTATGTGAGGAGGTTGGTATATTAGGATATTTGTATGTGAGGAGATTGGTATATTCGGATATTTGTATTTGAGGATGATTATAGCTGTAGCTTAGAATAACACATATGCGACTTTTTATCCCGATTTTTCCCGCGGGGTCGGGACTTACGCGTGGGCTAGCTAGTATTCAATAAATCCAAAAAAATGCGACTAGACGGAGGCGAGTCTTTAGAATTTTGTAATTAGGTAGGATGTCTCAAATTCTTTTAAAACTTACATAACCAAGAAAAAAATAAAACAAATTCGCGTAAATGCTACGTTAAAACTACGTACTCATTGGCATTTATCCAGAAAGTTGAAGGAAATGAATGGGTTTGTGGATTTAGCGGCTTAAATTACCTTCACCTTGTCTCATAATTAAAAATAAACGATGTTCGTGTTTGTATGAATCTGGGTTTTATAAATAATTTCATAAGGTCGTAAAATGCGTTGGAAATTAATAATTTTACAGTTTGTACATCGCTCTTGCGCTGAAGAAAAACATCGCGAGCACTGACCTCCATGGTACAAGTCGCTGGACAGGTCATAGCGCACTGAATTTTGTGCCTATTTGATCTGAATCAAAGTGAAAGTTGAAGTGATGGTGGCCGTCCGTGGAACTAATAGCTCCGTGGACGGTCACCATCACTTTCAATAGAAAATGCGCGACAATAGCGCAACATGGCGCAAATTAAATCGGCACAAATCGTCATTTTGTATGGTATAGCAATTCCAGCGTACTTGTATAGTTTCATTTCAGTGATCGTGAGGTATCCGACATGTCCTAGGACTCACCACGGTCCAAAGGCATGGGACATTCGCCAATCCGGAGTAGACTCCTACCCTATAAGAGGATTCCTTTGCCCTTAGTTAGACTCCTCTAAGAGACAATTTGCCCTAAAATTAGACAATTTAAGCGTCATATTATTAATATTAATAAGTAGCTGGGTCCCGCGGTTTCACTTGCGTAAGTTCCGATCCCGTCGAAATTTAGAAAGACTTTCAATCAATCAGGACAAAGCATTTTATAGAAATAGACTCACCTTCCTTACTTATAAACGCTATAATAACAAATGACTAAGTTTTGTAACGTTTGTTCCTGTGTGTCAACTTCTAAACTTTATCTAACAGTAAAAGACAAACGGTACATAGTTTATACAGTTTTTAATCATAGTTTATAAGTAAGGGGGTTAATAATTGGATCTAAGTATTCCGTATATTTCAGAACCACGTACCTAATGGTGAGATTGGTTCGTTTTCCTCAGAACCGATTCTTGGCAGTCGAAGCAGTCAATGTAGACGATAAAGACTGGATATTTGGATGCAATGCCAAAGAGGTATACCGGACTCATAGGTATTGGTAAGTACAAAAATACAAATAATACAAATACATTTATTTATCCAAAAAAGAAAATTACAAGTTTATACAAAGTAAGTAGGTACTCTGCCTAGAGATGATTCACTCTAAAAGTGCACATAAATAAATATAATTGCGCGACGTCCACTGTGGCGCGTCGGGCGAACAGCCGACTGTGACGCAGAAGGTTGTAGGTTCGATTCCCACCGGAGACGAGTATTTATACTGATTGTTAATGTTTGTTTCTGGTTTTAGGTGTGTTCATATGTATAATAATTTCATATAGGTAACCTTATTAATTAACGTAGAGTAAGTTCGGAGTAGTGAGAACATGTTCTTTTTATGTGACAAGAACTTTCAAAGTTTTTAGAGTTTGAATTTGTAATATATTCGTTGTTTAGTACCCATAGTACAAGCCTAGTAGTTGCTTAGTCTGGGGCAAGATTGCGCTGTGTGCAACATCCTGCAATATTTATTTATTTAAGACTAGCTGCGCCCTACGGTTTCACCCGCGTAAGTCCCGATCCCGCGGAAATATCGAGATAAAAAGTAGCCTATGTGTAATTCTAGGTCTCCAGCTATGTATATTACAAGTTTCATCGCAATCGGTTTAGTAGTTTTTGCGTGAAAGAGTAACAAACATCCAAACTTCCATACAAACTTTCACATTTATAATATTAGTAGGATAGGATAGGATTATGTGAAATTATGTGTTTGATTAAACTAACTTTAATTTCAGTAAATACGCAACATCACTGAACGAGCTAAGCCGCTGGACCGGCGCGGCCACAGACTTCGGCCGAAGGAAACTGGCCACTGTAAACCTGCACAGGTTGATGGATCTCTACCCGGATTGGACACACGTTATCGTTCGCGTTTCTCCTACAAGGAAGCCGGTAACTAACATATTAAGTTCATTCATTTTCTAAAACATTACATCATCATTTCAGCTGTAAGAAGTGCACTGCTGGACATAAGCCTCCCTCATAGATCTCCAGATGCTTCGGTCATAAGCGGCCTGCATCCACCGTGAACCCGCGGCCTTAACTAAGTCGTTACAACTAAAACATTACATAATTAGTGTAAATTAGTGATTTCATTTTCTGAAACATCACCAAATAAGAATTCTGTGATTGCGAATTCCGGTGGGTGGTAAAAAGCCGTGGCCGAAGCCTCCCACTATCAGAAGATGGTCACAAGATGATTAGAGGCTTCGGACGCGGCTTGTTACCACCCACTGGCATTAGTCACCATGCGGATTCGTCCGTGTTCCGTAGACTGGTGCAGGTACTAAGGAAAACGGGTCGGATAATAAAATAAATTTAAGAATTTCAACTTTAGCAATTAAAGAGAAAGCAAAGTCAGAGGCGAATTTACCAATATTTGAAACTCTTTAAAATTATAGATTTATTCGAGTATTTATAGTGTATTTTTTTTAAACTAGACTCATTTTACGGTTTTAATAGCTTTTTATAATTATTATCTTTGACATTTTACAACGCTCGACGTTTCGAGAACTTCTCAGTTCCTCATGATCACGGGTAGACTGAGAAGTTGATAATAAAATGACGAATCACTTAAACTTCAAATCAGAAAAATCTATTCCTAATGTTTTGTTTCACAGATAGCCCTAAACGTAGACATAAACGATCACGCCTCTCGAGAAATACAAATAGAAGCACCATCTTTGTTCTCGCTCGGTCGAACGGTAGTGATACATGAGACGGAGCAGGACAGCCTGTACTACGAGATTGTGGTGAAGAACTTGGAGGCGATTCACCAAGCTTACCTGTTGTACGTGGAGCCGGCGGGCGGGTGTAAGGCGCCGTACCACGTGTCGGCTGAGTTGCATGTGCCTTGGGCTAAGAATAATGAATATTATCATTTTTTTACGTAAGTATACCCTAATATATCTTTTATCTATTACCTATCTATCTTCTATTATTATAAAGCGGAAGAGTTTGTTTGGTTGTTTGTTTGAACGCGATAATCTCAGGAACCGCTCGCGCTGGTCCGATTTGAAAAATTCTTTCAGTGTTTGATAGTCCATTTATTGAGGAAGGCTTTAGGCTACTTTTAATCCCGATATTCCCACGGGATCGGGACTTAAGCGGGTGAAACCGCGGGACGCAGCTATGCTAACATAACATGCGGAGACGTGTGAATGGAATTTAGTTTTCATATTATTATGTAGACTTATATTTTTTTGTATATTTATGAAGACTTAGGGATTTCTCTTGATTTACCTACTATGCTATGTTTGTTTCCAAGATTTGATCTCTATCAACAACACTATCGATCGATCCAATAATATAGGATGTTTATTTTTTTGCAAAAAGACAAAGTTCAATTCCTAGGGCATGAAATGAATTAAATTAAAATTTCATTCTTCATGGTTATTCATTACCCTATAATAAAGAGTAATGATTTTTTTGCAAATCATAATAATGTACCATTTTAGTTCTTGTCAAAATCGGGGACGCCACTCCATTCAGCATTTTTCGCTATCTCTATCTATCTATAGTTTAAGATATTCCTCTAAAACCCGGTTTTAATGGTTTACCCTGTAAAATATAATACATGTTTTGGTTTTGGGTGTTTGCTATAATATGTATCATTTTTAAGTAAAAAAAAATCAAAAATAATCAAGCTTACATCTGATGTCTAGTACCCATAGCACAAGCCTAGTTGCTGAGTTTGGGGCTAAATAGGGCTGTGTGCAACGTCCTACAATCTTTATCATTTATGAAAAACAAATGCTTTCCAAATAGTTTTATTTTTTGAGTTTAAGAGCTACTTAATTGTTAACCTAAGTAGCCTTCAAATTTTGAGTAGCATTTCTGTGTTCGGTCGTGAGTGTTAATTTTTTGTTATTTTAATTACAGGCACTTAAAACGTTCACCAATGAAACTGAGGCTTTTCAAAAGCAATCCGAACACAACTAAAGGCCTCGACGCGACGGAATATGTGAAAGTGACATTGCTATTGGACCCTCAATGCAAGTATACTGTAAGGTATGTTAAACTGTGGGAAACACTCAGTAGAACATTGATCTCAACCTTACCTTCTTCTCATCCGACCGATGTTCCCGGGTTGCATCCCTCTTAGGAGCCCGGGGTCTGCTAAACCACAAATTGTTTCTTTTTATTTGGAGTCGGCGCAGTAGGTAAGTTATCATTGACCATGACCATAACCATACCTCAAATAGATTTGACAATAGTTTTACGGCCGGCCGCCTGCCTGACACCAACCCTCTTAGGCACCAAGCAGTGTATCCACCACCGCACGGGGAGAACTTAGGTTTGCTAGTCTCCCTCAGATCCCTACATTGTAGCGCCCGCCCGACCGATGCTCATATTGTTTTTACGATACGTAACAATATTGTCACCGCTGCAGCGGATTTTTACATTTATTCGTAGCGTAAAAGGAACATGGAATATGTTTGAAACATCACCTCTGGTACTATTACATAATATCTCAATGAATTTAACCCACTTGTATGTTCTTTACAGCATCTCATCTTCATGGTACCAAACGTTAGCTCAGCTAGCCCGTAACTACACTCATATATTAGTGCCTTACATTGCTGCAATAGTACTGTTGGCTGTAAGGAACAATATAATGAATCTGCGAGATAAAGGCGTTTGTTCGTCTGTACATTCAGCGCTTTGCAGCGAGAGTGTGAAGCCTTATTACGCGCTTGTATTAGCTAGATTGGCTACAATGTTTACGTAAGTATGATTTGTATAAGTTTCCGGTATTGGCAGTCTGAAAGTATGGGACATTCGCCAATCCGGAGTAGGCTCCCGTGGCGTCTTGCTGTCTAATCTCCGCAAAGGCCTTGCTTCACAGTGGGACAAATAGCGGGCTGATAAAAAGTGTAGAATTATTGATTATCGTTTTAAAACTAAGAAGTCCATTGTTTTAAAAACAATAAATAATCTAACCTAATCGTTTATAAAATACAGGTTCCGTTTATTATGACTTCGCATTTGTTGAACAACCGCTTAATATGACTTAATTCAAAATTTTAAAGTTTTCGCTAAAAAGTAACAAATATCCGCGTTCCTTTTTAACCTACTTCAAAAGAAGGAGGAGATTCTCAATTCATTGAGTATGTTTCGTGTGTAAAACAGAAAGAAATTATTTTCTTACAGGTCTCTTCCAATATTAGCATTTTTATTCGAAAACGCGAGTTGGAATAACGCAGAGCTGCAGTACTTTACCAAATCCTTATACATACTGCCCGCCTATATGGTGGCCTTGGGCATTCTCAACGTAAGCCTACTGGTGGTATTGGTTGTGATGGTGTTCTCGTCGCAAATTGCACATCGGCTGTTATTCAGGTGGAGTCAATATGATTTGTTTACTAGCTGTGTTGTTGTAGTAGCAGCGCCCCGCAGTTTTACCCGCGAAAGTCCCGAATTCGCAGTTATATCGGGATAAAAAGTGACCTGTGTATTAGTCCAGATCTCCAGCTATCTGCGTACCAAGTTTCATGGCAATCGGTTCAATAGTTTTTGCGTGAGATAGAAACAAAGTTACATACATACTTTGTACGCGAAAGTTTGTATACATTCATACAAAGTTTCGCGTTTATAATATTAGCCAATGGATATAGTTTAGTAAATGATATGTCGGTAAAAAGCTCGTTAGTCCACAAGCGATTCAAGCAAATATTTCGGACGACAGTCTGCTAAATATGTAGGTTGAGTGTATTACCCGCGCACGATGAGAATGGGATGCGTCGTTTTGAAACTGAGACAGTCCGCCAGAGTCGTGTCGTTGCGTCGGCAAACTCGCGTTGAGACTTGCTTTATTTCTTTATCCTTTGAGTACGGAACCCAAAGAGTAAAAACGAAACCCTATGACTGAGACTCCCCTGTCTGTGTGTCCGTCTGTCACCAGGCTGTATCTCATAAACCGTGATAGCTAGACAGTTGAAATTTAAAAAACGAAATATAACTAATATTTATTTCAACAACAACAATTTTGGGATACAACAAACGTTATTTTTCAAAGTTAAACGCAACGTTAGCGCGATTCATTTTTACCTCTGGCGCCATCATACCTACCCGTAATATTTTTTTTTTTAACTTACCCGCATTTTAAAAATTCTAAATGTAACATAGTGTTATATTTACGTGATATTGGCCCAAATTGCCCTTAAATGCTGGCAGAAAGGCCATAACTAAAGAACTGAAAGGGTACTTTCAGTTGTTTAGTTATGACCTCCTGACCGCGCTCGGATTGCCCCTGGTTGCAGACTGGTGTGGCGCGGCGGCGCGGGCGCGGGGCTGGCGGAGCGCGTGGCTCACGGGCTGCAGAAGGTGCCGATGGCGGTGAGCAGCGCGCTCGTCATGGCGGCGCCCTTCGCCTGCGGCGCCGCCTCGCTGCTCGCTGGCAGCGCGTTCTATGCCTTCATGGTAAACTACTTTAATTATTTTAAAATGCTTAACATTTGAAGTGACCTGGAAGATTATTTATTTTACGTGCAAAAAAGGAACGCGGATGCTTATTACTGGACCCATTGAACCTAGACCTACCTTGGTACCTAGAATATATACAAGGATGACCATTTAAAACGGCCGGGCGGCCTTCAGAAGGATATCCTAAACTCCTAAACTAAAAGAGATAGCGAAAAGTGTTGAAAGGAGCTGCGTAAACTAAAATGGCATAGATATTTATATTTTTTATAATTCATTAACCTAGATTCTTCTTCTGTTTTCGCGATGTTGTATTGAAATTAAAGACATTTCCAGAAGAAGAGACCTGGAAAGGTCTCGAAACGTTAAGCGTTTTAACAATGCTAAAAGTAATAAAAACCACGCGATTCAAACCGAAAAATGTCTTAAATTTCATTAACCTAGCCAGGACACGAACCTGTCTTTTAGCAAAACCGTCCGTTATATATCCGTAAGTAATTCGATATTACATCAATATTCCAAGACTATTGTAACATAGTTGAAACATCGAAGTCAGAAAATAAATAATAATAGGCGACCAAGCACCAGTAAAATTCGATATCACTTTAACATCCATACTTCGTTTTTTAATCGTAGACTATGATTTGACACATCTTCCTAAAGAAAAAATATCAAATACAAACAACTAAAGCGTCAGATCGTAGTCTGAAATAAAAAAACGAAGTATAGTCTCAACTGCTCTGTTACAGATTTCTAAAATGTACGAAGAGTACCTAGAAGACTATTTCTACAAAATAATATCGAAAATAGCAAGCAAAGTTTGTCGAAAGTTACAAACTAAAGCTAAACGAAAGCCGGAACCGGAAAGAAACGAGGCCGGCGAGGAAATAAAATGGCGTAACTTAGATGAATTGGAACAGGTTAGTTTAAAAATAGTTTTGTAAATACTTTTCTAACTTTCCGATGCGGTCACACAGAAGTTCTGTAACGTTATAAAACTTCGTAAAACACAATAACATGTTTCGATACAAATTTCTTTAGAGAATGGTACCGTATTCTATAATTATTTTGAGTCAATAAAGTTTCGATTGCAACCCAGTTAACTTACAACACAAAAAGCAGCTTAAAATACACGACGACACTTACACTTTACCTGAAACACACCACACTACAGCACACATGCACAAATAACTTATTATGTGAGCTTTAGGTGTGGGCTGTTTTACGTAAAGTGTCAAGTGTAAGTATCATCGTATAGTTTATGCTTTTTAGTTTCATTTTGAGTGCACTGTTAGCAATGAGGAGGAACACTAACTTTTTATCCCGGCAGAGGGCGTTTGACGACTGATCTTAGATTTGAATTAAGAACTGTCAAACAGGTGTTTTTACAACTCTCGGCGCCAAATTGCCCATATCGGTCTCAGCCCGAAAGAAAAAAAAACTCGGCGTTTTCATTGGTGGGGGACCATCATCAAAAAAAAAAGATCATGCGACGCCAGCGCCATCTGCTTACAGCTTTGCGTGTGGCACCCCATTGCAATGATGCAAACATTATTTTTTAGTGTTTACCACACTTAAGAAATACTGCTTTTTGAAGAAAAAAAAAACGAGGCCTTACTTGCAAGAACACGACGAGGTGCTTTTCTAATTTTAGCCTAGCGGGAGGGTTACCCGTGGCGTAGCGGTTATCGCGCTGAGACGGAATACCAGTTTATTGAAAGCATTTTTTTCAAAAAACAAATACCTAATTGCAATGATGTTGAAATTAAATGTTAGACAATTACGGGAATAACCCCCTTGATGATTATTATTATTTTGGTTTTCAGGAGAGCTTCATAAAAGAGAAGAAACATGAGAAACATGATGACGACCTAACTAATCTCAATTTCCACATGACGATGTTCCTGATGTGGGTTGTCGTGGCGTTTGTTAATATACCCGCTTTGTTGACTTGGGCTAGGAATTTTAAGTAAGTTTCTAATTCTCTTACTCGTGTATTCTTCTTATCTAAGCAATGTTCCCGGTGACATCTCTCTCGAGAGCCCGGGGTCAGCTAAAACGCCAAATTATTTCGTGTCGGCACAGTAGGTAAGTCATCAACATCATTGACCACAACCATTGCAAATAAATAAAAAGAACGATAAGGATATATAACTAAATGGTCTTCCTCATTGCTTTGTTTCAGATTTAGCACAACTTTGAAACCTGACACATCGTACCACACAGGGCTGGCTATGTCAGTTTGTTCCACGTATATTTGGCAAATGGATGGGCCTAGAAAGAATCTGTAAGTTTTTATTCTAAAATGAAAATATTTAAAACTAGCTGATACCCGCGGTTTCACCCGCGTAAGTCCCGATCCCGTGAGAATGTCGGGATTAAAAGAAGCCTATGTTTCTCAGGGTGAATGTAGCTTTTCTAAAGGTGAAAGAATTTTTGAAATCGGTCCAGTAGTTTTTGAGTTTATTCATTACAAACATACAGACAAACATACAGACAAACACACACATACACACACAAATACAAATATTTCCTCTTTATAAAATTAGTATAGACTAGTTAATAACTAGGCTTCACCTAGGTCTCGATACAGTGTGTGTAAATTTTTTCGCAGTGTGTAAATTTTTTCAGTTTACTAAAATTGCTAAGATTCCACTATCCGTCTGTTTGTCTGTCTGTCTGTCACCAGGCAGAGGGTTTTAAGGGCTAGTGTAGTCTGTTGACAAAAACATAAAATTTTCTCATTTATTTACAGGAGATATTATAATGAAGTATCATCCCTAATATTCACAATGGCAGTATTTATACTGGCTCTCGGACCATTTTCCTTGGTCATAGTCAACTACGGCGTGACTTTCATGTTCATAGTCATCACTGGACAACAAATATTGGACAAAGAGATCGAATCTACTCAAAACACTTATGACATACTACCAATTGAAAATAAAGAATCTGAAAATACAACGACTGAGCCTGAAAGTTCAAAGGATTGTTCAGATAAAAATACAGCTTCAGAATGTAAAGAAAATACAGCAAGTCCTGAAGAGAATTCGAATACCGGTGAAGCAACTAGTACGGGTGAAAGTGGCTCAGAAAACTGTGATGTGTGCAGTGAAAATCGAATATACAGTATGTTTAAGAATCTTAGAGAGAAGTTCAGTTTTAATAATGAAGATTTATAACATCGATTTTTGTTTGGATCGGATGCTGATAAGAAATTGAACGCATTTTTCGGGTTCAATAGCGTTGCTTTTATTATTCTTTAGCAATATTTAATGCCTGATGTAACGCAGGACTTTACAGTACGTCCAGCTGGCTTGATTCTTGTTAATAATTACATACCAGTTCGATGACAGAGACAGTGCCCATTGACAGTGCAGATCGATGACAGACGCAGTGCAGACCGATGACAGACGCAGTGCGGACGCAACGCAGACACAACACAATTGCAAAGAAAACTCAAAATATACTCTCATTGTATTTGTATGGTAGTTGAGAGTATATTTTTAAGTTTTCTTTGTAATTTGTGTTGTGTCTGCGTTGCGTCTGCACTGTCTCTGTCATCGAACTGGTATGTAATTATTTACAAGAATCGAACCGCTTTCCATGGGTAAAAACAAATGCTAAAAATAATAAAAGCAACTAGATTAAAACTGAAAAATGATTTAATTTTTTTATAATAGATATATTGATAGATTATTTATTTTTTGTAGCACAACAAAATAAAATTACTATAAAAAGAAGAAAAAAACAAAGAACATAAATCTAAGGTTAAAGCCCGACTGCAATCCAGAAAGTTGTAGGGTTCTATTCCCGCCGGGTGCAAGTATTTATGCTTAAAAATAAATATTTGTTTCTGGTCTGGGTTTTTTCTATGCATCATTTGTATGTATTTAAAAAAAAGTATAATATGCAGTATATCCGTTGTCTAGTACCCATAGTTCAAGCCTAATGCTTTATTTGGGGCTAATTTGCGCTGTGTGTAACGTCGTGCAATATTTGTTTATATTTATAAAGGCAGAATTCTCCGCTACCGCGTTCCGTTTTGTACTACGGTCTTTATTTCGCTCTATGCTATACAAGCATGCATTTTGTTTCTAGGTTTGTTAAAGTTATCCACGTTTTCTTTGAGACAAACCTGAGTAAGGTTTGTTTGAGACATTCACGTTTTCTTTGAGACAAACCTGAGGTAGGTTTGTTTGAGTCCTCGCAGGTTTGTTTCAATCATTTACGTTTTCTCTGAGACGAACCTGTGGGAGGTTTGTTTGAGACATTCACGTTTTCTTTGAGACAAACCTGTGGGAAGTTTGTTTGAGACATTCACGTTTTCTTTGAGACAAACATGTGGGAGGTTTGTTTGAGACATTCACGTTTTCTTTGAGACAAACCTGTGGGAGGTTTGTTTGAGACATTCACGTTTTCTTTGAGACAAACCTGTGGGAGGTTTGTTTGAGACATTCACGTTTTCTTTGAGACAAACCTGTGGGAGTTTTGTTTGAGACATTCACGTTTTTTTTGAGACAAACCTGTGGGAGGTTTGTTTGAGACATTCACGTTTTCTTTGAGACAAACCTGTGGGAGGTTTGTTTGAGACATTCACGTTTTCTTTGAGACAAACCTGTGGGAGGTTTGTCTAAGTCCTCGCAGGTTTGTTTGAATCATTTACGTTTTCTTTGAGACAAACCTGAGGTAGGTTTGTTTGAGACATTCACGTTTTCTTTGAGACAAACCTGAGGTAGGTTTGTTTGAATCATTCATGTTTTCTTTGAGACAATCATGAGGTGGGTCTGTTTGAGCCATCCCATGGTTGTACGAGTTATCCAAGAGACAAACTTCAAATAAACATGGGATAACTCAATTGTTTGAGTCATCCTCTAATGCATTTGTGTAAAACTTTTATATTCAGATAATAATAGTCAACACTGGTGAGAACTGGGGTGAGGAACCAGACACCGTTGTGAATAGGCACAGAAACTGATCTAGATATAGGTTTTATGGCATAAACATATTTGCAGTAATATCTTTATCCAGGGAAGAAACAGTCGACTACGTTTGTAGGGTATAAGAGTTGGTATCCTTTCCTCTTAAATTGGTGTATGAAGAAGCCTTAAGTACAGATAATACACTAAATGTCAGGGTTATATTTAGTGTAATATTTGTGATTATAATTATTTGATTCTAATTTTAGAACTTTACAAATTGTCATATCATATCAACCAACTAAGTAAGCAATTTTCTAAATGATTATCTAGATAAGTACAAGTAAGCAATTTTCTAAATGATTATCTAGATTTTAGACAAAGGACCTAGTAAGACCTTTGCACAATTTAGATTTTATATACCTTACACTAGCTGCGTCCCGCTGTTTTACCTGCGTAAGTCCCAATCCCGTGAGAATATCGGGATCGACAGGAGCCTATGTTACTCCTCGATAATGTAGCTTTCTATTGGTAAAAGATTTTTTCAAATTGGTCCAGTCGTTTCGGAGCCTATTCGTTACAAATAAACAAAGAAATAAATATTTCCTTTTTATAATATTAGTATAGATAATATAGTACCTAAAGACTAATGACATTAATCAAATAAATAAACATCTAATCTTTGGCATCTGGGGTGGGATAGGATTATGAATTTATGATACTCCATCTTTAGGGTCCCGTACCCAAAGGGTAAAAACAAGACCCTATTACTGAGACTCCACTGTCTGTCTGTCTCTTACCAGGCTGTATCTCATGAACCGTGAAAACTAGACAATTAACATTTTCTAAAACAAAATCTAACAAATATTAATGGAGGGCTCTCATACAACAAACTTGTTTTTTTTTTGTAATTTTGGTACGGAACCCAGCTTGTGTGAGTCAGACTTTGTGGCTTTTTTTAAAATTAATAGCAACAATTTATAGAGTAATATCTCAGGGGCGGCAGACATCACGTATTTTCTGACGAACGAATTTGTCGTCGATAGAGTAGTGTTAGTATGAACTAAGAACGCATTAGGGTATGATTGGCTCCTTGGATCAGTCTGTCTCTTGTAAAAGGTTTAAAAAAGTTGTCTGTTGGACATATTTTATAAAATGGAGCATCAGAATTTACGTGAAGTTAATTAATTATTTTGGGTGAATCAAAGCGACTGCAAAGAAATACGGCCGACGGAAAGTGTCTGTGAGTGTTGGCGACTTATTTTTAAGTATATTACCTAAAATATGCGTGAAAATGGAGAATTAACGTGAGGTAAGCTAGCAAGTAGGCATGCGTTCTTAGTACATACTAACGCTAGGTACTCGATCGACCACATTTCGCTCGTCAGAAAATACGTGGATGTTTGCCGGCCCTAGGATCTTGGACTATTTTAAGTATATTTGAGACTTCAAGTAGGTAAACATGAACCCCTACGATGACTAAGTTTATGTAATACTAGCAGTGCCCGCGACTCCGTCTGCCTTACTCTATAAAAATATATAATATAGCCTTCCTCAATAGGTAAATGGACTATCCAACACTGAAAGATTTTTTCAAATCGGGTCGCGCGTTCAAGCAAACAAACTCTTCAGCTTTATAATATTAGTATAGAAGCTTTATAGCCTTTATAATAATATTAGTATAGATGTAACATTTGTCACTGTCTGTTAACTTTGAAACTTAATGTCACAGTAAAAGACAAACAATACATAGTTTATGCAGCTGTTTATAAGTAAGTATTATCTACCATTTTATTTTTTTCTATTGTTACCAAATTGAGATTTTCAATAAAGTATTGTTCTGTAAAAAATCGTTATTTTGATGTACCTATTTATTAACTGTACCATGATGCAATTAAGTAATAGAATGTCTAAGTATCTGACGAGTTTGCCATATGATTCAGAACTACAGGGTGGCACAAAACTACCGTTATGATTTGAATTAATGTCTAAGTAACAAGTACCTACCTGGGAATAAAAATATTTACAAGGAGAAATACATCTTCAAAAATTCTCTCATGACAGGATTCAAGCATGTGCCCCTCGCTTGCCATGCGAGTGCGCTACCACTGCGCCACCAGGGTACCCACGTGACATTGTGAATTTATCATTATGATTTCTCCCTGTTTTGTTTACCGACTAAGGCTCCGTTTGAAGTTCAAATTATTGAATATACTTTAAAATTCAATATACTGTTTTGGTAGATGTCACTCAAACTGAGCCAAGCTGTATTGTTGCATTTTATGTCAAAAATTATGTTTGATGTATGGAAGCCCCCCTTTTATATTTGTTATTATAGCAGCAACGGAAATACATCATCTGTGAAAATTTTAACTGTCCAGCTATTACGGTTCATGAGCTACAGCCTGGTGACAGACAGACAGACAGCAAAATCTCAGTAATAGGTACTTTGGGTACGGAACCCTAAAAAGAATTTGTATGTCGAGTATTCTTAGCGCAAGGAGTTTGTATCAAGTTTTTTTTCACGCAAGGAGGTTGTATATGCATTTAGTTAGATGGACGACGAGTAAATTGTGTTCTAAATTCAAAATTCAAACAGCGTGAGTAAAAGTCGTTTTTATTCACTGTTTAGCGTGAATAAAATAAGCTTTTAAGAGTGGGAATGGTATAAACACTTAAGTAGGTACCTATTAGAACTAAGAACTACTAAATACATAATTCCCCGTCTATTAAATAACTTAGATTTCACTGATTTATTTGAAGAAATGTTTTTCAAAAATTGCACCCGACAGGACTTGAACCTGCAATCACTCCGCTCGACATTTAAATTTGTACTACCTCCTCACTCTAGCGGGTTTGTGTTGGTACTTACCCTTGTATTTACCTCGCACAATAATTATAATTTTTGCTTTATGATTGCGGAGTTTGTTGGTTTCTTTCTTTGGTGGGTACATACCTACCCTTTGTTGGGATATACATCGTGCATGTGAGAGGCATGTTGTTGTTAGTTTTATATTTAGATACCTACTTATGTTTAGTATAAATACTATTTTGTTAATTTGTTTATTCAGATCAGTCAGTTGATCTGTACTAGCCCTAGCACGCCAGACAAATCATAGTGATTTTTGGTCTGCATATTGTTTTATAAGTTTACTTTTGTTATTAAATAAATAAAAATAAAAAAATTTGAAGCTGCACAATTATTTAAGTAGCCATTGCCTTTTGAGTAGTTTAGTAATGGGTAAGGAGGCTAACCCATTGACTGCTGAAAACATACATGTGTATTTCCAAAGTAGAACTTTATGGAAAGGTGTAAAAATAACAAACCAGCTATAATCTTATAAGTAACTATATATTTTAATTAGAGAAATAAAAAGAAAATGCTTTTATGGAATAACAGTGTCACTTTATCTCATTCATTTCTTCCCTTTCTTCCCCGCGGGTTTCTCATCACTGCTTCGAGGATTCTGCCAGTTGAGAGGATTGCGGCGGTACATGGGCCATGGTGGGACTGTGAGGATTGCAGCGAGGATAAAACCAGCTCCGAGGATGTAAACAGATTGGGAGAACTGCTGCACGATATAGCCCCACACAAAACCGACTATACTGAACAAAGTTATAATAGCCCTGTATAATTTTTCTGCTTTGGCTTGTCCCACGTAATCAATGTGTGTCGGTATTGAAGTGAAGAAGTCCATTTTTACTTGATTTTTAGATATAAAATGAAAATTGTTTTCCACCACGACAACTTTTTGTTTGATGATGATGACTTTGACAGCTGGCGTCGGACGTGACACAATCACACGTCAGTATAGTTTCGTCTAAAAAAATGGTTCGGTGCATATAACAGGCCACGAACAAAAGTTTCGAGTAGTTATCAACAAGAGTTAGCAAATTCTAGACCAAATTATTGACTGAAATTACGATGTAAAATTGTGTAGATTTGTATTTCCTAACTAAAATTAAATAAATTTCGATAGTACATTGATTGCAGCAATACAGCTAAGTTAGTTTATGAACGAATTTTTATTCAGTTCATTACTTCATTGCCATGCGTAACTTTTCTTCTATTTTAGTAGGTTTTAGTAAATTGAAACATGTAAAAGTAATAGTATACTTTACTTGTTAACTATACCCTATTTTAGAAATTCAGATAAAAAACACAGATTTAAATATAACGATCAAAAATGTAAACAAAAAAACTTAAGAGGTGTCAAGGGACACCCGGATGGAACGCAGTTCCTTACATCTTATACCAAAAAGTGTCGTTACAACTTTTGGTCTTAATTTCCGGGACTGCCGCGGTAAAGCTATTGCATAGCATTTTTATGAACTTATGCAATTATAATTATTTATTGATTTTGTACCATGCTGCCATGGTAACATGTAGCTCGGCCGAGCTACATGGTGGGATGGCGGAGTGGGAGTGTTAGGTTTTATTTCCATTACGGAATTTCTTGATTCGGTGGCCGCGCTCAAAGCCCGCGATAAAAGCTATGCAATAGCTTAAAAATACCATACTTACATTTTTTTGAAAGTGACAGCTCTTTATGAAGTTTTTCCTTTAAAATTGACCGTTTTCAGAATAACAGAATTCTCAGAATGTCAAACAAATTAGAAGCCTAGTAAAGTAATTCTTCGACAATAGGTTGTAAATTTGAAGGTTTAAATAACCTTATCGTTTGTTATGTTATACATAAAGACGAATACTCGACTGTAGTGTAAAAGTTTCGGATTCAATTTCCACTGGAAGGAAGTACCTATTTATACATAAAATATTTTTTTGTTGCTGGTCTGATTGTCTCTCTAAATACATCTACCTACACTATATCACTATATACTAATCTTGTAAAGAGGAAAGATTTGTATTTTTGTCTGTATGTGTGCCTTTAAATTTGTAATGAATAAACTCAAAAACTACTGGACCGATTTCAGAATTCCTTTTAACCATTAGAAAGCTACATTCACTCTGAGTAATATAGGCTAATTTTGATCTCGATATTCCCACGGGATCGGGACTTACGAGGGTGAAACGGCAGGATGCAGCTAGTATTATAATAAACTAGCAGTGCCCACGACTTTGCCTACCTAATGTTTTTGAACTATAAAATAGCCTATGCCTTTCAAATCGGAACAGCGGTTTCTAAGATAAGTGCGTTCAAACAAACAAACAAATAAATAAAATAAAAAAACTCTTCAGCTTTAAATAATTATGTACCTACCTGTGTCTACAAAAAAAAATAGTGTCTGTACTGCGAAGAGATTTGTTGCGTTTGATCATTTAATTACTCTTTTTACACATATTAACGGATTAACGACTAACGTTAACATGCGTTATTTTTTACGAAATGTAACGATTTAACGTTTAACGAATCTATTTTTGGTAGCGGATTAACGATTAACGAAAGTTAACTATTTGATTAACGATGCCTAGCTATGCTTGTACCATGCTTGGAATGCTACTGCTTACCATGGGGCTAGATTATTTATTGCAGAAAATGAAGTAAGTAGGTAAGTACCTACCTATAACATTATTTTAATAGCTTCCAAGCAACCGCAGAAATCCTTGATGCGATTGGAATTAAAATTAATTTCGCATATGGCAGGCAACGAAGGATGTAGCCATTGATCGTTTTCATAATTGTAATTGCTATTTCTTCGTTGTGACCGCTAAGTGTAAACTAGTTGAATACCTACACGAAATACCACACTTCAATCAGACACGTCACGTATGTCGGGAATTCCCCATGGTTTCTACGCCTGACAAATAAGGGACTCCGCGATAATGTAGGTAGGGTTTGAAGATATAGATTGCTTTGGCTTACTGGTTCTTTGTAGGTTTACTTCTTGTTTATTGAGATGATTTTACTGCTTCGCTTTTATGCCACCCGTGTTCTCTTCAACCATTACATGCCTCTCCTGCATAATACGAGACCTGTAGAGGTAAATGATTTATGATTCTCACTGAATGAATCACCAAGTACCGAGGGAAACATTATATTCAACATAGATTCATATTTATACATATTAACAGGACCAGCACACCCTAGGGGGTTAGGGTGTGGACTTTGACCGTCTATTAGATTAGGGTGTCAACAACGCATCGTTTACACCCTAATGCAATCATCTTAGGTGTTTCGGGTGACGAGAGCACTAGACTTGTACATCATAGAGATCAATTCTTACAATCGACCTGTCTTGTGTGAGACTGCTCTTCTGCCGGCAGACTTCATAGCTGTTTGCTATGGGTGTACCTGTATAGTGAGAGCACTGATACAGCATACCTTGTTGCTGTTTGCAACCTACGG
The DNA here is from genome assembly GCA_958496205.1 of Idaea biselata. NCBI lineage: Eukaryota > Metazoa > Arthropoda > Insecta > Lepidoptera > Geometridae > Idaea > Idaea biselata. Next base: position 6,617,329 of record OY292401.1, on the reverse strand, counting down.
TCAAAGATTACTTGGGCCTCAGCCCATCAGGAGTTGGTCTTAATTTGAAGTTACACATTCGTAATATTAGTCAAAAGATCAAATAAGATATTAAAGTAAATGTAATCCTAGGTACTTAGCTTTCATTTAATCCAAGGCACGCAGCACGTTTTCTTATCCGCCATGGTTTGAATGTATCAAACCATAGATCACAAAGTACTTTTTATCATACGGCCATAGATGAGATATAACCAAACTACGGGGAAATGAAGGAGGTTTCTAAGGTCTATGCTTACCTTCATACAAATCAGTGTTGCTATGTACAATATTTACATTTCGCGAAAGTGTCGCGACAACGTAGGAAAGGCCCGGGGAGGGCGAGGGCGCGCGCCGCGATTCCGCGGGGCGCGAAGCTTGAGCGGCGCGGCGACCTTGCGAAAAATGGTAACTTTATTACAAAGTAGTACTACAACACTGCTTAAAATTATGCTGTCAGTCGATTGTCAACATTCAGTACGATCAGACTCATTAGGTTAATTTTTAGTTTTATCAGAGTTAAATAGTTTTATTTTCGAAAGTACAACATTTAACATTATTTTTACAAAAACAAAATGTCAACGTTCAAACAAGTTCCTCTCACATGCGGTGGCCATACTAGACCAGTCGTGCATTTGGATTTTAGTGACGTTACAAAGGACGGATATTATTTGATTTCGGCATGCAAAGGTTAGTTCTTTCGAATAATTTGTGTGTAAGGGTGCCCTTTTGGGTCAGCTTAATTGTGGGTGGAAGTCCTTCAAGTGATTTTGGTTGTGTTTGTCGAGGAGAATATGACAGATGTGTCGGACGGAAAGCCGTATTGGAAAGACCTTCACTTTGCTCATTTGTGGTGTGCGCCGTGCCGGCGTGCATTCTGTGCATGCTGTGACCTTCTCTTTCCGGACATGCAGGAAGCACCTTGACTATCCGCTCGTATGTTTCCTCGGCGGTGGCTCGCCTTGATTTGTCGTAGCGCGTTTTATTCTGCTACATGTCGCATGATACGCAACTTACACTCCTTTGTGTTCATGGATTTGTAACTGTATAACGAATTTCTGTTTCTATGTTGTATGTTGACATTTCACTTGGTTGGTCACCTTGTCCCCGATCAAGGTTCCACTAAGTACTTGACATTATTGTTGATAAAAACATGTCATTTACTTTCAACCAACAAGGAAAATGCCTTAACATGTTGTGATACAATTGTATTACTTCCTTGTATTGTTTCAATTGATTTGTAAATAGTAAACATGTCTATGATCATGGCAAGCATTAGATTACTATCAGTTTTAATTTTATAAAATATCTAATCCAATTGGAAGTAATCAGACTTTATAGGTTTCTAATTCACAATAAAATTGCTGAACTCACATCGCAGTCTCTCTGTTGAGCTTTAAGTTAATGCTATACTTAGACCATTAATATGATTTTGCAAAGAAGCATCTCAATGACTGCTTAAGCTGCCTAAGTATTACTTAAGCAGCTTATAGGAATCTAATATCATTCTAATTTAAAACATGTTTGGTTTTAAAAAGGCACATTATTCATTGTATAAGATATACAAAGCATAATACAGAGTAATGAATTATTTTTTTTAGTCCTAACTCAGTTTTGAATCACTCAATATAAGGCAATAATGAATTAAAGTAGAAATGGCAGTTGTGTGTATTCTGCACATGTTATTGTTGGCCCTTATTCGCATAATATATATATCTTTAAAATGCTTTGTTGTGACTGTCTCACTGATGGATCAACGCAAAGCCTAAACCACTGATAGTAGAGACCTAAAATTAAATAGTGTGTTCTTTATATTGATGTAGGCATCCAATAAGAAAGGGTTTTTTCGAAATTCCAACTGGATCATTATCTCATCATCATCCGAGCGATGTTCCTGGTTGCATCTCTCTCGAGAACCCGGGATCCGCTTTCCTACTTTTACGTCTCCACTTTACACTTCGGCATCCCACATAGTGAGGCCATTTGCACGCAAATACGATCATATGACGTCAAGCCAGCACTTCTTGGGTATTCCCAATCTGCCGCGGGAACGGGATCATTGATCATCTACATGGGTGAAACTGCGAGACCCAGCTAGTTTTATATTATACTAGCTGACCCGGCAAACGTTGTTTTGCCTTATACTCGTAAATTATAGATAGTAGCCGATTCTCAGACCTACTGAATATGCATATAAAATTTGGTAAAAATCAGTCTTGCCGTTTCGGAGGAGTATGGTAACTAACATTGTGACATGGAAATTTTATATATAAGATTAGCACACTTAAATTGACCCACTGTAGGGCAAGGGCCTCCTCTTAGCTTCCATGGAATCTTACTGTCTAACCCAGTAAGATGCCAACCGGAGCTCCTACTCCAAATTGACGAAATTCCTGTGCCTTCAGACTATGGTAAGTCCTAGGAGATGGCACTGTAAAACAAAACCTCACATACCCTGCAGTCAGGCCCCATAAACTAATTCATGGATTACCACTTGCAAGCCCTAAGGTCGCGCTTATTATTATAAGTACCGAAGAAAAAAATCACATGAGTTATTTCATTATCCTCAAGAAACAATATGAAGTAGTTACTTGGGGAAAAAATGTGCAAAACTATGTTAATGGAGAAGGAGATGAATAATTTATCAGGTTTCCATTGATCTATTGTGTCTGAGAATAGAATCATAATGTCATTAATTGCTCATCATGAAAAATTTAGCTTCTACAAGGTATATCTAGAAATAGATCTTGGAAAAAATACTTTTTTGGGGTTTCATAGTCAATAGCCCTTACTCTTTTGTCATGTCCATCTGTCCGCCGCATAGCTCAAAGATGCTTATTGGATTATTAATTCATATTTTCAACTAATCGTAATCACTAATCACTTAAATTACACTCACATAAAGAGATCAGACAAAGATATCAAGGTTTCCGAAAATGGAAATTGGTCAGAAAGGAAATAGGGGTAAGGTATAATATGCTGTATTTCTAATCTACACGAATATTACCAACATTACCTTATTAGTTTAGTTTAGTTTCGCTGAGCCTTTTCCGCACTTAGCCTCACAATTGGGCCATTGTACGTGATTTCTTAGAGGGCTTAAGACGCCACGGGAGCCTACCCCGCATTGGCGAATATCCCATGCCTTCGGACCGTGGTTTATCCTAGGACATGTTGGTTTCCTCACGATGTTTTCTTCACCGTAAGAGCGATGTTAATAGCGCACTTAAATTTTTCTTAAAGAAAAAGACATTGGTGCGCGGTCGGCCTGGATTCGAAACCACGACCTTCGGAATGAAAGTCGCGGTATCTACCACTAGACCAACACCGCTCTTTTCTCTTCTCTATTACCTTGGTAACAATTATGTATGTATGTATTTTCCGGATAATCTCTGAAACTACTAAACCAATTTCAAATATTCTATCACCACTAAAAGCTACATTATCGAGGAGTAACATAGGCTACTTTTGGTCACGATATTTCTACGGGTTCGGGACTTTCGCGAGTGAAACGCGGGACTCCGCTTGTAATTAATATTGCGCTTGTTTTTCATCAATCATCCTCCAAAGGTTGCCTGGAAGAAATTACTTATTTATAGCGATGAAGCTGCCGATTTGTGTAAAATTCCTTATGTTATACCTTCTGTGTTATTGTTTTACTTTGTCTTGTAAAAATCTGTAGGTACTTTATATTTTATAAGTCCCGTTCACGCGGGATTTTCCAAAAACCCTTTGTTAGTGGACGCTTACACATCACAAAAAACACACTCTCCAAATTTCAAGTCTCTAGGACCAGCGGTTAGGGCTCTGCGTTGATATATAGATCAGTCAGGACTCTGAATTTTATATATGAAGATTAAGACTATGACATGCTGTCTAACAATATTCTGTTGTCATCAGATGGCAAGCCAATGCTACGACAAGGAGAAACGGGAGACTGGATCGGCACATTTGAAGGTCATAAAGGTGCCGTTTGGGGAGTCGCTCTCACACAGAATGCTAATCTTGCTGCCAGTGGTGCTGCTGACTTTTCTGGTAAGTGATTTTTCGAATTCTATGTACAGTTGCCGGGCAGATAAGTTAAAAAAAATTGTCTTGGTATTATTCACCATCTTTTAGTTTGTATTATACGAAGCTTGACAGTTCACAATCAAGTTGTCTTGTTCACGTGACTATAGTGTCTTAAAAAATGTTTGTAGTATATTGCCTTGAATGGAATTGCGGCTTATATGATTATTTTCTTACTGACAGATCCTATTACAAAGTGAATTTAAATTGTCAACCTTTTTCCGCCCACATTAAACCAATCGATTTTTATAAGCACCTTACAAATTACAGTAGGAAAAATATGTTCTAACTCTTGTTGAAGTGTCACTAGGTATTGATTACTCGTTAGTTACCTATGAGGAAGTAGGTTAGTGTCTAGCAGAAACTAATTGTGGTGATAAGAAGTAGGTAGTTTCATATTGCTAATTGTTGTATGCTGTGCCGTGCAGTGTTTTCTTTTAACAAAGGATTGCAATAGAACTTGTAGATCATTCAATAGGACATTGATGTGGCAGCGTAATTAGCAGAAAAAAAACGATATTGTAATTTTGCTTTTGTAATGATTTATTATTTAATCCTGGATGTGCTCATCAGTTTGATTTATTCCGGTCTCTGTATTAGACTTCGTCTCTCTTAGATGAATTAACTGATTTAAATACAATTTCCTAATCTAGAAGCTTAATTTTACTATGTGATTTATTTCAGTCCCCATATGAGACATCGTAACTTTCAAAGGATTTAACCGATTTGAATGCAGTTTCCTTATCTAAAAGCTTAATTTTACTATGGTCAGATTTCGCTAAAATACTCGTAAAACAAAAACTTTACAAAAGTTATAAAGATTCAGAACGTCTCGAGCTGTTTTTAAGAATTACATATCTTGTTGAAAATAGTAGTTACTGCCCGTAAAGCGTTGTTGGTCTAGAGGTAGATAATATGACCTTTGTTTCGAAGTTAGTGGATTCGAATTCTTTTCTTCAGGAAAAATGTATGTGCGCTATTGACATAGGTAGTTCGTACGGTGACGGAAAGCACCGCGAGAAACCGCACGTCTTTTAAAGTCACGTAAAATGACGCAATTATGAGGCTACGTACGGAAAACGCTCAGCGATAACTTAAACAAAGCCTAACCAGGCCTAAATAACATAACATAATTTATTTAAAAAACACCTATTAAGGTAAAAAATAGTTTACCTTAAAAGGTACCTAATACTTAAGCGAAAAGTGTTCGTATTGATGAACATCTTCCAGGTTAATTTCCGCCTTAACATCTCTAACTTCAAATCTTAAGTAGTTCATTATGATTAGAACTTCGGTTCTAGATCGCGTTGTAGCTCATCATTGTTATTAATCGGCAAACTGGCCACACTGGCCGTCTTCGAACCGGCCGCCACCACGGCCGGTTCTGACCCGTTTGCCGAAACGTCGCGGCAATCAATCACCATGATTATCTACAAGGAGATGTAGACCCGAAGTTCTATAATAACAATGATGGACGGAACTCTTGTAAGAGTTAAATAAATAAATAAATATTGCACGACGTTACACACAGCGCAATCTAGCCCCAAACTAAGCACTAGGCTTGTACTATGGGTACTAGAAAACGGATATACTAAATATTATACTTTTTTTTTGTAAATCTATACTAATATTATAAAGCGGAAGAGTTTGTTTTTTTGTTTGTTTGTTTGAACGCGATAATCTCAGTAACCACTGGCCCGATTTGAAAAATTCTTTCGGTGTTGGATAGTCCATTTATTGAGGAAGGCTATAGGCTACTTTTGATCCCGATATTCCCACGGGATCGGGACTTATGCGGGTGAAACCGCGGGGAGCTGCTATACATACATACGAGTTGTAAGTTTGAAAAGTGTGTAGTAAGTAGTTCTTCTCATTTCAGCAAAGCTATGGGATGCGCGTTACGGTGAAGTCCTACACACGTTCGACCACGAGCACATCGTGAAAAGCGTGAACTTCAACCACGACGATACACTCCTCTTGACCGGCAGCAACGAGAAACTCATACGAGTATTCGACCTTAACAAACCGGAGGCGGGACGTGAGTAATCTGTATTCATTGCGTTGTTAGCACTTTGATTCGAGTGATGGAAATAATTGTCTTATACTTGCTTAAATATTTAGTTAATTATGGTTTGTTTCAATTCCAGCTATAGAAAAATTCCCAGCTCATACGAACAGCATCAGGCATGCGGTGTTCCTACACAATTCCCGCATCGCAAGCGTAAGCGACGATCTCACGATGCGGATATGGGATCGGAATACAGGACAGGTATGAACTATGGAGAACTATGACTAGACTCTCCTTACAAATACAAAAAACCGGGCAAGTGCGACACTCGCGCACGAAGGGTTCCGTACCACTATGACATTTGGGTACTGAACCCTAAAATGATTTACATCCAATTTTTAAATTTGATAGGAAAATGTGAAATATTTAGCTTCGATCCTTACTCCCTTCATACGACCACACCACTCAAAAAAAAAGAAAAAAAAACTTTGGCACAAAGAAAATCTAAAACTTATAAGAAACTCTTTGGTAAGTGAAGGTAGACTGGTATATTTGACAGACAGGGCGGCCATTTTGAATTCCACGACCTATTCGATTCCCTTGTAGTTTTTGAAACACGTTTGTTGTATGGGAGCCTCTCTTAAATATTTGTTTTATTCTGTTTTTAGTATTTGTTGTTGTAGCGGCAACCGAAAAACATCTTCTGTGAAAATTTCAACCGTCTAGCTATTACGGTTCATGAGATACAGCGTGGTGACAGACGGACGGACGGACGGACAGACAGACAGACAGACAGACAGACAGCGAAGTCTCAGTAATAGGGTCCCGTTTTTACCCTTTCGGTACGGAACCCTAAAAAGAAACCTCTTTTTCCCCTTTTAACATCCGATTCGGTTTGATAGCTTTTTTTTTAAAGCAGTACTTATTTCCACGTAAGTATCGTAAACACTTTAAAAATAATGTTTAAGAGAAAAGAAGATATACTATTATTTCCAATATCCATGCCTTTTGAAGTCGTTAATGTCCGAAGTTAAAACGTCACAAAGCCACTTATTTCTGACGTTTTTACTTCCTTGAATTACTACATTGGTATAAAAGTAACTTATAAATAATGTACTTAAACCTGATAAACGGGTTTCCCTTTAGTAAATTAGGTCATCGAATACATACTTAAAATCTTCTGTTCTGTACGTGATTATGTAAATATAAGGTAATGACGATGTTGAACCGGTCTTTAACTTCCGCGCCCTTAGAAATAAATATTATAATTATAGTACTACGATTAATTTATCAGTAGTTCATTTCCTGATTATAGCTACATACCTATATTCTTTGTTGCCGCAGGCCTTATTCATTATTATCGAAGTAAACGCGAATGTTATGCCTTTAATTGTCTTCAATTAAAAAGGTTTTCTTGTTGACCACGAAACACTAAAAAATTAGTTCATGTCATGTAGTAGCATTTAGTAGAAAAAGTATCCAATATACAGTCTTCTTCTTCGTCTTTTCCTATAGTCGTGTGGCTTATCAAGTGTTAGAGTTTTTAGGTCGCCTCTAACTTGTCCTAACGTCTGCTATCAGAGATAACAACCGAAACCAACTGCTGAAATGATAAACTGTGTGTGGCATATAAGCAGTGGCTTTTGGGAATCTAATAAATAATATCGAATATAGCGCGCTATTTAGCCAGAAACTAAGTTTGTAATAAGAGAATCTACAAACGAATGGTATTAGATACAATAGCCTTCCCACTTCTGATGTTTGACTACAATTTCACTGTATGGTACGATGTGATCTAATATAGCAGGTTTAAATAGCTAGATGATACCTGCTTAATTGTGACTCGTTGGTCACAGGTGAAGGTAGAAAGATGGCTGTGGAATCTGTGTCCGATTTAGCCTCTTAATAGCCTATTTATCTAGTTTATTTGTGCTATTTCCTTCCATACACGGTAGCCATTTCTATCCATTCTCATCTAAGTTCTAACGCTAATTATTGTCTTTAATTTCAGGAGGTGCAAAAAGTAGAATTTCCATCTATACCCAATAGTCTGGAATTGTCCAGGGATGGCGCCATCATTACCGTGGCACATGGTAAGCGCTTCACCTTAGAGTTTTTACAATTAGGCTCTAAATATGGGTGTCAATCAGATATCTGATAGAATACTTTTATATAAATACTTTTCTTTTATAAATCACTAGCTGCGTCCCGCGGTTTCACCAGCGTAACGTTAGTCCCGATCCCGGGAGATTTACGGGATCAAAAGTATCCTATATCCTTCTCCCGGTTCTAAGCTACCTCCGCACCAACTTTCAGCCAAATCGATTTAGCCGTTCTTGAATTATAAATGGTGTAACTAACACGACTTTCTTTTACATATATAAATATACATATTATTATACATACAGTCATACACACGGAAACACAGAACCAGAAACAAAATGATTTAATAGGTCTATGACAAATGTCTCAACTTCTTTTTTCGATGATGATCCTCCACCAATGGAAACGCCGAGTTTTTTTAATTCTTTCGGTCTCAGACCGATATGGCCAATTTGGCGCCGAGAGTTGTAAAAATCACCTGTTTGATAGTTCTTAATTCAAACCTAAGATTAGTCGACAAACGCCCTCTGCCGGGATAAAAAGTTAGTGTTCCTCCTCATTGCGGGTAAAAGATGCAGTCGATTAATGATGGTCATTGAATTTGAGGTAGCGTTACCTCAATGACTTGTTTCTACTTTCTTCTGATACCATATCTAATGGTTCAAATTTTTGATATCAATGTAGATAATAAAGTAATATTTGTTTCACGTCGCTAATGGTGTCAAAACAAAGTAACTGAAATGACCTTATATTTCTTGTTTTTCCAGGTACGAACGTATCGTTCTATTCATCGGACACGATTAGAAAAATGCGCGAATTTCCAGTACCGACTAAATGTTACTCAGCGTCTTTGGCGCCAAGTCGCGCCACTTTCATATGTGGCGGTGAAGATCTAAAGGTTTATAAGTTTGATTACAACACTGGGACTGAACTCGGTGAGTTGTAACTTGGATACTACTAGCTTTATACATTTCTCTATCGTTTTAGGAACCGTTGACAGTTGGCATGTAACAATCTAGTTTAATAAATCCTCATTGAAATTTAAGTCCAGATTTCACAGGTGATTATTTTCAGATCAGTAAAGATCTTGAAACGTCAGGCATTTATAAAATGCTAGGAATATTAAACGCAACGTGATTAAAACCGAATAATGAGTTTAGTTTCAATACAACATCGCGAAAACAGAAGGAAAAAAACCGGCCAAGTGGGACTTGCGCACGAAGGGTTCTGACGGACAAAAAGACAAATAGCGAAGTTTTAGTAATAGTGTCCCGTTTTTTTAACCTTTAGGTACAGAACCTTAAAAATAAACAGCATCTATTTTTCCGATTTCAGAGTCGAACAAAGGCCACTTCGGTCCGGTACACTGCGTACGCTGGTCGCCCGACGGTGAGCTGTACGCCACAAGCTCAGAGGACGGCACCGTACGGCTGTGGCAGGGCACGCCGGGCCGCGTGTACGGTCTGTGGCGGCGCTCCAACGAGCCGCAGCCGCTCACCAACGGGTACAAGGAGGTGGCCGCCAACTGACCCGGTCCCGGACCTTCCCACCAGGTACTATATATCTATCTATACTAGCTGCGTCCCGCGGCTGTGGCAGGGCACGCCGGGCCGCGTGTACGGTCTGTGGCGGCGCTCCAACGAGCCGCAGCCGCTCACCAACGGGTACAAGGAGGTGGCCGCCAACTGACCCGGTCCCGGACCTTCCCACCAGGTACTATATATCTATCTATACTAGCTGCGTCCCGCGGCTGTGGCAGGGCACGCCGGGCCGCGTGTACGGTCTGTGGCGGCGCTCCAACGAGCCGCAGCCGCTCACCAACGGGTACAAGGAGGTGGCCGCCAACTGACCCGGTCCCGGACCTTCCCACCAGGTACTATATATCTATCTATACTAGCTGCGTCCCGCGGCTGTGGCAGGGCACGCCGGGCCGCGTGTACGGTCTGTGGCGGCGCTCCAACGAGCCGCAGCCGCTCACCAACGGGTACAAGGAGGTGGCCGCCAACTGACCCGGTCCCGGACCTTCCCACCAGGTACTATATATCTATCTATACTAGCTGCGTCCCACGGCTGTGGCAGGGCACGCCGGGCCGCGTGTACGGCCTGTGGCGGCGCTCCAACGAGCCGCAGCCGCTCAGCAACGGGTACAAGGAGGTGGCCGCCAACTGACCCGGTCCCGGACCTTCCCACCAGGTACTATATATCTATCTATACTAGCTGCGTCCCGCGGCTGTGGCAGGGCACGCCGGGCCGCGTGTACGGTCTGTGGCGGCGCTCCAACGAGCCGCAGCCGCTCACCAACGGGTACAAGGAGGTGGCCGCCAACTGACCCGGTCCCGGACCTTCCCACCAGGTACTATATATCTATCTATACTAGCTGCGTCCCGCGGCTGTGGCAGGGCACGCCGGGCCGCGTGTACGGTCTGTGGCGGCGCTCCAACGAGCCGCAGCCGCTCACCAACGGGTACAAGGAGGTGGCCGCCAACTGACCCGGTCCCGGACCTTCCCACCAGGTACTATATATCTATCTATACTAGCTGCGTCCCGCGGCTGTGGCAGGGCACGCCGCGTGTACGGTCTGTGGCGGCGCTCCGACGAGAACAACCCCCTTTCGACTTAATACCCCTGCCTCGGACTATCCTGTATATCAAATTTAATGGACTGACTGATTGATTGACAGAATGACTGAACTGTATATGAACGCAGAGCTCGCAAAATGAATTATGGCAACGTTTTAGTTTAACGTGACGTAGCGATGATGTGATCAAGCACATCGACGTAGACTAAACACAATGTTTTTCTGCATAAGCATACCTATGCTTTATCGGCATTCGTCTTATCTGCCTTTATTTATTATACTCAACATTCTGGGAGCAACTGTGATAACTTCATACAAGGTTTGCTTTGTATGTAAATAAACGTGACCTCATCTATGCAATGACGACTCAAGTATTTTCATGAGCTGCATACAAAGATAGAAATTGTCCTTTAATATCATCATCATCCGAGCGATGTTCTCGGTTACATCCCTCTCGGGAGTCCGGTGTGCGCTTTCTCTTACGTCTCTACTTCGCACGATCTTCGGCATTTTTTGTAATTAGGCCATTTGTACGCACAAAAATTGTTTTTTAAGATGATTATAATAAAGAAAGAAACCCATTTTATCCTTTACTAGCTGTGTCCCGTGGGACGTAAGATTCCGATCACGTGGGAATTTCAAAAAACATTTTCTTATTAAGTGCCTACATTACATAAAATACATACACTCCTAATTTCAGATACCTACTATCAGTGCTTGAGGCTGTGCGTTAATCCATCAGTCAGGACAACGCTTTTTATACTTATAGACCAGCTGAGTGCCGCGGTTTCACCCGCTTAAGTCCCTATCACGTGGGGATTTTGAAGTCTTACATTATATAAATACACACTCTCCAAAATACAGATCTCTACTATCAATGGTTTAGGCTGCGCGTTGTCCATCAGTCAGACAGTGAAGTAAAGCATTATATAGAAATTGATTATACTTTTTTGACGTTAGTTTTCCTTGTTTCAGATGTACGGTTGGCAATAAAGTTCAAAATTGAATGTCTGGTAGTGTGACAGTGCGATGTATTTGCTACCACGACATTGTGTTTAAAGCACTTAAGAGGGGGACTAGCCTGACCTAAGACAAGACTTAAAACATATTCGACAATTTTATAAACTTTTGTTGTTTCTCTTTATGGCAACACCAAGTTTTTTATACTCAAGTGCTACATATTTATTGTAACGAAAAGAAACAAATAGACTTGATATGCAACAAAATAAAGTGATTTGTAAATATTATAAGCGATTTTCATTTGGGACTTTATTCTGGTTAGTGTTTGTCACGATTTTCACATATAAAAAAAAAGAAAAATAATAATGAAAAAAAAAAAAGAAAACGTGACACACACACGATAATAAAGTCTTTTTCAGTAGATATTTGCAAGTGTAATTCAACTTAGGTTAAAAATAAAACAACAATTTTGTATAGAAACTCATTATAACGAATTTCTGTATTAAAATGAGATTCGAATTTATGAAACTTAGCTAAATCTTAAGAGTTACACAGTAAATACAAAAGATTATCAATATTGTACAAAATAATTTACAAAAATTAAGAACTAAATATAAAAATTGGGCAGTGAGAAACGTAAATTTACAATGACTGTTACGACAGCGGGAATGTTGCCCGTTTAGAAAAAATCTGCCAAAAGAAATATTGCCATTTACATAGAAAATGTTAAATTAAGATAATGTAAATACGCGGTTGCTAGTAATGGTAACTTGTGATGGTAAGCGCTTAATACTGTACTATTAGAGTTGCATTGAAAAATGGTATCAGACGAATAAATTTGAGTCAAATTAAAGCTAAAGATGGCCATAAATGCTTATAATTAATTGAACATTCTCATAAGTAGTAATTACACAAATTATTACTACATAAAGATGATTAAGAATAAAAGTTCTAACAGTTGTGTATATTATTATAGTGTTTAAAGAGTATTAAAAAGCTAGTTAAACTGACTTGGTTGGTTGTACTTATAGGGACCTTTAAGACCGACAAAAATGTATCTGAGATATAAAATAGTTATGTTATCTGTGGTAAGACAAAAGCGCCGCTCTCTGGCATCAAAAGTAATTAAAAATAAGATTTTAAATACTTTCTTCGTGTTCATTGTAGCTGCTCTCTTTAAGCTAAGGTCCCTATACCTACATATAATTATTTATTGGTAACTATTGTGTAATTGACCGGGTAACGTAACGTAAATTAAGTACTACTTGTACATTTTTTCTATTACATTTAAAATCGCTTAACGGCGTTTCTACTTTAAGTAAAAAATAATCTTTGATCGATATCGTGTATTGTTCATCCAATGCCTTCGTTTTTTTATTTTTACAATAGTTTTTTTTTCTTAATAAAGACAGAAATTGTAACTAAAGGCTTATAACTATTATACATATTCAGAACCCTCCTTTTTAAAACAAACGTAGCATTTTAAATCACCATATCATCCTGAACGCGACCTTATTTCTCTAATCTAATATGACTTTAAATCTAACATATTTCTGGGAAATATATGAGTAAGGTATTAAAAGCATATCCTATCAGCGCAGTTTGCAATTAAATTAGACATCATTATTTAAAGGAAAAAGGTAAGTAATTAGGTTATTTTTAGGAAGGTTTTAAAATACGAATTATGTTTACATTATTCACTACATTTATAAGAAAACAGCGCTGATAGGATACGCTCTTAAAGTGACTAATTGACAGGCGAAAGCGTAGTTCTCCATACAACGAGTGCAAAATAAAAAACCTCGTTTCCATCCTTAAACATTTTCCGATTCTGGTGGTTAATTTAATTTAATTAAAAGAGATATTTGTAAGATAATACACCAAAAAAAAAAACACCGCACTCCGATCATGTTAAACGACGGAAAGAGGTTTTTTTGTATCGAGGAGATTCATTTAACCAATAATCCCCTTTAATTTGCAAAAGGTCAAGACCCTAGTTCCCAAAATGCTACGTTTCCAATATACACTCCGGTTAACACTATGTTATTTTACGTTTTTGGTTGTGATTTTCCACCAACAAAACAGGGAATTTAAATTATGATTTTCATTTCAAATGTTACTGAAATATTACACGAAATTCACTAAAATATTGACAGAAAACAAAACAACACAGTGCTTGAATGAGGCGGCGATTTTGCTTTTCATCGAAGATACAATTAAATCGCACTATGAACTAAATTCAGGGTCTGGGAGTCCTTAACACCGGCCTTCTTTTCGGAACAAGCGATTGGCTGGTATTCTTAAAATTAAACTTTAAACTCTGCCGTCATATTAAAGTTTTTTGATTATTTCAATAATATTATTTTTGTCTCAAAAACTTTCCTAGGATACTGTATTTACAAGAATATCAACTGAAACTGTGACTTTACAGCCGTATTTACAAAAGACTCAGGTCTACTAGAATCTCATTGCATAAGAAAAATATAAGAATTCGTCATTTGTTATATGGCAATATCGTCTACATCTGTCATGATCATATTGATCATGTCATTAGTAAGCTTAACTAGTTTGATACGTTTTGCATATTATATTAAAGTATCAAGATGGTTTAATTCGATTACCGCAAGCGTTGCTGTTTATGACGACCTCGGTGGCGCGTCGTGCGAAAGCGCGACTGCAATGCAGGAGGTTGCGGGTTCGATTCCCGCCGGGTGCAAGTATTTATGCTTAAAAAATAAATATTTGTGTCTGGTCTGGGTGTCCCTCTATGTATAATATGTATTTATTTACAAAAGAAAAATAAATATAAGTATTATATCCGTTGTCTAGTCACCGTAACACAAGCTTAGTCGCTTACCACGGGGCTAGATGGCGCTGTGTGTTGTTCGGAGAATTTATTTATTTATTATTATTATTTATTATAAAAAAATACTAGCAATTCCCGCGGTTACACCTACGGAAGTCCCGATCCCGTGGGAATATAGGGATAAAAAGTATTGGTAGCTTTATAGCTTTATATTGGTAAAATATTTTTTTAAATCGGTCCAGTGGTTTCTTAGATTACCCCCAATATACATACATACACGTTACCAACGTTACCTCTTTATAATCTTCTTCTTCTAATATATATAAAATTTCCAAGTCACAATGTTAGTTACCGTACTCCTCCGAAACGGCGCGACCGATTTTTACCAAATTTTATATGCGTATTCAGTAGGTCTGAGAATCGGCTACTATCTATAATTTATAAGGCAAAACTACGTTTGCCGGGTCAGCTAGTATTAGTATAGATTTACCCTATTTGCCATCAGAGTCTGGTATACCTATATCACATTTTCGCTGACGTTGCTTGTCACTCACAAGAGAAAGACAAAACATTAAACTATGCATATTATGTTCGTTTGTGAATACGGCTGTTAGTTGTGGTTCGGTTGCTTCACTGAACTCTATATATATACAAGTACGCTGGAATTGCTATACCATACAAAATGACATTAGATCTTTGTGCCGATTTGATTTGATTTAAAATTCAGTGCGCGATTCTGTCCAGCGTCCTTATATTATGGAGGTCAGTGGGTTGAATAGATGCAAAAAACTAGTCTACAAAGTACCGAAAACATATAAAACTTAGCTTATTTTATATTTTGTAACTTTGTACAGTGTTTTTTACCTAAAGTTTACCCTTAATCTATTCTTAATCCAGATTACGTTAAGATTCCCCACCTAGAATCCGAGCTAGCATATATCGAACACAACCAACTAGGCTCACTGATTAACCGTAAAGTCTCACTTAGCTATGAAAGGCGTCAGATCTGGGAACTTGAAGTTCAGGTTTGGTCGTCTTGGTGCTCTGAAAAATAAATATCTCTACATAGTATAAATCGAAATATTTTGTGACGTTAACTTTGGGATTAACATTTTTTTATTTATTTTATTTGCAAAACATACAGTTAATTAGGGATTATTTAAACTAAAAACCATCTTAACATTTTCGCATTGATGTGGCGTTACAAGAAAGATGCTACACCAGTGGCCTTATTCCGCAAAAGAAACCGTGTACACGCCGGCTAGCTTCTACACGGTTCGCGAGTGATTTTGTATTCTAGACGTGCTAAGAAGTCACGTAACGTGCCGTGTAGCAACCCGCAGGCTTTTTGTTTTGTGTGACGTCATTGGCTTCTAGAAGACCGAGTTAACTTCACTGGTTTAAACGTAGCTTAAGAAAAGTTGACTGGAGTCTACATCGCGGATCCCTGATAACGTTAACTATGTTGCTAACAAATTTCGATTGAAACAATTGAAATTGTTGATTATACGTCAATTTTTACGTCATTCAGTCGCTAACAAATTGTCAATGCAATGAAAACTAGCGACTGTAACTGTCAAATTGTATATCCGTTAACACAAATATCAACAATTTCAAATGTTTCAATCGAGATTTGTTAGCAACAAAGTTACGTAACATATCCAAAAAAAACATTTCTGTGAAACAAACGTAAAGATACGCCGCGCGTATTCTGTAGCATCTCTATTTCAGTTTCGTACAATGTGAGAATCGATATTACACCAAGGTTAAAAAAGGTTTCCGCTTATGTGGAATTATTTCACCTGGGTGATATGGTTTTAGATGCCAGCCAGCTGGCTGTTTTTTACGTTTACTAATATACAATTTGATAGTTACAGTCGCAATGGCAATTTGTTAGCGATTGAATGACGTGAAAAATGACGTGTAATCAACAATTTCGATTGTTTCAATCGAGATTTGTTAGCAACAGAGTTACGTAATCCGCTAGCAGGTGTAACTCGGAATTAAACATTGTTATTAAGTAGGCGAGCGCGCGACGCGCGACGCGCGACGGTAGCTTACCTCGATTGTTGCTGCGGCGCGGAGGCCCCGCACTGCGCGGTGCACACGTCATCGCGCAGCACGGCGTCGCGCGGCCACTCGCGCAGCAGCTGCGCGCAGTCCGTGATGCGCAGCGACGCGCACTGCGCCTGCGCACAGAGACTATTTTATCAGCAAATAGGTTCGTGATTTGTATGGGTACAGGTTTAAACATGAGTTACTTCTACTATAAATACTACTACTTAACCTAACACAATAGCTGCCCTTTGCTTTACGGGTGTCACGCATGCGTGTCACCTTTAATATAGGGGCAGCAATCGTGTAAAGGGTTTTAATTTATCCTGGGGGTCTTATTGTGGAGACTTGCTCGAGTGGGCAGAGTATGGAATGGGATGAGATGCGATGTACTTGTAACCAATTTTGACATCTGTTATACTCTATTTTATGTGAATAAAGAATTATGATTATGATTAACGGTCCCTGATAAACCATCATATAGGGGTTACAGTCTCCTTTTGAGTTAACAAAGAACATAATGGCTCTTACTGTTACAGAAACTGGTCACACAAAAAATCAATATATCAGACCCCTACATGTGGTCGGTAGTTGTACTCACCCCTTCGTTAGTACAGATGCAGCTGGTGCACGGCGAGGGGAAGGCCGACTCCCCGACGGCGACGGCGCGGCCCGCGATGAGGCAGCCCTGCGCCGAGCTCTCGCGCCACGCAGACAGATCCAACTGAGGTAGCGACGAGCATTGCACGCGAGGGTTTCTAGACACAAGTACACGCTAGTTTATAGAACCATTCACCTTTTTTACCCGGCTGCAAGGGAGGGCTAATGTTTTTCGCGCTTATCTTTGTATGTTTGTAATATTCTTTATTCTCTCATATCTTCTAAACCATTCAAGGGATTTCTTATTAGACTTATTAGACCATTGTAACATGATAAAACGTCCGCGTCGAGATAAGAAAATAAATAATGATACGCGATTAAGAGGGTGGGTACTGTTACCATTTCCATACAAACATAATACCTAATAGTATTATGAAAAATTTAGTTTTCTACCCTAATATCGGTATTATTCGTATTAAGATTTTATTTTTACAGGGTTCACCACAAGGTTTTCCAAAATATTCATTCGAACTGAAATAAAACGGAAATACATTTCGTTCATTATTCCAGCGTATATTACTAGTTTACATCTCATTTCTTTTAAATTATTTCCAATAAAAAGTAATTTACGCTGTAAAAAACCGGCCAAGTGCGAATGGGATTCGAGCACTAAGATTATCGTACCATTTTTTTAACAAAAAAAATTGACAACATTACGCAAAGTTATCATATTTTCACTAAAAAACGAAAAATATTATCTACTTACAAGAAATTGCTGGGTAAATCAAACGCAGCTCTTTGTATATCTCCGGTGATGTCGAAGTTTTCACACAAGAACTTGGACAAAGTCGTTTTTCTGATTTCAGCCAATTGATGTTCTGAAAAACGCGCTGCTGTGTTGTCGTTTTCGTACCTGAAACCAAATATTATTTTAGAATGTGGTTTATATGGATGAAATTAAAGATTGCACTCTTTCGTCTTTGCTGAGGCACGTAGCATTAAAAAAAAACAAGGTTTATGATATTCATGCCCAGCGAAACTATCTAACTAAACTAACTATAATATGAATACTAATATTATAAAGAGGTAACGTTAGTAACATTTATGGATGTATTTTCCCCGTAATCTATAAAAGTACTTAACCGATTTTAAAAATTCTTACACCAATAGAAAGCTACATGATCGAGGAGTAACATAGGCTACTTTTGATCCCGATATTCCCACGGGACCGCGGGTTAAACGCGGGTTGCTTGTATTATCCTTGGTATCACGGTTACTGCGATACAAGCTTGTGCTTAGTGAAGAACTGATTTACTATGTAATTTGAGAAATGTTTAATAAGTTTCATATTAATAAATAAATATTGTATCTCGCTCGTCTCGCTATTCAGAGGGGGAATGTCGCCAGCACCTTGGGGACCATGTCTCAGGAGGGTGCCATCGACGACGGGCTTTTTTCTTTTTAGATTTAAGTTTTAGTTTTAGTGATGTTTTTTTTTCTCACCTTTTTTGTTGTTTTTTTTTTATTTGAATGTAGTGAATAATTATTTAATAATACTATATCTAATATCTATATCTCTTAGTAGAAATCTCAGTAGAAATATACCTACCTAATATTGTATTGTATATAAGTACTTACCAGAACCGATCACACTTCCTCAGCTGTCGGAACTGTATAGCGATGATACAGGCGAAGGTGGGGCCCACCAGTCCGCCTTGCAGCGGCCGCTCGCTCATGCCGCCGGGGAACAGGTCGATGTCGTCCACTGTTGCGTACACGCGCTTGAATCTGAGACGGTAAAGGGAATAATGTCAGTTAGGTTCTAAATATAAGAAAAAATACGGGAATAAAGGATTGTACTTGATTAATTATTCTGAAAACAGTAGAAGATAATAAGACGTGAAACTTAAAATATTTGTTAGGAAAAATAAATTTTTAATAATTGCGACCAACCGCGTCTTCTTGCCAGCCGGACAATCCTAACTACTGAGGTTCTTTATCGCTATAATTTTATGAGTATTTTTTTTACATTTTATATAGTACCTACAAACCAATCTACACAGCTATTTATCTATGCATTAAGTTCCAGCAATGAACATAATGCGATTGATACTATTTTGTATTGATTTAGTTTAATACTATTTTGCGCCCGCTGCACACACCGGCCCGTAAAACGTTGGAACGATGAAAAGGATATTTTGCTCTCTCTTCCACGGGTAAATCTTATGGGCAATACGACTTGTGTGCAGCGAGTTAATAATTGTACTATAAACGAACGCTACGGTTGTTTATTAAGAGGATAGTCTCCATTCTCTTTCTCCATACAAACGTAGTTTAAATTTTCCTCCCTGGATAAAGACATTAGAGCAAATATGTTTATGCCATAAACTTATATCTTTCATAACAATGCATCTACCTTTTTTTTATTTTCTAATTAAAATAATAATAAAAAATAAAAAAATAATAAAATGAAAAAAATAAAAAGGTAGATATGCATAGTCATCATGACAGATATAAGTTTTATGGCATAAACATATTTGCTCTAATGTTTTTCTAAATTTAAACTACGTTTGTATGGAGAAAGAGAATGGAGACTATCCTCTTAAGCCTAATTTACACATGTAGTTTTTATAAACGCATAAATCCTAGACAAATTCTTTAAATACAATTCTTTAACAAAGCACAGATCTCTCAGAAAATCAGCTAATAAAAACCTCCTTACCTTGCAATAACCTCATCTGGAATCTCCCTGGACAAGTCATCGAAGGTAGCCGCCCGCTTCAGATTACAGAGCGCCCTATAGTTGTTATAACTCGGCACTCCGTGGTCTCTCGCTCTCTGCACGTTCAGAGCAATCAGATCTATACCAGAGAACGGTATCTTCCTGTCTTCGAACAGATGGTTGGTTACTTCGCCCGTGATGAACTGGTCGAGGGTTTCCATTGGGGTTGAGGATAGGCCGCGGATTAGTTCGTCTACTAGCGGTGGGTGCTGAAAATGGATTGAAAAAAAAGAAGGGTAAATAGATTATTTCTACGTGTATTTATTAAATCTATACTAATACTAGCTGACCCGGCAAACGTTGTTTTGCCTTATAAATTATAGATAGTAGCCGATTCTCAGACCTACTGAATACGCATATAAAATTTGGTAAAAATCGGTCGCGCCGTTTCGGAGGAGTACGGTAACTAACATTGTGACATGGAAATTTTATATATAAGAAAGATTATAAAGAGGAAAGATTTATTTGACTGTTTGTTTGTAAAGAATAGGCTCCGAAACTACTGGACCGATTTCAAAAATTTTTTCTCCAATATAAAGCAACATTAATTTTATTAATAGGAACCACTTTTGTTTTACTTGTGTTGTTTACTCTTTTTCGAATTTAATCGCGTGGTGTTTATTATTTTTGGCACTGTTTCAACGCTCAACGTTTCGAGACCTTTACAGGTCTCTTCTTCAGGATTGTTATTTTTTAAGAAAAGACCTGTTGAAACCGAAAAATGAGTTTAATTACATTTAAAATTAGTTATTATCTCCATAAAATACCTACTTACAGACATAAACATATCAGTTTTGAAGAATCCATCCCTGAGTAAAATCGGCGGCTCGACCGGTTGGAAGGTGTGGGACAACCGCGGCAAGTGAGGTCTCAATAACGAGTGACCGATTCTGAAGGCAGCCGCCGCGAACTCGGTCACTATCGAGGGATTGCAAGTCGGAGAGTACTCTTTGTAGTAACCTGGAAATTGAAAAATATTTATAAGCTAAGCGAAATACGAATCAACAAAGCATCTTTACACAATCCAGGAGTAATGACTTAACCAATGCTGAATCGCACGCTGAATCTTTGAATGTATATGTTACCATCTAAAACACAACTTAGGTGGCACTTCGATGGCATTGAATTACACCAATGTGTACACCCTAGTTTGTTATATTAATGTAGTGCAGGCTTAATAATAAAATAATAAATAGACTTATTTGTTATATATAATTTCAACTGTCTAGCTACCGCGATTCATGAGACACAGCCTGGTTACAGAAAAAGAGATAGCGGTATCTTAGTAAAAGGGTCCCGTTTTGACCCTTTGGGCACGAAACTCTAAAAAGAAAAATAAACCAATATTTACCAGCAGGCAACAATTTCAATCCATAAAGATTGACAGCATTCCATGAGAGAATACGTGGAAGGAACTCGTTGTAGGTAATGTGGGTGAACTGCGCGGCGAGAATTCTTCGAGCGTTTTCAAACAGAAGTTCTGCGTCCCAATGCGGGTTGACCCCTCGGAGGCCTTCGACAAGTCGGTTGTGTTCCCTCAAGAACATTGTATGCATCGCGGTTAGACCTGGCTGCTCTGAAGCACGCCCGTCACCTGGAAAAACATTAATAAATCATTAGAAATAGGTTTAAAGGTAAATTTTATATTTTAAACGAAATTGTTTCAAAGTTTGATGATTAGAGAATTCCGCAGGGGACAATTTTCGGCCCCGTTCTATTCAATGATTACATTAATATTTTCAGTTTTACATTTTGTTGTTTTTTGAAAAGTTTAGCTTTGCGTGATAATAAATTTTGCCAATGTCACGTAGGAAAGAAATTTCAAGCTCATAAACAATATTTCCTTTTTTTCCCTCGTATTTTTCCTTGTTTAGGAGGTTTTTTTTCAATACACTTCTAGGTACTATAACAAATATAAACAAAAAACAACTCCCTACCATACTACTGAGTTTAATATTTCACGTAACAAAGCTGTCAAGATAAGCAGTTACTTGAAACTTAAAACCATTTTCAAACTAACACTTACCTACACGCAAATACTATATATTTTTATTAAGAAATTAAATTTATCAACGCTATATATTCGCTTATATCAGCTAGAACAGGGGTTCCCAAACTGGGGGGCGCGCCCTCCAGGGGGGGCGCATGGATATTTCAAGGGGGGCGCGGATTTTTTTTAATGGTCGAAAGGGGGCGCGTCTCAAATAAGTTAGGGAACCCCTGAGCTAGAACCTCTACGAAAAACGACTTATTATAATTATAATAGCTTGTAAGTTATAATTATTATAAATAAATTAGCTATTAGGTACGCTCTAACTCACCAATAAGAATATAAAAGTCTAAACTCACCAGCAATAAAACAGTATCCGCTCTGAGATTTACATTCAGGATGGCTATCAGATCTCGGCAACAAGTCCTTGCCGCCAATAGGACTAGCGGTCGCGTTCAGTCTTCCGTGGAAACCACGAAGTTTCCGCATGATACATGGGTTTTCACCGTAAATGGCGGACGCGTCCATGAAGGGCGTGTTTTGGTTTACTTGTTCTCTCGGTCCTGGAAGAAGAAAGAATCTTCGTCAGAAGATTCGTCCTGAGGTTTTGCTTAAGTAAATCCCGACCCCATAGGTCTATCAAGATGAAAAGTGTGATTAACGGCCGAATACAGAAACGCTACTCAACATTTGAGTACTAAATAATCAAATAAGCAGCTCTCAAACTCAAATTTTCTCATACAATTTTTTTTTGAATTTTTTTTTATTCTGCTGTAAGAGACTCCCAAATTGTACCCTCTAGCTAGGGAATACAGTCTCAGGCAGGCAATCTCTCACGGTGCGAATGAAGAATGACAAAGCGAAACGCTTAGTGCAGGTCTCGGAAATTTCTACCGCTTCTACCAATGACTATCCGGCGGTCAAATGGAGATGGTAAGACCAAATGGTGTAATTCAGTAGCACACTCCACTAGCCACTTCATCTTCTTCTTCAATGTATATGATTATTATGAATAGTATCTCCAACTCACCCAACTGCTGCTGTCCCGGCAGACTCCTCATGAAGGGGAAGCAGAGTCGCTCGCCCGACGTGACGTTGACCTCCGGGTAGTAGTGGTCGCCGCGCGGCACCGGGAACGGGTTGCATTCCGGGTGGACGGTGCGAGGGGAGTCGCATGAACGGCAGTCCGGTATCGACTCGTGGAAACCTACACGGAAATAATAACGATAAGGATCTGTGGTGCAAAGAGCCTCACATGTCAATAAGAGAATGTGTTCCACAAATTCAGACCAGTCGACTAGAGCCCTGGATAGCTCGCTAGAAAGTTAAGGATTTGAGACCAGTTTAGGAACATTAAATTTAGGGACTAAAAATATTGGATTTTTTATAGTGTCGCCCATACTTCAGGGAAAATTTGTAGTTATAAAAAATGATTTTACAATGACAACCCTCGACCTCTTTTACTATATTTAATTTTTTAAATTTTAAGGTTAAAATTTTGAAGTTTTTGAATGCTATTATCTCTCGTTGCATCATTTTCAATATAAATTGGAAAATAGCTGTAGAATTTTTGTAAATTAATTATTAATAAGTCTACTAATAAAAATTAAGTGTTCCTTATATTCAACCCTGTCGCTTGAGCTTACTTGGCGCAATTGGTTAACGCGCTTCGCTAGAGATGGGTTCAAATTCCGTAGAGAGTATTACATTTTAAAACAAAACGCATTTTTGTATATACTAAAAGTATATTTTTTTAGCAAAACCCACACTTTTACTATTAGGTGTAAGTGTGGGTGTTTAGCATAAAACCGTCCTTGAAAGTAAAACCTTAAATGTGATTTTGATCTAACTAAATGATATGAAATGATCTGTTACCTTTATGTATAGGGGTCATAGTGAGTTCGTGGTCGAGGATCTGCGCGAACTGCATGACCATTAGCGTGTATCGTGTGTGCAGGTTGGATATGTCGGGGTGGATCACTGTGGAGATGATGCGGGGAGATGGCAGCGGGGTGCCGGTCACAGAGTTGATCCTAGGACGGCTCACACCTGGGAAAGTAAAGATAATTTTTAGCTAGTTATTTATTTAATCAAGCTCTTGCAAGCTCTTTGCCCCCAAAGAGGCCGAAATACCCCGAAATGCCAATCAAAAATCCAAACTATAGTCTCCAACTAAATATGCACCAAGTTTCGTAAAAATCGGTTGAGAAATACGACCTGTAGAAGAGAAGCTAGATACTGATAGAAGAACGAAAAATTTGCCAACTTGAAGCAGAGATGCTTCGCTCGCTTTGTTCGCTTTTAACCGATCCAACAATGGCTATGGCTTTTATTGACACTCGAGTCGACTAAAAGTGTCAAAAAACACAAAATCCCACTTTTCCCCACCTGTCCCAGTAAAAAAACACTGTATTATATTAAAAAAATAGCGTAAAAACTTACCATCTTCATAAACCGGCGGCAACAGTCTCGCGAAAGTCGTCAAACTCTTCCCCAAGTTAGGATTCCTCAAGTTATTACAATACGCGGTGTAAGCCCTGAAAGGGTTGTCGGGGTCGCAATGTCCGCTGTCGTCACAATTGGGTTCAATGCTCGGGCCTTGTTGGTCCTGTCCTAGGAAACTGCTCACGTCCACCGATTGGAGCGAGTCGACGAATTCGTTGGACGAACTGAACCCGAGTGAGTCGTCGAAGATTTGACGTTTACGACGACGGCTGTGTACAAGCAAAAAGAATAGTATTGTAGCGGTTGGCAGAAGCGAGGCTTTTAAGAAAAAAATAAGTTTATTTTATACATGAAGTTTGGAAACAACGTTAAAGTTCATATTTGGCACTGGTTTTCATTTTCACGAAATTCAATAGATGAATGTGCCTCAGAAATTATACAATTTACATTTGGAATTACAATTTACATACATATAGAACATACAATTTACAATTTACATTATTTGTAAAAAAACCGGTAGGTAGATGTCGTTACGTGTCTCAGGCGACAACACGAAGAGGTGGAATCCTTAAATTTAACCCGATGCGATGGGCACAAGCGGTAGATGCAATGAATTTGTAGAATCGCAGACTGTGCAGAATTTTGGAAAGCATTTTCTCATAAACGAATTGTTCAGAGTGTGGGAAATAAAAAAATCCGGCCAAGTGCGAAACTCGCGCACGAAGGGTTCCGTACCACTATCACAATTGGGTACGGAACCATAAAATAGTTTACAACAACTTTGATTCAAAGAAAATCTGAAACTTATAAGAAACACTTTGGTCAGTGAAGGCAGACTAGTATATTTGACAGATAGGGCAGCCATTTTGAATTCCATGACCAACTCGATTTGACTCGACCAATCAGAAGCGACCTCACATCGTACTAGAATTCCCTTGTAGTTTTTGAAACACGTTTGTTGTATGGGAGCCCCTTTTAAATAATTGTTTTATTTTGTTTTTAGTATTTGTTGTTGTAACGGCAACCGAAATACATCTTCTGTGAAAATTTCAACCTTCTAGCTATTACGGTTCATGAGATACGGCCTGGTGACAGACGGACAGACGGACAGACGGACGGACGGACGGACGGACGGACGGACGGACGGACAGACAGCGAAGTCTCAGTAATAGGGTCCCGTTTTTACCCTTTGGGTACGGAACCCTAAAAACTAGACTATTCATATTAAGATGATGACTTACCCTCCATTCATACTGTTTAGCAGTTCGTTGGTAGCAAATTCCAAGAAGAGTGAAGTGTTGGCGAGTTTCAGAGCGTATTTGTTGGCCTTTGAGAATGAGGCGGCCGTTCCGACTGGAGACTTAGGGTCCGCTCCACCACCTGTAAAATAATAAAAATATCAAAGTTTTTAAAAATTTAAATTTGGTTTACCCGGTGTCACCCGCGTTAGACCCGATCGATTTGCGAATTTCGAAAAATCTTTTACTAGTGTTTTGGTAGTGTTCTTGAAAGATGACATATGACAAAGAACACATGACAAGAACAGTTCTTTGTCATTTGACAAAAATACACTCTCCTAATTTCATGTATCTAGGACTAGCGGTTTAGGCTCTGTGTCGATATATAATTCAGTCATTTAGGGTCTCTGCATACGTAACGTTTCCCGGACGGGACGGGTATGTAGAAATTGACACGTCCCGTCCGAGAAAGGTTTTATATGCATCTCTGCATATAAAACCTTTCCCGGACGGGACGCCCTTAGTCAATCAGTCAGGACTTTACCTACCTAAATGTTTGTCCGACAATTAGTGACAAAACAACTTGTAGTACTGTCTTATAGACTTAAATTAATGTGATAGTTCTTACGTGATTCCCAAAGCATATACTCCAACTTCTTCCTATCAGCCATCTCTTGTTTAGCCTTCTCAAGTGCAGTGGATAGCATGTCCTTCGACAATTGTTCCGCGGCTTTAGCGCCGGTCTCGTCTCTCCACGCCGAGAGTTCCAGACGATTGTGCTGGGAGCAATGCTGGGCTGCGTTCCTTGAAGGTTAGAAGAAAGGACTAAGAATATGAATCATTTATTGTTGTAACTGTGTAAGTACGCAATCTAATCCCGTAGTTCTAATAATTATAATAGCATTGAATTGGCATTCTGAAGCAAAGTTTCCTCTGTGACGTCACTTTTAGCAATTGCTTAGAGTTTTACTTTCGATGAAGAAACTGGGGATTTCTAAAACAGATTCCATGTTTCATTTACGCGAAATTAATATCAACATAACCCTCCTTCGGCAGTCGGGTAAAAAGTCGCTGCTGTGACAATATTGTTACGTCAAACCCAAAAATAAAGTGAGCGAGGCTGCGGGCACTAAGATAAAGTCGGTGAAAGATAATTAAACCTCCTTCGTCGGTGAAAGATAATTAAAACATCAAAAGCATTATTGAGTGTGCGACAGCGTTACCGCAATGGCTGTTTACAACAGTCTTCCTTCCAACCTTAACAGTAGAGAACGTTTTTTTTTTAATTTAATTTTTTGGCTCTTTGTATTTGTCATTTTTACTTCAGGGAGATGTGTCAAATCACAGTCTATAATTAACAAACGAAGTATAGATGACATATCTAGTATCTACTGTTAAGGTGAATACAGGGTAAATTTTACAGCTGTTTAGAAACTTTAACTTACAAGTAAGGATCTTCCTTGACGAACGCTTTAGGTTGGATGTTGGTCAGAGAGTCTTCGGCGGCACAAAGCAGACCAGAAAGCGTCACCTTTCTGACTGCTGCTAGTTGTTCCGGAGATAGAGACGAAGGCGGGATGTCGTTCTCGTACCAAAATCTGAAATAAATAGCACAAATAAGTAGGTACATTATATATTATACAAGCAGTGACCGCGACTTCCGCAGCCTAATTTTTTTGAAAATATAATAACAATAAATGGACTATTCTACACTGAAAGAATTTTTCATTTCGAACCAGCGGTTCCTGAGACTAACACGTTCAAACAAACAAAAAAAACAAACTCTTCAGCGTTATAATACCTAGTAATAGATTCAGTATGTTTCGGGTACGGTTATTTAACCCGAAAGGGGGTTGTTCTAGATGTCTAGGCGAACAACTATTATTCTACAACTTTTGAAAATTGGAAGTACTTAATTTTCAGTTAAACCTTCCTTGAAAATCAGCTGTTTCTTAAACCAACATTGACCCTAAGTTGTTATTTTATTTAGTTTGGACCACTACAATATTATTTACCTGTCACTCTTTTTCAAATTGGCGAACTGTAGAGCCAAAACACAAGCGAGAGTCGGTCCTATAACTGCACCATGAGCTGCTTTCTCCATAGCACCAGCGATCGTTAGTTCCACGTCTTCGGCTTTTCTGGAAATTTAAAAGTATTTATTGACTGAGTGTAGTGAGGTCTAATG
The DNA here is from genome assembly GCA_958496205.1 of Idaea biselata. Lineage (NCBI taxonomy): Eukaryota > Metazoa > Arthropoda > Insecta > Lepidoptera > Geometridae > Idaea > Idaea biselata. Next base: position 6,589,493 of record OY292401.1, on the reverse strand, counting down.
AAAATATAGTATATTCCCCGTTACCCCGTATAACCCAGTGACCTGGGTTTAAAATAACATGCGGTAACGGTATCCTTGTCATAAAAGCCGACGAAAAGAAGTTCTTTGGCGTAAGGCTTCGGCCACGGCTTGTTACCATCCACCGACTTAAGTCGTAGCGCCAAGCAGATTGCAAGCCGTGTTCCGAAACGTAGACCGGTGCAGCCACTAAGAAAGACGGGTCTGATCTTATTCCACTGTCGCCTTGTTCGCCTAAGACCATGTCATTACTTACCATCAGGTGAGGCATTCGTTAAACGCTCATCTATCATTCACACCATAGGTTGTTTATATGTATGACCATAAATAATGTCCTATTTGGTCATAAGTTATGGTCGTACATGGTCATCTACCAGTAATAACATAATTTCTTGAAGCATCTCAAAATAATTGCAATATTCTACCTGTACATATCAGCCAACATTTCCTGCTGATTCCTGTCGAATCCAAGAGTGCTGAAGTCTCCGAAAGACCGTACGTTCATCATGGGTTCGCACATCCTCAAAGTCCTCAAGTAAGAAGCTACTCCGTGGTCTCGAGCTCGGTTCAGATCCCAAGTGGCTGAGTGAGGGAAATGGGAGACGCGGTGTGCCGATGTATGGACCAAGTGTTGGAGGGTTACTGTTTTGTTGATCTGAAAATTGGAACATTGATGGTGTGAAAATTGGAACATTAATGGTATTTTGTTCCAAAATGTCTTCAAAGGTGACCAAACTGTCCCGAAAGTGTTCAAAGAAGAGATTCTATCATGTTTATTCATTTATTTAATGAAAATGATCCTAAATATTGCAAGACGTTACACACATCGCTATCTAGCCCCAAACGCTTAGTTTGGGCTAGGCTTGTTCTATGCGTACTAGACAAATTCCTTCAGTCTGCCACGTACTTGAGAGATTAGTGTTTAATGACCTCTTTTATGACGTTTTATTCTTACCAGTTTTTCATTCATCATCGCCTTGAATATAGGAGCGACGGCAACAAGTTCAGTGTATGCTCCAGCTCGATTGGCGCTCGAATATCCTCGCCAGAAGCCGAGGGAAGTCAGTTTCAATTCCGCTTTGGCCATACCGACCTGTTGGCGAAAATAAAACGATAGCGTTCATAAGTTGCCAAATTTTCTGCAAAAAATATTTAATGCATAGTAAAAGTGTCCTTCGAGCCGGATATATTTTTTTCCTTTATGGAAGAAACTGGGATATAGCAAGTTTAAGGGTGCCCGTTTACAGAAAAGTCGTGGCATAGATCTCTTTGTGACTATTGTCTATTCTGTGGGACTGTGCCACAGCTTATCGTCAATTATAATGATACTCCAGAGGTCCAGCTAATAAATTGTGCGTTCAAGAAGGTAAATATTCTTGAAGGCATTAGTGCAAATAACCATGTCCTTACCTCACCCAACAGCACTGGTAAGAATTCATTATAAGTAATATGCTGGATGATGGCTGCTACAGCCCTTCTTGTCTCCAGGAATAGTGTAGTATCATCCCAGAACGGGTTCATTGAGAATAGTTCGCCGGCTATTCTGTTGTGTTCGGATAACAGAGCCTTGTAGAGCGGTGCGGTGGCGGTTCCGTCATTGCATCTGAAGACAAGGAAAGATAAAGGAATATTCAAAATAATAATAAAAACTAAGTACATTTATTCAATTAGACACAACATACAAATAAAGAAAGAATAAACAAGGTGAAAAAAAACAAACACTTAAGACTAGGAATATTTTACAAGGAAATTTGCATCATCAAAATTTCCCCCGTGACAGGATTCGAACCTGTGCCCTCAGCTTGCCGGGCGAGTCCGCTGATCACTGCGCCACACACGGGAACCCACGTGACACGGTGAATTAACGATTATGCTTGCTCTCTATTTTGTTTATCGACTAAGGGTCGCCTATGCTTTGAGCAACAAAACCCCAAAAAGATTTGTTTATTTTTATTGCTAGGAGTTTTTTATTCTTTCTTTCTCGTGGAGTGGTGTGGCTCACCTAGTGTTAGAGTTTTCAGGTCGCCCTAAGGCCTCTACCTAACGACTGCTATCAGAGAAAACAACCGGGACCAACTTTTTTATTGATAGTTGTGATAGATGACAACTATCTCATCCATCACATGGTAAGCTACAAAGTGATTTTAGGTGTAGCATGCTCGCTCACCTAGCAGTGATAAGTTTAATATAGTTTTGTTGTGTACCTAATGTTTGAAAGGATTTAAATGAAATTCGGATTTCACGTAATCGATTTCAGAAGTTATTATAAAACGCACAAAGGATTCAAACTTTGACGTTACCAAGGAAATAAGACAGGAAAACTGCGAGATATGACTAAGTCAAGTACAGTCAGATTACCAGATTATCAGATTACTTATTAAACTTAGCCATCGTTTATGTAAGGGGGTAAATGTAGATTACTTAAATTATTAAGTTTTGTACAGTCAGATCACCAATTAGGTATACAGCACGCAATATTATTATGCGTGCTGTATACTTAATTGGTAATCTGACTGTACATAAATCTAGGTAATTATAGGTGGGTGCATTCGAGTGTAGGTAGTCCTTGACATTTTAAAAGTAAAACAAAACCTAATCCTAACGACATTTCCTTAATTAATCCAGCACGTGATAAATCAACTAACAGGGCAGATATGAACAACGAGTGGGTAGGTAAATGTTGACGCAAAAATTAAATGCCCATTTTGTTGTCTTATGAGACGATTGTATGCAAATATAGGCGAATCTAACCTTGTGCTTACTGCTTTACATATCTTCTTCGATTCTGATCGGCTTTGTTAAGAGGAAAGGATACCTTACTCGTTCTCCATACAAACGTAGTCGACTGTTTTCTCCCTGGATAAATACATTATGGCAAATATGTTTATGCCATAAAACCTATACTCGTATCTGCCATGAACGAACATGTCCCTACGTTTAGTATTATTTAGTTTTTTTCATTTTCTAATAGACAACATTTTAATTTACAAAATTAAAAAAATATATAAAATATATACCATTTCAATGCCTTTAGCAGGTAACTACTCTACCTACCCATGTTACAATTTGTAAGTTTCTACTTTTTAGCTGTGGTTGTGACGAAAAAGGAATTCTCCTGGGCATTGGCAACCCTCTGCTAGACATCTCGGCTATCGTTGAGGAGGATCTCCTGAAGAAATATGTTCTGAAGCCAGATGACGCCATCATGGCTGAAGAAAAACACATGCCCCTCTATAGAGAACTTAAAATAAATAGAATATATAAATAGAACTTAGAATTTTCTAATTAGTATATAAATAAAACATGGTCGGTCATCCATCATGCCTGATATAGTTTTAAAAGAATATATTTTCTAATGTGTTTATCGCGGGAGGAAACAGACCACTACGTTTGTAAAGTTTGTATGGAGGAATGAGTAGGTATCCTTTCCCCTTAAAGTTGGTAAGTATTTGATGACTTTATAGATCGAAAACGTGAGCAACTTTACTTTAATCGGTAGCTTGATGATATTTGAACTTTACTTATATTTTTTGTATGGAGTGTTGGCATACCCAACCTGTCTTCTATAGATCGCATCCAATCAACTTGACTTTTAAATAATGCCTTTTCGCACAACGAGGCGATTAAATTTTGAATAGCGTTTCAGTATTTGGCTGTAAGTTATTTAATTACCGAACTAAAAAAACTATCTTTACCTATAGATAGGTACTAGGTAAATAAAAGATCTATATTTTATTATTTATCGGAATTGTAAAACAATTACTACTACCTACTTAGGTACACCTACCTACTTATTTACTTAATTATTGATTTATAAATCAATTAAATTATCCTTTATTTATTCTTTCTATAAAGTTGTTAGATAAGAGGATAAATACCGAGCATTACCGACTTAAATAAGCAATAAAATGATGAAGCGATTTCTATAGAATGCAGTCCATCTAAGATACTTCAACATCTATCCTCAAGCAATAGTTGATTTGCATTTGTAAAAAACAAATCTTATAAGGATTTCCTCATCTGCATTCGTTTACAACATGGACCGTTCATTAGGTAGGCATCTATGTAACTTTTTTCTCACAAAACAATTGATTTGCATAAATAATAATACAGTAATGAATCATGTGTTTATCTATTTAAACCTTTTGCAGACTACGGACATTCTGTCGATCGACAGTAGTCGATTTTATTTAAGTACTAGCTGCGTCCCGCGGTTTCACACGCGTAAGTACCGATCCCGTGGGAATATCGGGATCAAAATATGTTACTCCTCGATAATGTAGCTATCTTTAGGTGCAATATTTTTTGAAATCGGTCCCGTAGTTTTTGAGTTTATTCATTACAAACATACACAAAAATACAAATCTTTCCAATTTATAACATTAGCGTAGATTAGTGTAGACTAGCCAAATCTAGTTTTACCCGCGTAAGTCACAATCACGTTGGGATTTTGAAAACTCTTTCTTATTTGGATGCCTAGATCATATAACGAACACACTCCAAATTTCAGCTCTTTACTATCGGCGGTTTAAGTTATGCGTCCATCAGTCAGTCAGGACAAAGCATTTAATAGATATAGATTACCTAGACGATTAGTTGTCAGGAGTTGCAATCAGTAATTAGACTTAAAAGTATTTTATTGTAAAAATAGTTTTTTCATAGTCCAATTACTCAATATTTAAAAAATAATTCTAGCTCATAAGCTCATACTTCACAAAATCAGATTTTTTAATGGAAACAAGTAAATCGTAGGTTTTCAGAATTCCGACAGAAGCTTAGTTTTCCGCATAGCATTTTAATAAGGAACATATAATAATAATCCTCATAAAATATTTGCAGAAATAAACGATAGCCTTCTATCAGGTGTCGAACTATCGACCGCAGACATGTCTGTAGTATGCGAAGACGCTCAGTAATTACTATGGGACCTCCTTGTTTTTGTGTGAATGGGTTTTTATAAAGAGAATTCCAATGACGGCAAAGAATGAAGCAAATGTTAGGTACCTACTTAAAATGTAGGTAATCTTTGACAGTTCCGCTTCAACACCTACGTAGGACGTAAGTAAATAAGTAATGTGTTTTTTTAAAGATACCTACCTAAGTACCTATTTTGTTGCAATCAAAATCACGTGAGTTTCAGCTCAAAATACACGGGCGGCACGACACTAACACTGCAACTAAGTAAAGTTGCAGTGTTAGTGTTAACAATATTTCAATTGATTGGGCTTGATTATGCTCGATAAGATCGACTTGGTAATAATAATAGTACTTAGGTCATTTTCATTCCGCGGTTCCTGTTACTAGCGTTTGTCAGAGTTCTTACATATTTGTCTAAAGGAGAAATCACCACCTACGACCCTTAATACAAATCTTTAAATTAAGGCTTCTCAAATGTTCTGCCTACCTAAATACCGAAATCAAAAGTAACGTCAATATAAACAAACAGCTGTCGTGGTCAAAACGGATGGTACAAAATCTGTAGGTACCTACTTGTCTAAATGCCAAATCGCTAATGGATAGGAACATCAACAATAAAACTTTGCACAAGATGAAAGATTATTATTAAACACTAAATGCAGTGTCATTGAGCCTAATGAATAAGAAGTAATGTTAAGTGTAAGCCGCTGGGAATTGTTCGCACATTAACCGCGGTATTTCTACAATATCTCTCAATCGGTATTGTGTGGACGTTGCCTAATAAATAATGCCTACCAATGATGTAACGTCTTCCTAACGATTTATAACATGTTGTTGAACTTAATTGAATGGGTAGAGATGTAAACAACTATTTATTATAGCGCTCTATGTGAGAACGGTTAATATTTTGCAAGGAGTAGGTACTATCAACAACAAAAGTGGCTACCCAGTAAGCCGAAAGATTCGTTTGAACAGAGCGCCCGCGCCGAGCGTGGAATAAACATATTTATACACACATTGATATATTTATATCTATAAATATCAAGTAGTCAAATCAAGCTTTTAGTTCTGTGTCGCATGCTTGCAGACGATATAGGTAGTAGGTAGGTAACAATTAACAATAAAGTCGTAGGTATCTTTACTAAGTGAACCTAAATTTACCTTGCAAGCGAAATTAGCCCTTATGGTGGGCAGGCAGTGATGTCGCTGACTATGCTTTTTAACCGACTGACGACGCAAAGAAGGGTTATTTGTTGGGTTGTTCCTACTCCTTTTATGTCATACATAAGTTTTGGGTTTTCAGTCATTTTTGTGTTTCTAACATTGCCGTAAAGTTCTGTGAGGCAACTTAACTAGGTATAAGAAGTTATAAGCCTACCTTACGTGATTGTTATAAAAAATCAAGTAGTATTTACGAACTTGTACTCAGTAGGTACCTACTTCTTTAGGTATGCAACTATACTTTTTATATTTTGTGTAAATATCATGTCTCGCGTTTGGGTTAGAACAAAATAAAATTATATTGGTGTAACTTTGGACAATCTAACTACTACTTTCTCTGATTTCTTTGTTTCCCTCCCCCCACTCCTTTTTGGTTGCTTGGAAGAGATCGCCTTTAAGCGATAAGGTCGCCCATTGTGCCACAATAGATTTAAGTTTTTCTTTGTACTTAATACATACTTGTAGGTATATTTTATATGTTGGTATAATAAAGCGTTTATAAAGCGTAACTAATGAATGGATGGAACTTACTTGCGACAAGAAGCGAGGTCCAATTTACCAGCATCGTACAGTCTCAAAGATCGAAGCTCTTTTTCTGAACTTCCATACAGAGCGGAACCATCCAAAAATGCTGTCGCCAAATTCATCTGTTCTCGGTATTCTGTAAAACAAAAGATTTATTGAACAATAAGTCGAAATTGCATTATTTGCTTCGCTGCCTTTGTTAATTTGGATTCAATTTTATAGAGGAAAGCACGTTAAGGCTATAATAGAACATACTTAGTTCAATAACTTTGTTCTATTTTGGACTTAACGTATGGTTTTATTGTTTTTAGAAGCATGCATTCCTAACAGATATTGAGGGTTTTTTATTTTATTTTATAATTTCAGCTAGGATTTCCCCTCTGCTATATTTATCTCTACATACATACTGTTTTGTGATACTTTTAAATCACAAAATAGGTTGGACGCATTTCCTAAAATTAAAAATTGTATTGGGTAGGCAAAAGTGTATATAATACCCTAATCATTTTACTCTTAAGAAAAATGGTAACCATAAGCTATGAAAGTGGTCAAACGCTGGCCTATACCTTGTAAAAAATAAAAACAAATATCCGTATTCCATAACTATACTATTGAATCATTAACGACTGCACCACCTTATCTCAAAGATAGACCGAACACCAAATCAGTCAACATTTTTAATAATTTATCAACACAGTCCCGCCCACGCGGGCTCAAATACCTATGACGATGGTGTAGGTTAATTGATTACATATTATGTCACACAAATTGATACTGTATGATGAAGGTACAGAGGGGTACAACATTACAAGTTTACATTATAGAAAATGTGTCAACATTTTTTTATTTAACCTGTATGCAGGTATAAATAGAGACTAGATGGACAATTCGCATATTTATAGTGTCGAAAATTTGATTTTAATATCATTCCAGTCAATCTTAGAAGTCAAATTTGACATTTGTCAAATATCGCTACATAAGTTCTTCTGCAATCTTCAACGATCTTTCTTTCTAAATGTGGTTATTTTAAATTCAGCTCTATTTTGAAGAAGTACATATATTTAAGAGCCGATCGTTCTTTGTTTTATTGTTTACCAATACCTACATATTGACAGGTACTTATTATATTTATATACGGACAATGCAAGTTTTTTTTCTTAGGCTTACACACCCACATATTTTGTGTGTGACTGTACTTTTAAAACGAGTTGCGTGGTGATTGTGGCTTCCTTGTAGAATGTTTCGACGTGCAGTCACCGTGAAATCGTATTAACTCACTCAACTATTTAATTTTTAGTTATAAAATTGACATTGTAGCAGAGAATTTATTTCATTATTCTTGTCAAAGTTTCTAGAAAATTCCACTTTTTTGATGAAAGTCATTTTTTGTGATAAATTACCTATGTATTTTCTGAGTATATACCTATACAAATATCTATAATATACCTTTTATAGATAGAAACTCAATTAAATCTAAAACTAAAACATTTCTAATCTAAAAGTCCACCACCCAGAGTTCCCGGTACAAAGCTGCCCAAAATGCTCCCTGCGTTACCACGCTGAATAGCGATGGACAATCTTTGCACTGGGAAGGAACCGGAGCGGTGGTCAAAACCTCGGTCTGTTTTCTGTCTATTTAATTTTATTGTAATTCTAATTTGTATACTACAGAGTTTATCTATAGTGTTTATAGATAGTTAATTGTTTGTTACGTTACTTACCGAAACCACATGAATCGTAATTTCTGACAGGCGCCGACCGAATGTATTCGCAATGACCTTCTCCACATTCCTGTAACAACACGTTACTTCATTAAAATCATTAATTAACTAACGGTTGTGTATGATCGACCACAAGTTGATATACGCGTACTTAGGACCTTTACAAATAGGTGCAGCTTCCTCTTTGAAAGCTCGGAAGAGCTCGAAGAAAACTTTGATCCACACATTTATCTAGGACATATGTCACGCCAGGTATTGTTTAAGTCTTAAACAATGCCTGACGTGACAATTACTTCGGGAAGGTACTTCCCGAAGTAATTGTCGTCGTAGGAAATCGTGAGCTCGTCAAGCTTTGAAGCTTGGAATAAGGTCTGAGTAATTTTACCACTTTTTGTTTCTGTCTGTCAACTTTGAAAGTTCTGGTTGCGAAAAAAGAGCAAAGCATGTTCTCACTACTCCGACCTTACTCCACGTTTATTAATAAGGCTATTCGAGTTAAACTAACGTTAAAGTTACAAACGTTTTCCCCTGTGTCCTTCCTGAATAGGCCGCTGTGGCTGTTTATAACTGTCTTTCTTCTGATGTCATAACTCCTGTTAAGGTTGAGATCAGGAGATCATGCCTACAGGTATCTCTGCCTATCTTTAAATATCGACCAGCTGGACGTCCTTCGCGCATGCCTAACTACTTAGCTATATGCACGGATATATTAGCCAAATATTTAATTAACTCACTGGCGTAGAACAATAACATAGCTAAACTTTACTCAATAAAATTTCATAGCGTATCGTATAACCTAGACCTACTTATTTAAATTGCAAATAATTTGAAGTATTTTTTCAATAGAGATATTTACCTACCTAATTAAGCAGGGACACAGCTAATAACTAACCACAGAAAACTAAAATAACTTCAATTGGAAATAAGTTGAATTTGAGGGAGGTTGTAGTTGTATGTAAGTTTACAGGGTTATTTAGAAATTAGTTAGCATTCAGTTATGAGGTTGTTCTACACATCTAGGGAAACAACGTTTGTACTACTACTCTTGAGAATTTGAACTTTTTCTTCTAATATCTAAGTCCCCAAAAGTCGCCTATGTGTTCATCAAGATCATGTCAAGGTTCATCGCAATCGGTTTGGAACTTTTTGCATGAAAGAGTAACAATACATACGAACTTTCGCGTTTATAATATTAGTAGGATATTCAATCATTGTATCCAACTTGTTAAGTATAATTTATCTCTTTCTGAAATGAGATGCGTTTATTTATAAAATTACTTTTAGAGATGGTACTCACTAGTCGTAAATATCAGAACAATAGGTAAGTATCAACAATCTGGCACGCAAATACTTGCCTAACTTTCACCGATGTCAAGTGGCATACGTAATATGGACCCGTATTTTTTTTTATAAAATCAACATTGTGTAATACGTCCTCATTATAAGAAGATTGTCAAAAGTACCTACTTGATTATAATTTGAATGAATTTGAATGTCGTTGTGTAGTCATCTTTACGTACTGCTTATAAGACTTTTACTTACAATTTTTACATTAATAACTTTAACTTATTTTTCGGTTTTTCTCGTTTTGCGCCTACTATATCAAGCATTTTTAACGCTTGACGTTTCTGTCTTTTCAGGGTCCCAAGTCTACTCTCACAATCGTACCTGTCTCAATAGAATGTCGATAGAATAGGTTAATTGTCATATTTGACACATTTGACCACATTTGTCTACCAAATGTGTACAAAACACGTCAAATAAGACAATTACTATTCTATCGATACTCTATTGAAACACGATTGTAAGAGCAGACTTAGGATGCATACCTCCTGCGGGGCTATTCTCTAAGAAAAACCTACATAGATCCGATGTAGAAACCTGTGAAGTTACAGTCAACTTTTCTAAAACTACGTTGAAACCTGTGAAGTTAACTCGCTATTCTGCAAGCCAATGACGTCACACAAATATTACCAAGTTTTGTGGTAAAAACGGTGGTCAAAGGAAAACGAAAAAAATACGAATAACTCGCGAACCGTGTAGAAGCCAGCCGGCGTCTACACGGTTTTTTCTTAGAGAATAGCCCTGCTGGTAACCCTACCCTGCTGGGTAGAGTTCCTAAGTACCTACCCGTGAAAAATTTATATAATTAAAGCAACGCGATTTAAACCGAAATAGGAGTTTAATTTTATATCACTAATACCTATAAACCAAAACAAGGCAATCAGTGTAAAAGGAATCTCGATATAATACCTATCGGCATCATCATTAGGTCTCATTTATAATTATGATATGTATATAAACACACTTATGTATGAAATCATCATAGTAAAACTAAACGAGGAACTAGCATCTTATTACACTTTCACTGCAGATACCGACGTAACCTTTCTCGTAACCTCGCGAACTATCACGAAGGCAACTTTACCTATTATCGGAGCACTATTCCTGTCATACTAGGTGACGAGTTAATATGGTTATCGATGGATGTCAGTGATGTAATCGAATGTAATCTATTTATATTATGTAGGTAGGTTACAATTTCGTGTCAAGAATTGCAGTTAGTAGAATATAGAAAAAAACTAGAAAATGACTAATTATTGTTAGGAATATTTTAAAGTAAAAATACATCTTAAAAAATTCCCCCGCGTCGAGGCCCGGGGATTTAAAAAGATGTATTTTTCCTTTAAAATAAACATCTAAATTTTCGCATTTATAAATATTAGTGGAATGAGATTTGATTAGATGGTTCTTTTTATTAATTTTATTCCAAATAATAAACTTCTTTCTATCTTTTTTGGCAATAATGCACCTATAAAAATAACAGCTATTTATATAATACTTCTTATATTTGAATAATTTATGGATAAAAGTCTGACGTTAGTTCACGTGATTCGCAAAAAATTACTCGTGTGTCATTTTTTATTGGCATACAAAAATGTTTTCCTGCAAATTATTATGTACATACCTACTTATGCAAACTTAACTGGTATAATACGTAAACCTAGGTAGATAAATTAGGTACTAGAATACTAACACATCCCTCTCACTTTTTACAAGTCATGGTAAGTAGGTACGGTTTTGTTTTTAAAAAGCTTTATTAGAAGTACTTATTAAGTATCAAGGAAAAACGCATCATCAAAAATCCTCTAGTGACAGGGTTCGAACCAGTGCCCCCTCGGTTGCCGGGCGAGTGTCTCACCACTAAGCTACACGGAAACTTACGAGACCTGGTTCCTAGGAGAATGCATCGAGGAACAAAAAAAAGAAGGATTAGGATTTTTTAAAACAAATTTTACCAAGGAAAACCTGTGACCATTTCGTAATGGAATAACGATAAAATAATATTACGAGAATAAGAAAAATGAATTTGAAATTGTTAGAAACTGATACTTAGTTTATTCCGAAGTTTATATGAAAATAATGATTGGGATCTCGAGTCTAAGTAACATCTTTAAATTAGCATTTATTACAATAAATACAACATGATACAATGTAAGATAAAGGAACCGCTTCTTCTTTACTCATTAGTGTTTATCTACAAATTGTATGCGATGTAATTTAAATAAAAAAATGTTTCCTATGGTTCTGAACCAAAAAACAACAAACTTGGTGAATATTTTGCTTTACAAACAATAAGATTTTTGATACAAAATATCTGCACTTACAAAATTATATTGTGTATTCACCCGAGTAAGTCCACATCACGTGAGAATTTTCAAAAAATCCTTTCTTATCGGATGCCTACATCGTATAAAGAACACACTCTCCGATTTTTAGCCCTCTGCTATCAGCGCGCGGTTCAGGCTGTGCGTTGATACATCAGTCAGTCAAGAAAAAACTTTTTATATACAGAATAAATAAACTCTTCATCTTAGTTCAGTAATCGCTTTTGGTGGATACACACGCAACGTGAGCGGCTATATTAAAATTTCTAGTTCATAAGTTCAACAGAAGGACACTGCAACCTAACGAACACTCGGTCAAGTTCAAGAATTAAAAATGAAAGAGTAACGCATCATTAGATCGAGAATGGGTAATTAGTGTCTACTTCAATGGACATCGAGTAGTTGCCCACATCCGTTCTTTATAACAAAAACCATATGTCCGCCGGCCTTCACATAAGATGTGCGAAATTGCAAATTAAATGCCCAGGTCACGACCGAGTAGAGGGCTACGTTCAAGCCACAAGCATAAAAAACATAGCCGCAACTGAATTGAGAACTTCCTCCTTTTTTGGTTAAAATTGAAACTGTTGATTCGGTCTTGTCGCAAGTATACAATACACGTAGTATACTTGCTTGTGATGGTAAAATAAGGCGAAATAGAGTCATTTTAGACGTAATGGGCGATCAACTTTTGCTCTACGACTTTTGAAAATTCGTGCTTTTATTGGCGAAAAACGTAGAGGTTATTAATACTCGAAAATCAGCTGTTTCTAGGATTACATTAACCTTGAGATTTAGTTAATATTCTAAACACTAATACCCTTTAATTTTAAGAAGCAACTGATTATCCAGTATATCTAATTTCAAAACTTGCGAAATAGGTACCTAGTTAGGTATGTATTTTCAAAAGTCGAACGACAAAAGTTGGTCACCTGCACTTTCAGAAGAACCCACTTTAGGTAAACCTACATTATCTTCGCCGAAACATATTAGGCCAAGCTTCAGGGAAATCACATTACAAAAGGTGGTGTAACAAATTTTATGATTTTATGTTATTTAGCTAAGTTAGCTTGATATACGACGGGGTATATCCGATATTTTGAGTTTAATATGCTTTTTACACATGGTGTCTCGATAATAAGTCGTATGACAAAAGTGTCTAAGAACAGTATGTAGAAGTCAAAAACTTTTACATTCTGTCCATACATGTCAATTCTGTAAGTCTTACAGGTAAAAAGTTACAATCAAAAGAAAAAAAATGTTAAATGCGCCATATAGGACACCGTGTCGTACTACTAGCGCCATCTTGTAGGCGGCCACCACAAATAATTTGTTGTTGCTTATTATGGAAACGATTAAAAAATAATTGTCGTAGAAATCTATACTGATTTTATATAATGTTGTTTTTCTTTTTTTAATTGTAACTTTTTACCTGTAAGACTTACAGAATTGACATGTATGGACAGAATGTAAGAGTTTTTGACTTCTACATACTGTTCTTAGACACTTTTGTCATATCACTTACTATCGAGGCACTATGTGCAAAAAACGAAATATTAGCAAAATATCGGACATACCCCGTCGTGCCCCAAGGTCAAGAAATTGAATTTATGTCAAGCTAACTTAGCTAAATAACATAAAATCATAAAATTTGTTACACCACCTTTTGCAAGGCTACGTAAGAGGTGATATTATATTGACAGGATGGTTAAATGCTTTAGTTAGTTGATCCAAGTATATTTAAATATTTTTGTCTTTTACACATTTTAATGCTTGAGGCTTGAGACGTTTTTGCTTGTGGCGGAGGCCTTTTACCTAGTAGCTACCTACTCACTATTTTTGTATAAGTATGAGTAAGCACTACAACACAATGTAAGAAAAATTACATTGACCTTTTAAGCTGTTAACGGCCGAGCGTTTTTATCTTTTTGTGACAATTCTACCACGGTTTTTGTTACAGATTGACGTCGTTTGTTTTCAATTAAAATACTTAAAGATTGTGATTTAATGGGTGAATTGAAGAAGGCGTATTCATTATTCATTCAACGTTTGATTGGCTTTCGCTCTTTTTGTTATTATACGTCTGTGTGACTCGGGGCATATTTATATATTACTTTAAACCTTATCCATGCTATTATAAAATGAGTTTCAGGTGCCGGACCTGGTTAAAACCATGATTTACTATGCCTTATTCATGGTTTAAACCAGGTCTTGCATTGATTAATTTTATAAAAGCAAGGCATTTGATCTTAAATTATGACAGTTTTAACAAAGAAAATGAAAAAATGTCTTATGTCTTCGAAACATTTTTTTGTCTGTTGCTAAAACCATAGACGTTAATTCATTATATCATCACAAAAAAGATAGAAATGACATCATACAAAGAAGACACTAAAACAGCTTTCTACTATCAGCGGTTAAGAACGCGGCGACTCTTACCATTTCCATACCAAAATAAGTTCCATTTCGAATGAATATTTTGAAAAACCTTGTGATGGGGACCCTTTAAAAGTAAAATCTTAATCCGAATAATATCGATATTAAGGTAGAAAACTAAATTTTTCATTATTTATTTTGGTATTAAGTTTGTATGGAAATGGTAAGAGTCGCCACGTCCTTAAGGCTGCGCGTTGATCATCAGTCAGTCAGCCAGGACAAAGTATTTCACAGATAAAGATTATTGTTTCTTATACCTTATTCCCATTAGCAGTAGCTGCTAAATCGGCAACGACGAATTGTCCCCAAGCAGCCAGCAAGCTGGTAACATAGTCGTGGTCTGCCGTTTCTGTTAAGTGCGCGGTCGCGCGAACTGCTAAAGATGGTTCGGGTAAGTGAGGTTCTGATAGCGGCTGGGCGATACCTGGAAATAAGAGGACATGTTAGCGTGGCGTACAAATAGCAGGTACTTTTATGATAAACACAGAGTTAGTTTTTATGGTTCCGTACTTCCAAAAGACAAAATAGGAACCCTTATCTTTACTAATATTACAAGGAGGAAATATTTATTTGGTTGTTTGTAACGAGCCTCCAAAGCTACTGAACCGATTTCAAAAATTCTTTCACCAATAGAAAGCTACATTATCGAAGAGTAACATAGCCTATACTTTTGATCCCGATATTCTCAAGGGATTGGGACTTAGGCGAGTGAAACCGCGTGACGTAGGTATTTAATAATCAAGATAAGATACATTTGAATGTTAAATACCTATACCTACACTTAATATAATGTTACACATATATTTGCATGTATTGTATAGGCACGTAGATGATGTTATATGATAAACTGACTAAACGAGTAATAAAATAAAGATCCTTCTAATGATAGGCTCTATTTTTTGAAAATTGAGATATTTATCATCATCCAGGCGATGTTCCCGGTTGGATTCCTCTCAGGGGCCCGGGGTCCGCTTTCCTGCTTTTACGTCTCCACTTCGCACGATCGGCGCAATGGGTCTTCTCTAGACGGCATAGTAACCAACATTTCGAAAGTAATTAATCCTTCTATAGGCAGAAGCGTGAATGTACCATGTTAAACGTACCCATGTCAAACAAACATCTAACATAATAATCTATTAGAAAGTGGGTAGTTACGTGCAAGTGTTTGCATTTGCATAAAAATGGGTTATGATGTTCTAATGCTTTACCTAACGCTCGTAAATATCTCGAAAATTTATTTCTCTACAAAACCTCTAGAAGTTTCTTTACTTTGGAAGATTCTTTAATTAGGCGACCAAGCGACATTCTTTCCATCTAAGTTTTATGGTTCGGTACCTAAAGAGTAATAAAACGTAAAAAAACCCGACTGCAAAAAGTAGGCTACTAAAAAGCATGTAACAAGCTCAGCTAAGCAGGTACTTACCTACTAGCCTTAGAAGTGTAAAGCAGGCAGGCGGACAGGATTGGGCGGGACCGTGACACTTGGGAATTTATAGGCTCGTCCTATATAGTTCTAGTTCGTCCTAGCTCTTACTAGTTCTAGCTTGTCTTAGCTGTTTCTAGTTCTAGCAAGAGGATTAATATTTAAATGTCCAATTACTATAATGATTTGCCGCTTTAAATTAACTACTGTAAATACTGCCGATAATTTAAAGTTATAAATTAATTAACATTAAGCAAATGCATAGGATATTGCATAGATAATACTAATTATTATGGTCCAAATTAAAGAGACTGTTTACGAGCTAGTATAATTAATTAATAATTATTTGAGCTCCGTTGATATTAATTACTAGATGCGTCCCGCGGTTTTACCTGCGCAAGTCCCGATTCCGTGGGAATATCAGGATCAAAAGTAGCCTATAGCTTTCCTCAATACATGGACTATCCAGCACTGAAATCTTTGTTCAAATTGAACCAGCGGATCCTGAGATTAGCGCGTTCAAACAAACAAACTCTTCAGCTTTATAATATTAGTATAGATACTTTACACAAGTTATTTAATTATCGGAGGTATCGATCCACTTAAGAAATTAACTTATTGAAATTAAATTAAGGAGAACATATCTGATGAACATGAATTAACTTTTATAAATAAAGGAGTTACTGATTTCCTGTGACGAAAAATGTTAATTAAGTAATAAAATGTATAGAAAACAGGCATTAAATTAATTATAATAATATGTCGTGATACGTGTCTCATTAATTAATTACCTATCTAATAGACGTTGTAAACATACGTAAACAATAGGCATTGTCACATAAATACATAACCTAACTATAATTTTTGCTTTTAATTAAACAGACAGCGAAGTCTCAGTAATAGGGTCCCGTTTTTACCCTTTGGGTACGGAACCCTAAAAAATGAATATTTTGCCAGTGGAATCAATTTTCCGGATAACAGGAATACTGTGGGAGTTTTCTTGTGCTACAAATTTTATTTAAATTATAAAAAAAATGTTTAAAATCATTAAGAGTCATTAACATCGCTCTTACGGTGAAGAAAACCGACATGTCCTAGGACTCACCACGGTTTGAAAGCATAGCTCATTCGCCAATCCGACTCCCGTGGCGTTTTATTGCCTTACTCCTCGAGTAGTAGGGCAAATTACTACAGGACGAATTAGCGGACTAACAAAAAACGTCCTTTACATTATCGCTGCCGTTTCATATCAGATATTCATAAAAAATAGTTCCATTTTGAAATTAAACTCATTTTTCAGTTTTAATCGCGTAGTGTTTATTATTTTTAATGCCCGACATCGCAAAACCAAAAGAATAATCTACGTTGTTCTATTTTGTTCTGTATTTAGATAGATAAAAGTATTTTTTTTGTTATATAATCTACTGATAGTGGTTGAAAGGTAATTTGCTACTAACAATTTCTTTATATACTACTTGCAGTGATTAACTCTATTACCTTGTTTGTAACTTTGTAAGTGAGTAGGTACACAAAGCAACAAGCAATCAGGCAAACGTTTTGTAAATGTCACAGTTATTATGAGTTATTATAACTGATTGAGTTTATAGAGGTGGTCAGGGATGTTTGTAATGTCGTTATAATGTATTATGTAGTTCATTGTTCAAGTTTATTAATGGGCTAGCAGTTTCCTGTGGTTCCACCCTTTATCCTGCTAAAGCTACCAAAAACTCTAAGTGGGGACACACAAATCACAAAGATTACACCCGCAGATTTCATGTCTCTAGGACCAGCGGTTAAGTCTGTCCGTTCATATATAGCAATGAATTTTATATTGATAGTAATAGATAGGTAGATGAAATAAATAATTAGGCAAAACGCAAGATTTTGTTCAAATTTACGTTATGATGGAAAAAAGAATTGATTTCGATCAAAAATAAAGTTTAGCTTTGCTCGCCTTTTCATACAAGTTAGCATGCACGCGTATGAAAAATTCAGGAGCTATCTGCTGAAAACTCACACGCCTAAACGGAACTTTATAGTTTAGGGACAGAGCCTGAAGGTCGGTCTAAAAAATTCACTGTGTGGTACACTTACGATCAGCATAATTAGGCGGCATCAGTCTGAGGAAGACGTCTCCCCTCCTGCCCCAGGGTCGATGCCTCACGTTGTTACACTCCCCACTCGCGCTCCTGTATTTGCTCGGAGGACATGGCGTATTGCTGATCTCGTCATCTTCTGAACTGCAGTTTTGCCTATAGAAAATTAGTAAAAAAATCTGTTTAGATTTAGTTAGATGTAACGTGAACGAACGAAAGGATTCAACAGATTTGATGGTAAGCGGTAGGTATACAAAAATGGTCATTTTACCCCCTGATTTAGAAATAAATATTGTTGGACGTTGCACATAACGCCGCCTAGCCCACAAACAAAGCAATTAGGCTTGTACTTAGGGTACAATACATTGGATGAAGTACATATTATACTCTTTTTATGTAGTGGTGTGGTTCACTAAGTGTGAGTGTGAGTGTAGAGTTTTTAGAGTTATGGCCCCTAACTTGACCTAACGACTGCTATCAGAGATAACAACCGATACCAACTGACTTTTTGCCACACAAATCCATCCAAACAAACACCCGCACGACCCTTTAAGGTCGATGGGTGCAGCTAGGCCAATGCTCCTCATGCTGATGATGATGATGTCGGTAAGACAAGGGCGTAAGTCTTGCGCTTTGCGTAAGGCACTTACGCTCTACGCTTACCGAAGACACAATATGACATATAAAAATTGATAAATACTCACGCATCGCTAGCGCCTAATTGAAACCTCCTCTCTAACGCCAGCGCTTCGCTGACCACACGTCTCAAGTCGCTCGGCACCGCTTGCGTCTCTTCATCGGGCTTGCTTTTCTGTGCGGAACCTTGTACTGCGAATACTACCGCTAGAAGCAGTAGATTCAGTTTTATACTGTAACAAGAGAAATTAAGGAGTTAGATAAAAAAAATATTGCTTATTTACCAACCATGGGCCACGTGTGGGACTTTTAGTGGTAAATCCGAAAAATCGGAATTAAGGTGATCGCACATTTATCAGCACCGTACGCGCCGCACGCGCCGTACTCGCCGCATTTCGTAAAGTGCGGTGCGGGTGAAACGTGCGACGTTTGACATAATTACATACAATGAATTCTAAAATGCGGCGAGTACGGCGCGTGCGGTGCTGATAAATGTACGATCACCTTTATTCATATACATAGGTACAGTCAATATGTGCATTGTGCGTACATGTCAATTTAAAGATATATGAAGGTCGACGACTTAGCGTAAATAGAGCTTAAAATTAAAGACTCTCTTTGTCATATGATTTCGTCAAACCCAGTTAGGTTAGGTATTATGAAAATGTTGCAAATCCTAGACTACTTTCGTTGCTAACTTGTCTTGCATATTTGTAAGCAACATTGTTTCGACACTTGACTTGTTTATTGATTTAATCTGTTTTAGCTAAGTAGATCGTGGTATTCAAATCGGGGTGATATTTTGTGTTTTAGTGATTAGCGTGGTCTAGATAATTTAATATACTGTGATCATAAAAGAACTATGTCAAAATCGCTGCATCCGTTTAGAAGCTACGATGCAACAGACAGATACTCAGAGACGTCAAACTTATAACATCCCTCTTTTTCTGTCGGGCTAGTAACAGTCTAGATTTTACCAATATTATAACATGATGCGTAAGATCTTACAGGTGTTAATATATGTGTATGATTAAAATTTCAGGAAGTTGTGTTCCTCGCTAGTTAGGTAACTAATCATATTTTTTTTTATAGATGGCGCTGTGAAATTCTATAAACTTTTGTCGACCATTAACTTAAATAGTCATAAAAAAACTTAGTTAATATTCTTAAAACAATATAAATCAGTAACATATTTTCAGAGGTATCTAGGTAGCAATTGAAAAAGAAATGACCACATGGAAAATTGAATAAAACAACTTTCCTAAATTCTTTTAAATAATCTGGCAATTCTGGATCCTGTCGCGAGCAGAACTTTGGAATTCATTTTTTTCAAAACTAAGACAGACATTGTTACTTAACTGTGTCAATAACCTACTCGTGACATACAAAATTATTTTAAGTTCAATATCAGGATCGTGCTAAACAGGTTATTTAATTGTGTTGTTTTCAATGAATTTTCGCATGAAATTTGAAATTATTGTAAATGACCTGTTTAAATTGTGAATTAACTTGCTAATCAGTTGCTAACTCGACACCTACAAGGGTAAATTCATAAATTGGAAGATGTGCCACAGCAGGTGTTCAATTATAACGTACTTTTAATAGTCGTTAGTTGTCTTGTCTTGTGTTTTAAAATCACAATTATAATTAATTGATACCTGATAAGTGTTAACTGATAAGCTACTTATGCAAGTAGATAGGTAAGTATATATTTTGTTGATTAATTGGCTGATCTAGCATACTTCTTGCCGCCAGCAATATCCAGAATGTATAGTAGGTATAAGTAACAAGCGCCACAAATACTAGGTAGTTTACCTACCTACTACTATGTAGATTTTTCTTCTGTTTTCCCGATGTTGGATTACAAATTACAACTTATTTTAATTGAACTCAGTCAGTCATACTAAAGAAGAGACCTGTAAAGGTCTCGAAGCGATGAGCATTGAAACAATGCTAAAAGTAATAAACACCACGCGATTAGAACCAATAAATGTTTCAATTTCAACTATGGTATAAGTAAGTAAACAAAGAATCAGAACCAGACATGAATTTCAAGATTTATGAGTTAGGTCAACTCGCCGAAGACCGTCATATGGGGCATCACCGTCTACCTTTCGATTTAGGGCTTCAGGCCATAGACAACACAAACATTTGATATATGGGCCAAAGAACAAGATACGCTCTTTGGTTTATAGACCATATGTCCGTATTACCCATGCCACAAAGCCCTAAATCGAAAGGTAGACGGTGATGCCCCATATGACGGTCTTCGGCGAGTTGACCTTATAGATATCACGTGTCTGTTTAAGCACGAATGGCAGGAAGTAATCATGATATGACAGTAACGTTAAAGTGACCGCAGGGATCAGGCTATGCTTTCGTTTTTATCTGGCATCTGATCTCTTATGACCGGCCGATATAGTTACCTCATACTTTCTACTTACCTATGTCATTGACATTGCGACTTACTTAATCGATCTAAGCACGTCTGCTCTAGAAATAGTTTACCTTTAAAAGTTCTACAGGATACTTACTAATAATACCTATACCACTTACTTATTAACCCCCTTACTTATAAACAATGATTAACAGATGACTAAGTTATGTAACGTTTATTTCTGTCGGTCAACTTTAAAACTTCATGTCACAGTAAAAGACAAACGACACATAGTTTATGCAGATGTTAATCAGCGTTTATAAGTAAGGGGGTAAATCGATAAAAAATAGATCTGTGTTACTATGGTAGCAGATAGTACCTGGCAATTATCTTTTTATAGGCATTTAAACATATTTTAAAACGATAAAAATGTGGATACTTCCATTAAAAGCTTTAGATTGAAGCAGTCAATCAATTTGTCATGGTTTTTTATTTATTTAAAAGTCGTGATATCTTTTAAATAAAACATAATCCTTCTTCGGCAGTCGGGTAATAAAAGTATTTACTAGAGGTAGGTTTTGTTAAGAGTGTTACTATGGTAACAAGAAATAGGTCCAACCAACGTTTATTTCTACAGGCTGGGGTCCAAGGGTAGAGAAAAGAGGAAGGTTGGCTTGGCACGGTAGAGTTCTATAACTTAAATTTCAAAAGTACAAAGTTGAAAAGTACCTAAGTATAACTCCTTTTCTTTTCTTTGAACTATGTCTAAGGAAAGTTCGTCCAAATAAAAAAAAACCTAGTACCTAGTCTACCAGATAACAGTATCTAGCATGGTATAGTAGGTACTAGGATCCATGGGTTCAGACCTATGGATCCCGTCCTATGTTGTTTTGTGGTTCTTTTCCGCAGATGGTAGATTAACGCACTCAATCAATTCATCACGGTAAAGTCGTTTTATATACCTTTAAAAACAAAAGCAATATCACCTTGAATGGAACAACCAGTAAAATTGGTTCACGCCTTCCTTACCATTTAAATGCCATACCACTTTCGCTCCCGGATATTAATCGGTTCATGTTAGATTGTTATCATTTTAGTAAGATAGTATAATGTAAACGAGTAATTTTCAAAAGAAGTGTAAAGAAATAAATATTAAGCCAAATAAATGTATTTAGTTTAATTTTTAGGTTTAATTTTACTCAGTTTATTTTATTACAAAAAAATAATCATAAGTTAAAATGACATAAAGTTTACTCCTGTTTTTCTGAGTATTATGTTTACTCGGAAAAACCAGCTTCAAACTTTATCGACAATGTTCGAATTTCTTAAAGTCGTCGAACAGAAGTTGTTTGCCTAGACATAAAGATTGCTCACTATTTTTTTATGTATACCTATAGTCATTAAAATATTTAGTACTTTTTTATCAATTCTGGAAAATCCTCTGTTTCTTCTGCATATTAACTGTTAGGTAAACTGTGATAATATCATGTGCAGCCTCGATCGTTTTAACGTTACAGTCACTAGCGAAAGTGTTCTGTTGAGTTTGTTAACAATACGTGACTTAAATTGTGAACGACTTTTGTTTTTTTGGTATGTTGGGCAAGGTTATGCAGGTAACATTGAAATCATTAGTGATTATGATAACAAGGCGCAGTTTATGATGATTCGACTACGAAATTATCAAAACATTTAGGTACTACGAGATGATATTACTCCTTAAATGCGTTTTATGTAGTATGCGAGATTATTGATACTTAAAACCAGTTCACATCTCAACTCAAAAACCAGACAAATCAAAACAAAAGTTTTGGTCTTCGCGACCAAACTTTGATGTTTCGACTGTGTTACAATAGTAACATAGACTATGTTACAATACACTATTGTAACATAGTCAAGGTATGAAAATAAATAAAAATACGCAATTATGACCCGGGATAAATTGTAATTAAGTATACCTACAAATAACGTGAGTTTAAGAATTTAAAAAAATAAAATTTCGAGGTTAAATAACCTCCAAAAAATTCAAAAATTTCAACGTAACAAACCTTCATAAAAATCCTTTGAATTCCAAGGTTTAGTTTTGTCTAAATTTACTAAGCTAATAATAGACCTTAAATTGTTGACTTAAAACTATTCATGCAATTAATTAATTCCAGTATAAAATCGACATTGCAATAACTATTGTCACTTCAAGTTAAGGAATGGTCTAAGTTAAGATAATATTCGAAGGTGTATATTATTCCGACACACCATACCCATTGTTAACTTTGGGAAGGTTACAAAACTCTGTGATTTGCACAGAATAGCTTACGCCAGTAATCGATCGTAGTTTTATGCTATTATAAGTTTTTACTACGTTTAAGTACGGTTATTGCGCTTTTGCACGCGCTGCTAATGGTTTTTAATTTGATATGAAGATAATCCACATGGGAATTTAAAGTAAGCAATGTTACAACAACATATCTATAATATTATAAATGTTGCTGTAACGGTACTGTAACTGCCAAGGTTACAATGCCAAGCGGGGTTTTCTGTGTTTTGAAGTATAGGCCGGTGCAGACACTAAGAACTAAAAAAGGCGGGTCATCCCACTCCATTCACCCCCATCTTAAAAACGGTGCGAGATCATTTATTGAAGTTAAAAGTTTTAACTAAGTAAAAGTCTACATAATTTAAGAAAATAGCAAAAAGGTCACTATTCAAGGAAAATCCATAATTATTTCATGGTTGTCATTTATCTACACAATCAAGAAATAATATGAGTAGATATGTCGAAGTCCTAAAAACTTCTGGTAGGTATTATTATGAATGAGGAAGTTATTACGTCAATTCATAAGCGTATGTCAATATTTTATCATAATCAAACACTATCGGCCAAAGGCTTCGTATTGTGGGTATATTTACCTATCTATCAGTAGCGAAAGGTAAGATTCTTGTAAAAGAAACTCTGTCTTACTTATCAAGCGGATCCCGGGCTCGCGAGGGGGATGCCATGAGGAACATCGCTCGGATAATGAAGCTAAACTCAGTCTTTCTTGCTATTTGTATTTTACAAATGATTCCTTTTTCCGTTATCTAGTCATGAGACGAAAGGTAGCGAGTTCTCAAGTCTTGCTGGGAGTATTCAGTTTTGGAACAAAAACATTTTTCTTATACACAATTTTCCCTAAAGTGTAGGTAAACTTCTCCCGGTGTCATAAATAATTGATGTCATGAGCTTAGTGCGGTTTTAATATATTTTATGAACAGAACAATAGCTCCCGAACCCAAGAGATAGGTGGGAATCGAGTTGTATGTATAAAATGCCACTAGATTGGATTAGCCACTATAGATTTGTCGTTGTTTAGTTAGAGCCGAGTGTTGTAGACTTTCGCACCTACTTATTTATTGTTTGTCATAGTGTGCTACCGTCGGGGACGTCCCCAAAGTACACAAGCTAAACAAATTTAATGTAAACTCTTATGGTCATATTTACATGCCAAACGACTACTGCTTTAGCATTATACAAGGTGTTGGAGTTTACGGAGCAACTACTTCTAAACGTTGTTCTACACATCTAGGAGATCAACTTTTAGTACTACAACTTTTGGAAATTTGAAGTAGTTTCTGAAAATTTGGAGCTTTAAGTTTACTTGAAAATCAGCTGTTTCTGAGAGTTGGAGGTCTGTATTTATCAATAGGACAGTCTTGGTTAATTAAATATCTTGACAGGACTCTTTACTAGGCAGGTTTTATGATCAAGACTGATGCTAGTGAAACCGTGGGCTGGTACAAAAGTAAGCAAAATATTGATATGATGTACATAATTCGTGTAGCCCCGGCATGGAAAAGGCTACCTCTTCCTGTAGGTGTCGTAAATGTAACTAAGGGATCTTTTAATCTAAGGAATCATGAGAGAAGTCTGTAACATACAATTCATTATGTAGATTCAGTGTATGTTCGAATATCCTAATTTTTCATACAAAAGACTTCAACGAGCTCGTTTTTTATTTTGTTCTCTTTCGCCTTACTACCCCCCCGTCGCAATTCTACGACACACAACCCCTACCTTCGCGTGGGTATTATTTTCATTAACATGATTCAATTGGATTGTTTTTTAAATTAAATACTTTCTTGGTTGCTTCAGTGCATACCTACAGTTTCAAAATGCTAATGAGAAGAATTACCATTTTGCAAAATTTGCAATTTGAGATGAGATTTGTTGATAAATTTCACGTGACTCTAATACTTTTTATTACGTAAAGACTTTATGATGAAGTATCCTACTAATATTATAAAGGTGAAAGTTTGTGAGTATTTATGTGTTTGTTGTTTCTCCCTAAACTGCCGAATTTATTGTGATTAAACTCGGTAAGTAGATAGATTGGGACCTGGAATAACCCATAGGCTACTTTTTATCCCGATATTCCCACAGAATCATAAATTATAACGCGGGTGACACCACGGGGCGCTGCTAGTGAATGGTATATATACCAATAAAATGCTTTGTCCTGACTTACTGTTGGAATTACGTACCGCCCAAAACTCTGATAGTAGATAGCTGCAATTTGGACAATGTGTTCTTTTTATCCGACTGCGCGACGCAAAGAAGGGTTACGTGTCTATGTATGTATGTTTGTTTGTTTGTTTGTTATGATGTAAGGATCCCATTAGCAAGAGTTTTACAAAATTCCCACGAGATCGTGACTTACTCGGGCAACAATGTGGAAGCCAGGTAGTTGTTAATACAATTTCAACAGATCGGAACAAAAACACAGCAAGAACCATACAAAACCACTGACATTTTGCTATCGGTTGTTGCCCGGGAAAGTTACTCAACAATAAGTGACCGGCAACCTGCAGTCTGGCTGCACTTATCATAATGCATGACTTCGATTAGCATTTCATCTACGAGACCACCCCGCCAACCAATCTACTTCCGAACTTCCTCAAAACGACCTAATAAAAACAAAATATGTATCTACAAATGATACCTAAACGTAATAGAATCACAACTAAACCAACGTAGAAACAATTCAATGATCTAATTTACATTCGAATGTTTTTAACAAAAAAAAACTCCATTCAATAAGTACCTATCGGCACGCTGTTGATGACCTCAACCGGACACCGGTCGACCTTTAGAAGACACATCCTGAATCCTCATGTGACTAGTGACTCGCAAGTCACATGAGCCGAGGAGTATACGTTAATAATTGCAATAACAGGATATTGGTGTGTTTTTATCGACATCATTAAAATATTTAGACGAATGTTATTTTTTTCATTTGGGATCAAAAGAAACTACACAAACCTCTTATCTATTTCATTGTACAAACACATTTACCTACAAGAACATCTAGAATCAAGCATAATATCAAAGTTTGGTTACTGTCTATATCTACTAGATGATTTTAAGGGCTTTATCAATAACTTAAGGGAGCAGTTTGACATATGAAAATAAAAATCTCTTTTCCACTACGTAAAAAAACACCGAAATCCGTAAAAGATAAGCATTATCGGTTTCCAGGAAAAAAACTGTAAAAAGGAAAATCAAAGCTCTACGATGTAATTACAAGTAAATCACCAGAATCGGTTAGAGTTGTTAAGGGGTGGAAAAAAGGTTTTTCATTTAACACTCGTTGTATGAAGTCCGATTGGAGTCGACCCTCAAATAGTCCTCTTAACAATGCAATTCAATTTTAATTAAAAAAAACCAACTCAAGAAATCTGGTTTTAGTATTTGATACTAGTTAATCTTTACTGTGGAAAATTAGAGACATTTTCCGGTTAAAATCGCGTGGTGTTTATTACTTTTAGCATTGTTACAACGCTCAACGTTTCGAGACCTTTCCAGGTCCCTTCTTCAGGATTGACCGAATGACCACGCGATTCAAACCGAAAAATGGCTTTAATTTCAATACAACATCGCGAAAACAGAAGAAAAATCTATGTTACTTTCGCTCTTGTAATGCTAGTAAGTATTTTTATAGTATAGATTATTGCTCCAGTTCCACTTTTCTTCAATAATATATATGCGACAATGTAAATCACATGATTACTGCAAAAAAATAAACAAAAAAAAACCCCCATGAGTTTCTTGTGTCTTCTTCTCATGTCATGGAGGTCGCGTTCCGAAGACACAGTAGAGTAGATTAAATATAAAAAAAATGACATTTCAAAGAAATATCTTGCTTAAATCCGAATGAATAAACGTACCTACTTTGATTTTTTTTTAATGTTTTCTGTGAAAGATAAAATTAAAAAGGTTTTAGACACATCCAGTCAGTAAGTCTGTAAAAAAGCAGTTTACTATGTAATATTTCCGCGTAATCTGCTCCGACGCACCTCAGCGGCGAGGACCGCCGGCGCCGGCGCGGGCGCAACGTAATCCTCGATGCGGGTTTTGCAAGCGTCGGTCGTCATGTGAGCCCCCATTTCATGCTCATTGCCCGCTTGTTTGACTGTGTAATATTTTTAATTTACATGTACGTCTGATAAAAATAATAAGTGGTTTTGTTTTAAAACTTTATGTTATCTGATGGGAACTGAAATTTGATTTTGTCATACTGTTGAAATTATGACTTGACAATGCAGGTAGGTTTATTAAGATTTAGTATGATTTTTTGATGCCGTGTAGACCCAGCATAGAATAGGGTTACCCCATCTCTTTCGATTGGTGTCGTAAAAGGCAACTAAGGGATCTAGGGGAGACTATCAAACCTTGATTCATCTCCGCGCCGTGGCGGATAAACTTTTTGGTTCCTAGAAGGATTGATGTCAGGCAGGTGGCCGGCCGTAAAAATTTTGACAAATACATTTGGAGTATTAGCGAACCCAGTGAGAGGGATGCAACCGGGAACATCGCTCAGAAGAGAAGAAGACTCGCATGGAGTCGGATTTTTTATTAAGGAGGTAAGTATTTTTTTATAACAATTTGCCACAAAACAATATTTTGTATCATTAATCTTCATTTAGCATAATGAATATTAACATAAGCCATTATAAGTCAACAATGAGGTCATTGCTCTCCCCTTAACGTGGCGTAAAGGTTCTTTAATATTCATAAATAAATAATAATAGACATTTACTAACACCCAAAGAACCACTATTTAATTACAAAGCGGTAACCGCAATCATTGATCCGATACGGCCGATCGATGGTTTGAACATTGCTTGACCACATAGATTGTGTTTATAACCTTACCGGATTAACAACGATGTTATCATCGGTGTTTGGTTTGACTTATGGCGAATGCAACTGAGGAACAAATTTCGACTCTACAGCGACTTTGAACTCTTTGAATTCGTAGGTCTTTAATGCACATCGAAATAGGTAGTTATTTTTGTGTAGTTTTAAAAATTACCCACAAGCCGAAATACCATTAAATTTAAGGGTAAACTGGTCAATTACTGCGTAGTTTGACGTACTTCGTATGTTCATTTTATTATATCATTAGCTGTGCGGTGCGTCCCATGCGTGGATATTTCGAAAACCCCTTTTTTAGTATGTTTTTATCGTATCAAGAATACACTCCAAATTTCAGTCCTCTACTATAAGCGGTTAAAGCTATGTGCTAATCCATAAGTCACTCAAGATAAAGAATTTTATAGATATAAAAGATTTCATCTGTTTAATTTAAATTTTGTATCTTTTCTTACTTGTAAGTTCGAATCGTCGTCGTCTGGTTTACCCTTAATGAGCAATCGGTCGACAATTTAGTCTGCAGTTTAAATTCCTCTCTAAAGTGTCTTCGCTTAGTAATTTAGTAGCAATTGTGAAGCAATCATTGCGAAAACTGAGTCCGGAGAATTCTTGTTTCTTGAACGTGAGACAGAGAACAAGAGAGTTTGTTGGTAAGTACTTACAACGCTGACCGTTAATAATGTGTGCTAAAAGAAAATGACATCGCTCTTTCGGTAAAGGAAAACATTGTGAGGTAACCGACTTGTCCTTGGACTCACTACGGTTTGGAGACATGGGACATTCCCCTGATGCTCCCGTGGCGTCTTACTATCTAACCCTTTTAAAAGCAGGGCCTTACTCTACAGTAGGTCAAATGAGAGGGCTAATAATAAGAAAGTATATGTATCTGTAGGTGTCTAACAACTATTTTATTATTTCTTTTGTTTTAATGCTCAAGGCATTTTAAAACCGATTAGTCCCTAAACAGAACAGGGAGAAAGCATAATCTTTAATTCATCATATCACGTGCGTTCCCGTGTGGCGCAGTGGTTACCGCACTCGCCCGGCAAGCGACGGGCACAGGTTCTAATCCTGTCACGGGAGAATTTTTTAATGATGCATTTCTCTTTGTAAAATATTTCCGCTTTAAGTATTATTATTAAATTTATTACTTCTCATTCATGTTTGCGATTTAAAAAATGTTTAAGATTGTTTTGCAAACCAACATTCAGAGTAAGAGGAATTTAGACTTAAAAAAAATGTCGGGGTTGCCTTCATCAAATCCAACTAGGAACACTAATATTCATTATTTACAAATAGTACTTACATACAACGGTGTTCTAATCGTGAGAAAATACGTTTATAGCCACACAATTGATTAGTAGAAAATAAAACGTGGAAACGATTGCCGTTAACCAGTAATTAAAGTAAAATTTGTTGCATAACGTAATACGTATCGATACGAGGAATCTGATTAGTACAACGAGTATTATGATGGTGGTACTGTTATCTTTGGATCAGTTTTGATTTATGTTAACCTGTTTCTTACTCTAATTAGGCAAGTATTAGGCAATAGGTGTGTACATGTAGATGTAGATATGTACTATATAATGAATGTAGTATAGACAACAGCTGGATACGACCACCGTGGTACCGCTTATAGTTTTTCATTTTGTCAAAAACGACCCTGTTCAAGTGTTCACTAAAGAAAACTTTTACTTTACGAGTATGTTATTGTATCTATTATCGATAGTGTTATTTATTTATATTGTCAGATACCTACTCTGCTCGCGGTGCGAAAGGTCACGTTAGGGTCTGGCCTCCCGGCCAGAGCCCGATCGCTGATCTCCCGATTAGCGCTGCAGTAACTTTGTAGCTGAAGCTATTTGGTTAAGGGCCCTATTCTGAAAAACTGAAAATGCATGTCGGGCGCATCGAAAATTGTTGATTATTTCATGACGGAATGTCGTAGAACTTTTTTTTGTGTACAGATTGTAGGCGACATTGTTTCCAATATTTTAGTGCAGTTTCCATACAAATATGTCGAAACGTATTGAAGCCTATCGACATTTTAGCCAAATCAGACATTTTTTGTCTAAAATTTGGATAGGCTTTGCACCAATAGGAGGTTCTTGTCTTAAAACTACACCAAAATGTAGGAAACAATGTCACCTACAATCTGTGCACAAAAAAAAGTTCTACGACATTCCGTCATGAAATAATCAACAATTTTCGATGAGCCCGACAGGGATTTTCAGTTTCAAGGTCGTTGGCGTATATACTCCTCTTAAGCTGGTCCTTTTTAGATGCAGGCGGTCTGTCATATTGAATTAATTCATTTTGTTGTTTTGTGTTTTTTATTATTTTTGCCAGATTATGTAATTTGGTTGTTCAAATAAATCTTTTCTTTCTTTATTTAGTGCGCAGGATTTGACACCAAAAAATACCTATTTCTAACAGAGGACAATCAAAAGTAGATATATCACGAGATACCTACGTCTATCTCATAAATTATAATGTGTTAATAGTCGGCGCCCTACAGTTTAGGAATTTATTGAAAAAGTTGGTGATGTTGACACGCAAATAAGACACGGTTCTTAAAAGGCTGTTAGACTTTTTTCCAATCAATTATCACGTATTTAATTGACCAATAAATAAATTATGTAAACGTAGTCTATACCTAAACAGAAGCTGTATAAAGTTGTCGTTAATTTGTAAGGACAGTTATACTTAGTACGAAATATTATGAGGAGAGCATACCGCTGCACTTTCTCCATACAAACGTAGTCGACTGTTTCCTCCCTGGATAAAGACATTCCAGCTGGACAAAGACATTTATATTTTTTAACTTCCTATTTAAAAAAATGCAAGTGCATTTGCAGTGGAAACAAAGACAGGAAATTAGTCCTCGGAAGCCGTGGATTTTGTGAAGGGGTAGACCCCACAAATCGAATCGATCCAGCCCAAACCGATGGCTGACGGAGTGAGAAAGCGGACTGAGAATTCCAGCCTCGGGGGTTGGACTACCGCTCCGGAAAGTTCATGGTGAAATACAACGAGGCTGGCCTTATATTAGCAACACAAAGAGGTAATGCAATCTAATGCAAGTAATCTCGGCTCCTTTGCGCCAGGTGCAATCAGGGGCGGTTTGGCCCCCCTTTTAAATCAGTCCCATTCGTTAGCGCTGATTAGTTTGATAATTTGACTATTTTCTCATCAATTTTTCATACTCCTTATTTAAATATTCTGTTCTGCCTATTCTGAAAAACTGAAAATCCATGTCGGGCGCATCGAAAATTGTTGATTATTTC
Source organism: Idaea biselata (assembly GCA_958496205.1). Classification (NCBI taxonomy): domain Eukaryota; kingdom Metazoa; phylum Arthropoda; class Insecta; order Lepidoptera; family Geometridae; genus Idaea; species Idaea biselata. The sequence goes on along the minus strand of OY292401.1, from coordinate 6,557,979 downwards.
ATGACGGAATGTCGTAGAACTTTTTTTTGTGTACAGATTATAGGCGACATTGTTTCCGATATTTTAGTGCAGTTTCCATACAAATATGTCTAAACGTATTGAAGCCTATCGACATTTTAGCCAAATCAGACATTTTTTGTCTAAAGTTTGGATAGGCTTTGCACCAATAGGAGTTTCTTGTCTTAAAACTACACCAAAATGTAGAAAACAATGTCACCTACAATCTGTGCACAAAAAAAAGTTCTACGACATTCCGTCATGAAATAATCTACAATTTTCGATGAGCCCGACAGGGATTTTCAGTTTCAAGGTCGTTGGCGTATATACTCCTCTTAACTGGGCCGTCAAAAACTGTAAGTAACGAAAACAAATATGAATAATAAATTATAGAAGACATTCGGTAGTCTTTAGCCTACGACCGCCTATAAGTACTAATAAGAGTCTTCATAATTTTACTTTCAATAGAACAAAACCATTGTTCATAGATATTAAAGTACTTGTACCGCAAAGCAATAGCAATTAAAATCTATAATAGTTTAAGAACAGTTGATTGGCCTTTGTTTACTTCCTAACATCTGTTCCAGTCGTGACCTTTCTGGTGTATAACACGATCCAATTCCAATTGAGAATGTATTACCAAGTTTATACAAAGAAACACTTGAACTTATCGCACATAGAAACACTTAACTATGAGACTTTAACCCCGGTTCTATGGGCAAGTGTTGCGTGCAAGTTGCGCGGAATTAGTTACGATATAGGTAGATATTTCTCCTATTAAGATTGGAGATTTCATTAATATAAGAACAATTTTATTGTAAGTCCGGTAAATAGATGCTCGCCGTACTTTCCATCACTGTTCCAGTCGTGACCTTTCTGGCGTCTGACACGATCCAATTCCATTTGAGAATGTATTACCAAGTTAATACAAAGAAACATTTGAACTTATCGCACATAGAACCGTTTGTCTATGAGAATTTAACCGCGGTTGTATGGGCAAGTCTTGCATGCAAGTTGCGCGGAATTAGTTACGATAAAGGTGGATATTTCTCCTATCAAGATTGGCGATTTTATTAATATAACAATTTTATTGTTAGTCCGGTAAATAGATGCTCGCCGCAGTCGTAGGTACTTCCCTCTACTGACTTTACTATGTTTATAAACGAATAGATATAAGCTGATGACATAAGTAGGTGTATAAACATAATTGACAGATTCGTGAATATTACAGGTATTTGTACCTACTATACAAAAGTCTTTAGGTTAATCTTCAGGTTAGCCTTCAGACGAGTAAATTTGATAGTAAAACATAAACAGCCTTATTAATAAATGTGGAGTAGCGAGAACATGCTTTGTCTATTTCCGTGACAAGAACTTTCAAATTTGACAGACAGAAACAAAAAGTGGTAATATTACTGCGACCTTACTCCTTACGTTTATTAATAAGGTTACAAGGTGCTAAGGGATCTAAAGTATTCTATAGTTATTACACTCTCGAGCAATAAAATTAGATCGACCCTGTTTATTGTTTTGAAATTTTATTTCCAGTGGTTAGCTGAAAAGAAAATTCCAAAGCAGTAAAGACTGTAGCAGTAGGTAACGTGAGATAGCTGTGTACAGTGTACAGGACCCTGATTACTTAGCTATGTTGCTAACAAATTCCGACTGAGACAATTGAAATTAATGATAACACGTCATTTTTCACGTCATTCATTTCAACGAAGACTTGCGATTGTAGCTGTCAAATTCCCTATCTGCAACCGAAAAAACAACATTTTCAATAGTTTTAAGCAAGATTTGATAGCAACAGAGTTACGTAATCAGCTAGCTGGTGTCTTACTAGTATGTAAGTACAATACGTCCTCGGATTAATGTCCTAAATTTATTGTCTCTATTTGTACGATGATGACTTAAACATAGGACTTAACTCGTGTTTCGAATTAAAATAATACGCCAGTCAAATGTTAGATAAGAGGTTGCAATCAAAGTTTAAGTAGTACATAATAGCTTTAAGCGTTAGGTGTAATTATTCCTAGTACCTAAGTACAATATAATACAGTAGGTATTATTTAAAATCGTTAAGGTTTATGCTTTTGATACACGCTGTATGTTTAACTAGCAGCGTCCCGCGGTTCCACCCACGTAAGTTCCGATCCCGCGGGATTTTTTAAAAACCCTTTTTTACTGGATACCTACACATCACAAAGAACACACTCTCCAAATTTCATGTAGGTATCTAGGACCAGCGGTTTAGGCTCTGCGTTGATAGGTAGGTATATAGTTAAGTCAATAAAAAAAACATTTATTTACCACCAATTAAATAATTACAAAGACTACAATTATAGTCACCGTATTTTCATGGTGGGACTTGTTTTAAGTTATTAGTCAATCAGTCAGGACATTGTATTTTATATGTGTAGATAACACTACATATTTACTTCAACAGCTACTAAATACATAAAGTTAATAATAAATAATTAAATATTATAGGTAGGTATTATTAAGTTTTATAGCTTAAGATGAGGATTTATAGTTATAACAGTTTTCTGTAAGAAAAATAGATTTAAAAAATGTGTGAGTAGCAAAGTTCAATACTAGACAAAACCTAGGTCAGATTACCGTTTTGTTTTACAAGAATAGTTAACTTTTGCGATTCTAATATTTATATCCATTATTCATAGTTTTCACACTTAGGTAACAGAGTGTTTATATACATGCAAAGAATTTCGCACTTGTATGTAAATTATATAAATAACAAGGTGTTTTGTGGTTTCACCCGCGTAAGTCCCGATACCTTGGAAATTATGAAAACCCGTTCTTATCGAATGCCTACGACATATAAAGAACATATTCGCTAACCAAAAACATTACCCTTCCTTTTGGCTTCGCCGTAGTCGGGTAAAAATAGAGAAACTAAATAAACACATTTTTGTTGTAAAATAAACTTAAAACTAATAATATCTATATAGGTAAAATGGGCGGCCTTATCGCTAAAAGTGATCTCTTCCACAGATATTGTTCCAGAAAAATATACAAAGAAAATCGTATTTAATAAATTTGCGACACGTCCTCAAGTTTTTTATAAATTACAGATGAGCGTTTGACCACTATCTCACACGATAGTAAGTGATGATAAAGTCTAAAATGTAGCATACCCATCTAAAAGATAGAAAGACGACCTTAGACGAAGATCCAACCCGTATTCCTTACTGACTTCACCGCACCGGTCTCGCCTCATATAATCATTTATTTATCAGCTTTAATTACAATATTCATACATAAACGAATAAGTCTTATGTCATGTAAGCAAACTGAGGTAACAGGCGTGTGTAGTAAGTACTCGTAACATTGTGCAATAGCCGAGGAAGGAAGAAAAGCCATTATTGATGTTGTTATGCAGTTCTGACTGACGAGCACGCGTTTTGTCTTACCTAACCTCGCGTAATGTGACCGTTATGTACCTAGTATTATCGTAGACGAATTTTATAGTTTAGAGTGACCTTTTGTTTAGCTAATTTAAACTTGTAATCATTATTTCTTAGTGTTTACCACCCTTAGAAATAACTGCTTTTTAAAAATGCTTTCAAAAATGTTAGTATCCGGCGGGATTCGAACCCGCAACTACTGGTCTTCCGTCCGTCCCACCGTTACGCCACGGGTAAGCCTCCCGCCAAGCCGAAATTAAGAAAGCACCTCCTCGTGCGTCTTCGCGGGCTCGAATCCCGACTTGTACCTACTATCATTTTTGGAAGATTTTTATAGAGCAGTAATTTAAACTTAATATCATTTTCGGAGAAGTCAGAGACTAACCTAAAGAAATCCAAGGGATAGTTAATCTATACATATTAAATTCAAAGTCATGGCCGAACTATATATCAAGGCATAGCTTAATCCGCTGGTCCTAGAGACATGAAAGTAGGAGGATGCGTTATTTGTGATACGATGTAGATATCCGCTATGAAAGGGTTATGAGATGGTGTCGTAATCGAAACTAGTAATAAAACAAGAAACGAAATTGGTAAGTACGACGCTAAGTAGCCCCATTCTGGGCTTGCAATATAAGTGTAAGACAACAGACAGAAATAATTGACACTTTTAATAAAATTATTTATCTTTACTATGTTTAGATTCATGGTCAAGTATAGGTCATGCGTAACCACGAAAAATATGTAAAAACAAAATAAATGGAACGATTAAAATTACAAAGTATAAAGAACTAGCTGTGCCTCGCGGGTTTAGCCGCGTCTATCTGGATAAATGGGAAAACCGGAATAAAGTTCTATGTGTTAATTCAGGAAAAACTACTTATGGGCCAAATTTTTGCCATTTTTATTTGATTGACAGACAACCATGTTGTACAAACTTCCGTATTAATAATATAAGTGGGATTAAATATTCGTCAAATTTAAAAATAACTGGTCAATTTTAGGCTTCCTTGTCATATTTAAGTTGTCCGGGTACTAGAAAATTTACTTAGGTATTATTATTTAATCTTTTACGCAATAAGATACAAATATCTATGTATAATAAATGAATAATGCAACGTAAAATTGAATTAGGAATGTTTTAAAAAGTTGAATAAAGTCAATTGTTTTCCGTGTCATTAGGCACCTGGCTCCAAGTTAATGGTAACTTAATTAATAAGTAGGTGTACTTACAAGGTTTTTGCGTACTTGCATGGCATATTAATAAACTACTTATTGGAATTTTGCTTAAATGTAGTGCCTACATGTTTAAAATCTTTTATGTACTTAATTCTACAAATAAACGAGTAAATATTCTGCATTTCTTTGTCAAGAACATGCTTAGAAATTGTGGCATTGATTACGATGATACTGTGTCTTAGGATACTTTGAAAATTTGAAAGTGGATTGTTTGGGCAGTTTTTAATTTTCCGTAGACACTTTAAGTAGAAATAAACAGTAAATGAATTAAAGCTTTATTGACACAACAAACAATTACCTATAACAATTAGTAGGTACACTTAAATCGAAACTAAGACAAATACACAGGAAGCTTAAAACTAAAACGTTGTACAAATGGGCGACCTTATCGCTTAAAGCGAGCACTTATGTGTCGTATTATAAAACAAGTAGCAAGTTTTAGATGCGGCCTTCTTTGATTTTTGAAGATGACAAAAACTAAGGGTAAATTACCTTAAATTTAGAGCAAGGGCGAGATGTAGGTACTTATGTAATTTCAAGTGAGAGCGAGAAGTCTAATTTTAATGTCTTTGTTCACCTTTTTCTTAGAAAAAGACGTTTCTATAGTAACATTTCTCTAGTGACTGACCTATTTATATAAGAATTCTAATTCGTCCTTTCAGAGATGTTAATCACCAATTCAAATTTCAAACAACTAGTTCACTAGAATAAATATATTAACACAGTGATTGATAACACTTCAGAGTGAATATTACGCAATTTGTTACTTCAATGAAATGTAATTGATTTTAAGATTAGCAACCTGTATGTATTAAGCACATGTGACAAAGCCTACGTAAGTTGGTTTCAACGAAAGTAAATTTGCCCGAGGCGGGAAGAAATCGAAAACTTGTTATTATGCAACTCGAAAGTCAAAGGGGAGCGTTGCGTAAGGTATCCGTATTCGGGATGTGTGGTGTGTGCGTAATCTTGTCAGCACAAAGGCTAAAAAACAGTTGACAAGCTACAGTAGGTACTTGGTTAGTTAGGCTATCCATTTTGACCTGTCTTTGTAGCTTTAACTTATTTACGAACGACTAATAAAAATATTATAGCAAGTTTTGATATTCTGTGCTCAGCAGTAAGACAATTTTGAAAATCTATATCTGTAAAATGCATTGTCCTGACTCACTGATCACGCACAGCTTAAGAACGTGGCGACTGTTACCATTTCCGTACAAACTTAATACCAAAATAAATTATGAAAAATTTAGTTTTCTACCTTAATATCGATATTATTCGGATTAAGATTTTACTTTTATAGGGTCTCCACCACAAGGTTTTTCCAAAATATTCATTCGAAATGAAATAAAACGGAGAAACATTTTTTTCATTTTTCCAGCGTAAATTGCTAGTTTACATCTTATTTACATCTCATTTGTTTTATAATATTCCCAATAAAAAGTAATCTACGCTGTAAAAATGAAAAAAAAAATGTTTCTCCGTTTTATTTCATTTCGAAAGAATATTTTGGAAAACCTTGTGGTGGGGACCCGTGACTTATTAGGGACACGCGCGCCATCAGTCAAAATTCAATTCAATTCTTACTCGCATGAAACCGAGGGACAGAGCTAGTATTAAATACTAGGCTGGATCCCATGCAAATTTAAATAATCTTTTCTTAACGGAGAATACGCTCTCTACTATCAGCTGTTAATGCTGTACGTTGATCCATTAGCCAGTCAGTCAGGACAAAGCATTTAATAGATATAGACAACAATTACCTATGGTACAGTTACAAGTAGCACGTATCATTTAGATTTTTTAATATAATTTCTATTAGAAGTATCCCTCCTATTTTATACCTAACTCAACTCCACACTGTTACGGAATTTCATAATTACCGATAACTAAGAGTAAAGTCACGCTCGCGTAATCCAGTAGCTTACACAACTTACAAACAGGCGCATCGCCAATATTCCGAACGTAGAACGTGCCCTAAGTGACAATTGTGACCTGCATTCTGTGTCACGGTAATGTTACATCATTATTTTCGGTCAACATCAAGTGAATTCTTCAATAGAAAACTACCATGGTTATTTTCTGGGTCACTGTCAATGGGAATATAAATTATATTTCAGTTTGTAAGGGTTTTTGCGGCTGAATACAGGAAACTGTAATTAAAATTTAAAGGGCTACTTAAATAATTGAGTAGCCCGCAAATTTTGAGTAGCGTTTCAGTATTCGGCCGTTAGACTATTGGATCTATGGACCTTCTTGACTTACTAAATTAAGATGCTATTTAAAAAACTCATTAACTCAAAAAAATGCGTACTAATTTTGAATTTGTAAGCTGCTCAATTATTTAAGTAACCCTTAAAATTTTGAGCAACTTTTCGGTATTCTAAGTTGCTAAGTTCTAAAGGTTCATATACAGAAAATACCTACCACCTACAAATATTTTCAAGGATTAAGAAATCATGTTGCTATGTATTGTAAGCAGGCGCGTAGCTATCGTAGGGCTAGGCGGTGCAGTGCACCAGGGCCCCGGACCTCGGGGGGCCCTTTGCCCTTTAACCTAAGCTTTGAAAAGAGCGGGTCAGCCAACTCGCCAGTTCCTGAAGCTAGGAAACCTCGACCCTCACAAGCTCACAAGATTTTTTTTTTAATTTAATGATTTTAGGTGAACATAACATCAACAATAAGAGAACTCCCGATTTAAGACTTTCGACACATTCGCCGAACTTCCTCGATAAGCATGTGCTGTTGCTGTTTAATATTGTTACGAGGCATGCCTTTTAAGTTCTATCGTTTGAAGAAAATAAAAACTATATAACCTTATAGTACCTTTTATTGTTTTTCAAAGTATTCACCACGAAGTTTAATACACTTTTCCATTCGCTCGAACCAGTTATTATAACATTTATTCCACTCCAAAGTGGGGGTGTTCAAAATGGCTGACTTGAAAGCGTCGACCGCTTCTTCACTGCACTGGAACCTTTGACCACGAAGAGTTTTCTTAATTTTAGGAAATGTAAAGAAATCGTTAGGGCTTAGGTCAGGACTGTATGGAGGATGGTCAAGAATTTCTACGTTTTCCTGCTTCAAATACTCAATCGTTTGACGAGCGGTGTGTGAGCTTGCGTTGTCATGGTGCAGGATGATGCGTCGCTATGGGCTAGATTTCCGAAGTTCGGCGATGACTTGTGGTAAACAAACTGTGGTATACCACTCCGCATTAACCGTTCTACGATCTTCAAGTGCAATCGTCGCAACATGACCGGTTTTCGCCACGAACGTAGCCACCATCTTCTTTGAAGTGCTTCGAGAGCGAACAACTATAGTCGGCTTTGGCTCGTTTTGGAAAACCCAGACTGTAGATTGTTGTTTGGAATCAGGATCGTAGGCATAGATCCAAGATTCGTCACCACTGATGATGTCGTAGACGTGATTTGACTCTCCTCGGTTGAACCTCTGAAGAGTTTTCTTACACCATCTGACGCGGGCCGCCTTATGATCGTCGGAAAGCAAATGCGGGATCCAACGGCAAACTAGTTTTCTCACACCAAGCGCCTCATGCAATATCTTTTGAATGGTTGTCCCTGAGATGCCTAATAACGCCTCTATCTCTCGATATGTCACATGACGATCTTCGACGATTAGTTGTCTCACAGCAACGATGTTATCTTCAGTGAAGGCGGATTTTGGACGTCCTTCACGAGATTTGTCACTAAGTGTGGTATGTCCACGCTCAAATTCCAAATACCAGCGTTCGATGGTCCGCAGACATGGGACTTCATCATTGAATACAGACGTTAACTCTTCGAAACACTGAAGTCGCGTGAGGCCTCTTCGAAAGTTATAGAAAATTATTGCACGAACATTTTCCTTAGTAAGATTCATTTTCGTACGTGACCTGACAGATTCAAACCAACGCTGTGACTAAACAATTGTATTAATCCCAATGCTTTCAATTGTTTTGATATTCGAAATTCTAACAAATTTGAATTTTGAATAGTTCTAATTTTAAAATTGGCGGCAAATTTACAAACGACAGAACTTAAAAGGCATGCCATGTATTTAGTAATTTAACAGAGTTTAAGAGGATTGTCTCCATTCTCTTTCTCCATACAAACGTAGTTTACGTTTTCCTCCCTGGATAAAGACATTAGAGCAAATATGTTTATGCCATACAACCTATATCTGTCATGTCTTGTCAATGGCTAAACCTTTTTTTTTTCTAATTAAAATAATAATAAAAAATAACATAAATAAAAAATGAAAAAAAAAATTCGGAAAATGAATAGTCATGCCAGATATAAGTTTTATGGCATAAACATATTTGCTCTAATGTCTTTATCCAGGGAGGAAAACGTAAACTACGTTTGTATGGAGAAAGAGAATGGAATAAACGCCCTTAACTGAGTAGTGAGTACGCAACTACGCACATATTGCATCAGCGATAAGCTCACGTGCTTGACGGTCGGGAGATCAATTCGACAATTTCGCCCGTAAACTATTTATTGAAATTTTCATTCGCTCTACTTAATATCTGCTGTCATTTATATTATTCATTGAGATGTTTTCCACTTTTTGGGATGCATTACAATAGTTGACGCTACGCTAGGTGTGTCTCTGTCTGTTGTAATTCTCAATTGTCTATTACCAGCCTTATTTAATCGAGTATTACCATCATTCCTAGTATTTCTATTCCGTACAATCATACATCTAGCATTCTGGCACCATAATAATATGTTGCTAAAAATCATTTTCGCTAAAAAAAAATTCCGATGATGAAACATGTGTACATTATGATACAGGCATTTGATGAGCAATAAAAGTTCGAGCTACGTGAAAAAGGGGATGAGGGCCCGATTCTTTCTCCATGCACCGGGGCCCTTGCCCACTTAGCTACGCCACTGATTGTAAGGTCAAAATTAAAAGTGCTACTAGAGCTTAAGTAGGTATGTCTCGCAACGCAGCTTTGAAAACTCATTATTTAAATGCTACTTGAGTTGTAAGTCGAGGTAAATTTTAAAATCATAGAGTCCCTACTAAATAATTACACAAATTTGCTATAGATTTATTCATTGGACCTACATTTACATTCGTAGTGGAATTGAATGGATTTAAAATGTACCTTGAGCTGCCAATTTGATTGAGCGCAGTGTCAAAAAGATAGCGGCATAAGTAATTTCTACTAGCCTTGACATGAAATGCATTTTCATTGCCCGAGTACTTGATACTCTTGCAAAATTCAAAAGGCCTAGGATTCGATGTGCTTAAAAACAATTCGGAAAAATATTAGTCATTAAAACTTTAAATAACAAATCTAAAATAATTAAATAAAAACAGCAAAAAAATGTTAGTTTTCCGTAATGGTTGAATATTATTCTCGGAATTGTTTGGCTAATTTACTTGGTTTGGAAAATCCATATTTCCTCATCATATTGGATTGTATAGTAGGTACAGTGCAGTATTGAAAAATCACCGGTAGGTATAGGTGATAGATAATATGTTACTTAATAAGCAGCTATACACATTAGATTTCCTATTCCCCATATAATAGCTGTTTCAAGTGATCAATACCAACACGCCCTAAGGTATACCTACTTCGAGATAATTTTATAGATAAGCGCTAATAAGCAGTACCTAGTTATAATCGTGCTGTAAAAATATAGGAAACGATTTTAAATCCGCATAAAAACCTATACTAAATGATCGCTCAGAAACTTCCGCGATTGTGAAGACCAGTTAATGTTTTTATAAGGGTTAAATTATATGGAATATGCATCCGTTCAGAGTTTTAACTTAATTAAAACAGGCTAACTGTTTTATAGTTTTTTTTAATTGTATTTACTGTGATTGATTTACTTATTTCGTTTATATTGCAATTTATTTGCAAAAACGTATGTTTTACTTGTATTTAGAGACTAACGGCCGAATACTGAAACGCCACTCAAAATTTGAGTGGTACTTAAATAATTAAGCAGCTCCTTAACTCAAAAATCCCTACAGTTATTTCGAATTTCGAAGCTGCTCAAGTATTTAAGTAGCCTTCAACTGCCTGGAAGAGATCGCTTTAAGCGATAAGGCCGCCCATTGTGCCACCTAGATATAAGTTATTTTATGTATTTCTTTAAATTGTTTTTTTATATTGGTGTTACAATAAAGAATTAATCAATCAATCAATCAATCAACTTTTAAGTGGCGTTCCAGTATTCGATCATTAGTTACATTGATAAGATTCAGATACAGGATTTTTTATGTTTTGATATATTTTACCAAATTTAAGTAATTAAAAACATTTTTCGGTTTGAATCGCGTGGTTTTTATTACTTTTAGCATTGTTACAACGCTCAACGTTTCGAGACCTTTCCAGGTCTCTTCTTCAGGATAGACAATGTCAGAGAATAGTCAATGTCAATGTGTGTTAGAAAATGTCTTTAATTTCAATACAACATCGCGAAAACAGAAGAAGAATCTTAATTTAAGTAATCTTGGTTTTGTTTTTAAATTTGGCAAAATAAGATAAATGGTAGAGATGTGCAGTTCAAATAAAAAATATGTTGTAATACGGCGTTTTTGCAAGACACTAACTAACTAACAAACTTTTAAACATAGAAGAAGTTTAAAATTGTAATTAAAATTGGCATTTAAACGGGTAGCTTTAAGTTTACGAGGTTACTGTAAGACCTTACTGATACTACCTGATACTACCTGATACCTGATACTACCAGAGAAAAACGACAAACAGATTTTCAAAGGGCATAGGCTTTTGTTTAAAATATTGAGTAAGAAATTCTATCGGTTTAGTATTGTTTACTTCATAACTAATGATAAAAGTTATTTAAAGCGTCATTGTCCTACATTCACAGACGAAGAATTTTGCAGCCAATTTGATAGTCAAAGCCGCACTTTAAGTACCCATACAAGATTACGCAATTACACACAAAACATTCGAGACGTCGAATAATAGCCGACTTCTAAAATAAACTTATTTTTTATTCATTAGCAAATTAAGAGTAAACTTACGCAACAAAAGTTCCCATCTTGTCTCCAAATAATATTAATAATTAATAACAGATTCACTCAATAAAACATTTATATAAATAGTCACTTTAATTTTGAAACGGTCACGTATTTCTTTTTAAATTTGAGCGCGTTTTTTATTCGATTTGGCGAGCGCGCGCCGTTCGTCGCGAACGAGCTACCTCGACGACGGTGGTCGAATGAGGCTGTGGTGCATGCAGCAAAACGTCTTTGACGCTCGGAGAGAAAGTTGCCAAGTTATCAAACTTGGTTACGTTTTGCGATGACGCTATCATCCTCCGATTGCGTACTCGATGACAAAATTTAATTTTCATGTACCCGCGACAATTTTCGTGCTACTGACACGGTGAACGTTGTTTTCAATGTCCCACTTCGTACTTTTATTGTTTATTTACATTTTATTGTTTTACCGGTACAGTTATAGTAAAAATAACAAATAATTGATAAATAACGAATTAGGTGGTGTTCTAAAACATTATTTTCATTTAGGTAATTTGAGATGTAGGTTTCTCTGGGTAGGTACTTTTCGGTTGAATACTAAAACTCTACTCAAAATTTGAAGGCTATTTAGACAATGTAACTCAAAAATTCGCATACAAATGAATTTAGATGCTACTCAATTATTTGAGTAGCCCTCAAATTTTAAGTGACGTTTCAGTATTCGGTCGTATTTTTACTAAACATACTTTAAGGATGCATGGATGGATGGATGGATGGATGACTTTCCTTCCATCCTCATGTGCGACAGAGTCCGTATAGCAAGTAGGCTCGCGAGGCGTCTTACTGCCTAACCCCTTTAACACTCGCATTTATAGTCAATTCTAAGTAATTACTTGTCTAAGTAATGTGTCTGTCACATTTTCGTGGACGATTTAAATTAGTAATAAGAGTGAGACAGGGCATTGCTTAGACAAAGTAATCACTTAGATTAGTCTATAAATACGGATATAAGAGGAGACCCGTACTTGCTCTACAGTAAGACAAATCAATAAAAAAAATAGTTAAAAAAATAAACATAAATTCAATAAGCAGTGATCTCTTATTAAACTTAACCGGTGACAATTGAAACAATGCTAAAAGTAATGAACACCACGCGATTTAAGCCGAAAAATTAGTTTAATTTCTACCCGACATCGCGAAAAACAGAAAAAAAAATCGGTGTCAATTGGACAACAATCCGAGGTACGTTTATCTGATCTCGTATCTGACATCGGAAGTACTCGAGAGGTAAAGGTTATTTCCTAGTCGTCGTCGCGTCGTCGTCGGTCGTCTTGGGGATTGTCGACGGACACACGCCTGTCAACCGAACAAAGCGCTGACGTAAATGATACACTAGATGTGCCCTGCTGGTTTACCGCATAGTTCTCGTAGTATGAAGATAAAAAACCTATGCATTAATCTAATTTTTAGTTTTTTCAAAAGACTTATTCAACTCATTTATTCAATACACAAAACTATAAAATTACATTAAGTACTTAAATAAAAAATTAATTGAATAACTAAATAGATAGAATAGGTAATCTAAATTTTAAACTACTTGTGCGCCAAATTTCAGTCTAATTCGTTTGGCTGTTTTTTTCGTGATTGACTCAGATTGACTCACATAAACATCAAATATCTAAATTGTCGCCTTTATAATATTACTGGGATTGAATCTCTTGATACACTGTCTTCTTATGTAGATGTCTTAAGTACCTATACAGGATGAACCATTTAAACGGGCCTTCAGGGGGATATCCTAAACTATAAGGAGATAGCGAAAAATGCTGAAAGGAGTCGCGTCCCCGATTTTGACAAAAACTAAAATGGCATTAATAGATTTTTTTAAAAATCATTACCCTAGCCAGGAATCGAACCTTCTCTTTTTGCAAAAAAATAAACATCTTATATTATTCTACCGATCAATAGTGTTGCTGATGAAGAGCAAATCCTGGAAACAAACACAGTGTGGTAAATCGATATAAATGTCTATTTTTGAATAAAAAAAATTTAACGCAACTCCTTTCAGCATTTTTCGCTATCTCTTATAGTTTAGGATATCCCCCTGAAGGCCCGTTTAAATGGTTCACCCTGTAATCTTCTTTTGTAGCCACACGTTGTCAATCACCGAGCTATTGTCAAAGCCAATGGTTTCAAGCCTTTTTTCACTTACTTAACTTAAAACTGGTTTATCAGATTCATTGAATACCAGCCAAATGTCATGATCATCATTCCTCATTTATCTATGTCTATAAAAGGCTTTGTCTTGACTGACTGACTGATCATCGCACAGCTTTTAAGCCGCTGATAGCAGAGGGCTAAAATTAGAGAGTGTGTTCTTTATACGTAGGCGTCAGATAAGAAAGGTTTTTGAACATTCCCGCGGGATCGGGTCTTATGCGGGTAAAACCGCGGGACACAGCTAGTATATATACCTACTCGTTGTATCGAAAAATGCCTTAGTAACAATATATACGTAGGTAACTATTACTGAAAACTCGTAGATTTTTGTGTGAACTGAATGTTATACCTACTTATTATAGTTGAGAACTTAATAAACTGCTAAACGTCTAACATGCCTATTATCTTATAAGAATACCATTGCCAGACATTATAATGACATAATAACTATGGTTTATTATTAGGGTCGGGTCGATAATATGGCCTTTCCAATGAACTGCACTTAAATACACGGCCTCTGCGACGTTTCGGGTGAACCCCCGGCTGCGGTGTAGAATGTTGCGGGTTTGATTCCCACCGGGGACAAGTAACTATTTATGCTGAATGTTACTTAAAAAACTCATGTTTGATTTTGTTCTGATAACTATGTATCATATGTAAGAATTTACAAAAAATGTCTATGACCCATGGTACAAGCCTAGTTCCTTAGTTTGGGACTAGATTGCTCTGTGTGCAACGTACTGCATTTTTTTAAATTTAGTGAATTAAATAGCACAAAGTTACGAAAACAAAGCGCAAACAGCGGCGTTGCTCTATAAACTGCTTTATGCGGTCTTTAGAATAATGAGGGTAAAGAGAAGAGAAAAAAAAGGTTTGCGCTTAAAAATCAGAAATTAGAATCATTTATTTGCGAATAAAGAAATATTTTAAAGAAACGATACTTCTGCAAAAACACAACGCACGATAGACGCAGGGCTGGATTCGAACCCTCATCTTACTCAAATCGACGCCGGTAGACTAATTGGTTCAAGTCGTGCTCCCGTTTTGAGTAAGATGCGGGTTCGAATCCAGCTCTGTGTCTATCATGCGTTGTGTTTTTGCAGAAGTATTGCTTTTTAAAATATTTCTATGAAAGCCCTGTTGCGAATAAAATATGTCAAATTCAGATGACATAATTCAAATTTAAATACAATGAAAAAACTACAAGTCCGATCCTAGATCTTAACATCGTCTTTTACAACACCCATGGGAAGAGACGGGAAGAGATGGAGTAGCCCTACATTCTATGCTAGGGCAACACTGCCTAAAAGTCATAATAAATGCCTACCAACATCCAGTCACACTTGCCTTAATAGGATAGTCGCTCAATAAAATAATCGCGACCACAACATAAACATGAGTAAAAGCGAGTATTATTATTATCGGTCGTATTACATAATACGTGGGTTAATATTTATTCGATTGTAAGTGGTGACCGTGCAACTTTCACTTTTGCGGACGACTTGTAGCCGAGAAAAGTCATGTGACAAGCTGAAATAGTCACTGATTGAGGTTGTGAGAATTTTCCCCACTGTTTTGATTATGAAACTGTGCTCATTACGAGTCGGCATTTCAAGTGTCACGTGGTACCTATAACACATTGATTTGTGTTGGGTAGCTATTGACGGGGGGTTTATGAGCTTAGGTATGTGGTTTGTAAGTAGGTAAGAGAGTCTAATGACGATCTCTGTGGCGCGTCGTGCAAAAGCACGACTGCAATGCAGAAGGTTGCAGGTTCGATTCCCGCCAGGTGCAAGTATTTATGCTTAAAATAATAAATATTTGTGTCTGGTCTGGGTGTCCCTCTATGTATAATATGTATTTATTTACAAAAGAAAAATAAATAAAAGTATTTTATTCGTTGTCTAGTCACCATAACACAAGCTTAGTCGCTTACCACGGGGCTAGATGGCGCCGTGTGCTGTTCACAGAATTTACTTATTACTATGAGTATACTCTCGAGGCTATTCCATGTGAGGAGTAAAGGTAGTAGTTTTTCACTCGCTGCGCACAGTGGCTCTTAAAACGTGGGTGCAGTGCAGATAGTATTTTGCTCTCTCTCCTAATCATGGGTTTATGGGCAGGCACAGCGCTAAGCATTATTGCTATAGATAAGAGGTATTGATTTTGTTCATGCTCATATCGCTCATCTCATCGCTTTAACTTTGCTATGATTTAATGACCGGTGGTGTGAAGCGAGTGAAAAATAGTACCTACTATAAAACTTCAATTGAAAAAACTGCGTTCAAGTGGATAAGGCAGTTAGTTTATTTGCATGTTTTCAAGCCTCGAACAGGTTGAAAGCTATCATAATTAAAATGAAAATATGACAAAAGAAAAGAGATCAAACCAGGCTCCGGATGTTAAAGAATTCTTTGCTTAGCATCACGGCAGGGAAACAGAGCTTATGAAGACTGAGTTTTCGCGTTAACTATTCTGATTATATTGAATAAATTAGTTTGTCCAGATGTAAATTTATAAACTTCGTTTAAATATTATAAGGCCTTGACCTTAGAGAATTGAAATAAAAAGGTCGTTCTGTCAATTATTTTCTTTGAATAGAAATTATCACCGACTGACTGCCAGACTGTTTTTTAACTAGTTGGTGAATTATCGATGATTATAAAGCTGCCTATATAACAGAAAGCCAGCTGCACTATGTGTGTAGATCTAGGTTATTTTACCATTTTTAATGTCGGTTTTATAAGCTATACTGTCGTCACAGTATTATCAGATCTAAAGCCGTTGCTCGCTGGTGTACGTAAATATTGGGATTTACAAGCCGCATTTATATCTTGAGTATTGCACAATTTGTTGTGCAGATTGTTTTTTAAAAACTATTCTTTTAAGTCGAGGTGAAGTACCGGAAGGGATAAGGTTTGACAGCCTACTTCGGACGTTTAGATGAAGGTTATGAATAAGGAGTAACTTAAAAAAGAATGGGTCTCTAAGTAAAGATAAACTTAAAAAGAAGAACAAAGTATATCTTTGTTAATTTGTAATTAACAAAGACTTGGACTTGGGGGTTGGACTGCCGCAGCCCGCGCCGGTCGCCGCGGGGTCGTTCCTGTTGCAACGGCTTTCCATCGCGATGCAAAGGGGGAACGCTGGCAGTGTGATGGGATCTTTTGCTTCAGGAGAGATCCAGGCGGCCATTTTGACTAATTTATTTTTAGTTTTTATTTGTAATTAAAGTTTTGTCAAAAACGTCAACTAGAACGAGTAACTTTGGCTGTGGTATAAATTAATCAATGTCATTTATTTGTACGAAATATGATCACAAATTCACAACAGTTGTAATAAAAGGAGTAAAATCAACATATTTCACTAGTAGCACTTAACTGGCAAAATGAATTTAATGAGCAGCAACCTCTCGGTGCCTGCGTTTACTATAGCTTAAATAACTCATTTTGGTTGACATTCCGGTGACGAAGACGAAGGACAAACGTTCTTAGTTACTCTCTGATCTTTTACGCTCCTAAATCATCTAGGTACTTATATCACAGCTAAAACGAACCGTAAGCCACTAACATTGTTCTGGCCTTTGTACTAGGATATCCTGTATCATGAGAACCTTAATTCAATAGTAAATGATATTAAATTTTAAATTAATTGGATGCGCTTGAGCATGTATGTACCTTGTATCTTCATTGAAACTTGTATGTAGGTAATTGATTGTTGATTATGGGTACGTGTAACATAATGTATCACGTTTTTTACTTGGATTTAATTATGGGTTATCTATGAGCGTAGGTAGTTTTACAGCTATGGCATGTACAATAATGTACATACATGTCTGATTAGTCCTGATAAGATAAAAGATCTCGAGACCCTACCTTGATAATACACAGAGGTTGGGGTGTGTTGTATTTCGGCGGCATACAGGTATTTATTACCAAAGATACGAAAATTTAGTTAGATGTTTATATTTCAATCAAACAAAAAAACTACTGAACCGATTGCGATAAAACTTGCTACGCAGATAGGTAGCTAGAGATCTGGATTAACATAAAGGTTACTCTTTTATCCTGATATGCCCGCGGGATCGGGACAAACGCCGGTAAATAAATAGGCCATTTTAACGCTGAGCCATATTATTGTGGATAGAGTCAAGTGGTACTGCCATCTGCTTGTACCATCATTGGTGCAGGAGGGTACAGTGGTTCTTACGTGATAAGTAGGTATGTATATCATATCAAAGAAGTAGAACTGTATTAAAAGGGAGAGTGAGCCGTTATTTCCTTTTCAATAATATATTTAATCAATTCCTATATTAGGTAGATATTTTAATTTAAGATATAATACCTACCATTTAAAACGAAACTTGGATATCCGTTATGATGTCAGTCATCCAATTCCTTAGCGCTTTCTCTCAAATATCAGTATATTGTGTAACCACGTTTACTTATTGTTCGAAGGGTCCCATCATCAGGTGGTTTGTGTTGAAAACTGATCGGTTTCGTTCTTAGTTCCGTCTTTCAAGCAGTTATTAACTTAAATTCCCTTTCACTTAAACTTTATAATATCAGCGGAAACATTATCTACAAATGTCACATTAGTCAGAGATATTTATCGCTTAGTAGCTGCGTACCAAATTATGTCACTTGTTCTCGCATAATTTGCGATGATGGGATGGGATGTAAAAAGTGATCTATGCTTTTCTTTCGGGATAAAAAAAGATGTAATCATTACCATCCTTTCATCCTCATCCTCATCAGAGCGATGTTCCTGGTTACTACCTTCTCGGGAGCCCGTCCGCTTGAATACAGGGGGTAAGTCTTATTGACCATACATACTGCAAATATATTTGGCATAGCCTTACCTGACCCTACACTCCTTGGGACTTAGTAGTTTACCCGCCACCGCGCAGAGGAACTCTAACCTCGGTAGTCTCATTAGATCCCTTACGTCTAAAGCTTAATTTGAGCAATTTGATCTCCAACTTGAGGTAGATATAGATTTAATTTTGGCTGCCCGACTTCAGATTAAATAACAAGTACTCGTTGCTCGCATTGTACTCGTGGTACTCGTGAGGAGGTGGTTAATTCTCATTTAAACTACTCATTTATTACAGTTATCTACAGGTTATAATTATTAAAAGGGTAGAAATAAACTGTAAAAGAATAAAGTTACTGCCATGCAACAGATGTATACAAGCGTAGGTCTGTTACATTCAGCTTTAAGCGGATGCTTACTTAACATATGTCCTCCCATATGTAAAATGATACTAAATGTTAGTTAAGAGAAGTAAATAATAAATAGTTTTTCAAAAATAATAACAAGCTAAATATTACAACTGTGTTCAAAATTATTGTACATTATGCATGCGTCAAATACCAACCAACGCATAAAATAAATGTGAACGACCTAAATTGTACACTCGTGAATGTATTAAATATTACGTGTATTTCGCAACCGGACATATTTGGTTTAAGACAATATTTACTAAATTTCACTTTTAACAGCCACACCTCGCTTTGTTACCGTTCAGAAGATTCGTTAAGCTTTCATAAAACAATGTGTTTTGCTCGCAGTTTTGTTTTTCACATACTTTTGTAAGATGTATGAAATATGTAGATACGAGTTTAGTAAGTTCAAACATCTAAGCGCAATTAGAAAAAAAATCTGGTCTGGGTATATCCCTCTATGTATAATATGTATGTATTTACAAAAGAAAAATAAATATATGTATTATATCAGTTGTCTAGTCACCGTAACACAAGCTTAGTCGCATTCCACGGGGCTAGATGGCGCTAGTTGTTGTTGTGTTGTTAACAGAATTAATTAATTAATTAATTTAATTAGAGTAATAGAATGTTTCATTAACTTTGCAACAATTTTGCTAAACAACTTAGACTTTACTTTTATTTCAACAGTTTTCATTAGTAAACTTGAATAAATATAGATTGCATTTTCATAAGAGTTCATTTGAATTTAAATAATGTAAAAATAAGCTCTTTTTATTTCATCTTTGCCGTCTTCATTTCGTTAGAACTTTTATTCACCCGTTCAGATGAATTATGCATACGAGTTCCTATAGTTTATTGAGTTTTAACAAGCAAAATTAAAAAGTTCAAAATTAAGCGGTTTTAAGAGGACTATTTGAAGGCAAGCTGCTTAATTGTTGAAGTAGCCCGAATTATGAGTCGTTTCATTATTCGGGCGTTTTAAGTATAGTAGCCTCGTAATTATGCCATTGTACGTGACTTTAAGACGCGAGTTTCCTCACGATGAGGGATTTTTCTTCACCGTAAGAGCGAGCGATGTCAATTTTAGAAATTGTAGTATTCTGTGTAACTAAATTTAAAATCGTTTAGCAATGCAATTTCATAGATCACGAGAAGTTTGCCCTAGAACGCAACTTTAAGCGTAACTTTAAACGTGACTTAAGTTTAATAAATAGGTATATATAGGTAGTCGGACGACAGAATGGCCTCAAATTCGGTAAACAAATTGATATAAGTAGCCACTGGGTAGTTTACAATACCACCTTTGTCAAAAAAGTTAATTGCGCTCTTAAAAAAGGTGTGCTTAGATAACTTAAATGTGCTTAGATTGTTTGAAGGACAAGATTTTAATTAGAAGTAACTTGAAAATATAATTAAGTGTATAAAATTTACCGACGAAGTAAAATAATCGTATAAGTTTGAGCAGTTAATAGTTTTTTGCATTAATTTCGTAGTCGATAGTTAAAAAAACAAAGCTATTAAGATAATTGCAATCTTAAATACTCCGTAATATTTCTTATTGACCGAAAATATGTCGATATATAAAAATAAAGTTTGCATTAGGTACCCTACAAAAAAGTTTTTACGACTCCTTTATTTTTATTGCATATTTATTATGAGTCTATATTTATTTACCTATCATTTAGTTAGGTACGGAATTTTCGCTCATTTATATTATAATGATAATTACTCAATACAGAAAGATCTAATGCCAAATATCTTATAGCCTTATTAATAAACGTGGGGTAAGGTCGAAATAATTTACCACCTTTTGTTCCTGTCTGTCAACTTTGAAAGTTCTTGTCACGGAAAGGACAAAGCATGTTTTCACTATTCCCACCTTACTTCACGTTTATTAATAAGGCTATTAGACGGCTGGTGTTACTAGGACCTTCATTATGTTGTATAAAGGATTGCGAGAGAAGTAAAGAATTTGTCTGCAAAAGTCCTTCAATTCAAAACAAACAGTGTGGTAAAATAATTATCGCATCACGTGAGTCGGTATAATAGGTAAGCTGGCCACGAACCACAGGGTCTTAGATCAACGTCGTCATCATCTATTATTACAGTTGAAATTCAAAGTCCTGACTGACCTGATCGACGGAGAGCCCAAACGGCTGATCTTATAGAGACATGAAATTTGGAGAGTGTGCTTTTTGTGGTGTCTAGTTATCCACATAGCGCCTTATTAATAAACGTGTAGTAAGGTCGGAATAATTTTATCACTTTTTGTTGCTGTCTGTCAAGTTTGAAAGTTCTTGTCACGGAAAAAGACAAAGCAGGTTCTCACTACTCGAACCTTACTCCGCGTTTATTCATAAGGCTATTAGAGTTTTTAGAAAACCTCACAGGATTGGGACTTAGGCGGGTGAAACAGCGGGACTCTGCTAGTTGCATATAAAGCCTAATAATTACTCACTCGATATTGCTGTTTTAGAGGCTAAAGTGCCTTAGACACGTATTAATAATAAGCTTGCCATGTCCATCACCTAACACCTCTGTGGCGCGTCGTGCGAGAGCGCGACTGCAATGCAGGAGGTTGCGGGTTCGATTCCCGCCGGGTGCAGGTATTTATGCTTAAAAATAAATATTTGTGTCTGGTCTGGGTGTCCTTCTATGTATAATATGTATGTATTTACAAAAGAAAAATAAATATAAGTATTATATCCGTTGTCTAGTCACCGTAACACAAGCTTAGTCGCTTACCACGGGGCTAGATGGCGCTGTGTGTTGTTCGCAGAATTTATTTATTATTTATTATTAACAACGGAACAAAATAGATATAGAGAACGTCTGCCTTAAACCTAGTGATATTGCGAGAGACCTCAAGCAAGCCATATTGTAACTCTAGATATTGTAACCTCTAATGACGATATCTGAAAAAAATTCCTCGAACACCCATCTCCTAAATCCATCCTATTCCTTATTTCTAGCAAAAAAATTGTCGTAGTGTACTTATTTGATTTTATAGGGTAGGTACTGTTTTTCTTATATTTAGGTAAGTATAAGTTCTTAATAAGTCAGTACCTCAGCACTTACTATCGTCTTGGTATTTTATGTTTTATAAGTGCAACCTACTACTGTATTTGAAATATTCTCTCCACAGGATAGGCTTTGCCTAGTGTGGAGACACATAGTGTATCTATTAATTATATTAAATAATTAATGCGATACTTGCAAAAATAAATGTATTTTTAACAAGAATTCACGACGAACCGACTGGCGGTCGCAGAGTGAGGTGACGTCTAGGTGACGTGCCCAAATGAAGGGATAAGGGAAGGACGACAAAGATGCTTGTCAATCACCCAAACCACATTCTCAGTACCACTCCTTCGCACATCTAGCAAAACTAGAACCTACAAAACCGCAGGTTTATGCCCACGATGTTAATACTACGATAAATCATGTGTGAAAATGAACATCACTAAACATCGTCTTAGGGCAACAATAGCGGCGTCACGATCTCACGAATATCCTTGGTGCAAGGAGTTGGTACTGCGTCCCTTCTCTAGTAGGTCACCGACCCTGACTTCTATTAGGTATAACAATATACTGCTTATATTCTTATGTAATCATATGTTTTGACACGTCCAGTTTGAAATCTTCAGATTAAACTGACAAGTAACAAAATGTATGATATGATGCTGCATTACATTACATTGCATACTTACATACTTTGGTTTGGTTTGAAATGATTTAACATAATGTTGTACGCTGATGATATAGCGCTGGCGGATTCGAAAAGGGGACGGCTGGGGAATCGGGTACATTAGGGGAAGGAGGCGCTTCAAAAGGGCGGTTTGCAACTGAATGTGACGGGGCTTGCAATGCCACAGATTCCACGTCTCTCTGGTCTAACGTGAAAGGATAACGTCAGGAACTCCCGCATCCAAGGCAGCCTTCATGTACGAGACAGTACAGAACAATTGCAAGAATGCCTTCTACACTGGTATGGTCACGTCATGCGAAAACGTCTATTTACAAAATGTCTTCCATGGCTCCTCCGCTCGGCCGCGGCAGATTGGGAAAACTCGTACATCGTAAAAGACGACATTATGCATAGCTACGCAAAAATGGCCTCTCTTCATGGGATGCTGAAGATCGTGCTAAGTGGAGGCGCATGAGTAGAAAAGCGGACCACCCCAGGCGTCTACGATCGGACCGGAGAATATCACTTGGATGATGATGATGGCTTACATTATAAAGGTATCATTACATGTTACTTTTGTATCAAAATAAGATAACATAAAAACTACAAAAACACCAAACAGTTCGGCATCATTAATTAAAATAATGTACCTATAACATATTTCAACAAAATGACAAGTTTAACTGAAAACATTTATTAAATGTCTTAATATTTGACCTCAAGAGAACAAAATGTCGTTTTGTTTTCTTGGGGTCAAAAACCCGGATTCTAAAAGCCGAAGACCCCTTGGCACTAGGCACATGATCGAGGCTTCAAAATAAATAAACTAGTAGAAACATAATATGGAATTTTGTTAGATACACCTATATATATCTAACGAAATTGAACCTACCTTGCATCAATTATTAAATCTTTGGGATTGTTATTTATTTAAAAAAAAAACTAGTTTCCTAATTAATGCTAATTAATTTTAAAGTATTTTTCACCTTTGCATAATATTTATTACTAACAAAATGTAAAGTCTGTTTGAAGTCTTTTATTTAAGCTAATTAAACTAAATTTATGTCGCAAACGAGCAAAATTAGATAATGATGTTTTATTTTAATAGCACATACTAATAATGTTTTACGATTTGATACGATATTTACGATAGATAATATAAGAAAATGTTAACTAAAAGTTAAAAAAAAGTTGAGTTGCAATGCAATTGAAAAGTATCATAAAATTGGTGAGTAAATCTCGATTTTTTCGTATTTCATTTTATTTTCGTTTTTTTTTGGTCTTAATATATAATTTATATAAAAACAACGTGATAAAAATGAGAATAATTTCAAAATAAATACAGTCACAAAAGTCACAATATAAGAATTTTTATGGATTAATATTTTTTCACGTTTTTCATGGTTGTCGTTTTCTTAGTAAACAAAACTTTCGTAAGCGGTATTCAATATAGGTAGGTAGGCACCAAAGGAGTCTCGTGACTTAGCTACTAGTCCGCAATTGCTTAACGGCAATAATCTTTCGAAATAACGTAACGTAGCTCCTTCATTAGGAAACTACGAACCTCGTGATTTAGAATTACCTCTATTTTACAAAACTTCTGTACGTATAAAATACATATATGTAAATGTTAGTAGTAGAGTAGGTACGTATTCAATGCAATTGGGCTTTTGAATTTTTTTTTTTGTGAAAAATGGAAAGATCATACATATATGAATTTAATAACAAAACAATTTTATTTTTTATATTTTCGCTATAATTAAAAAGTTATTTCAAAATAAAAATTTAAATTTTGAATCTAGTACCAAACAGCCGCCGACAGCGCCCGAGCGCGTGTGACTTTATAATGTTAGTTTTCACTCATTGCAGTTTACAGATAATAAGTAAAGTACCTACAGTGTTTTGGCTATTGATAAATTTAATTCTGTTGTCATTGTTGCTATTGTTAAATACTCAAAAATATATCGAAAATGTCGAATCTTAAAAGTATCGCTCTTGTTTTGGATGTAGTGGACATTTGGTCAAGCCAAAAAATAGTGTAATTTGGTCAAGCCTATAGTTACCGCAAATGAAAGTGTTATTTCGTCAAGCCGTGAAAAAGTGTCAATTGGTCAAGTCTTCGAAGAGTGTCAACTGGTCAAGTCCTTTTTTTTTTAATACAACAAAAGACGATCGGAGTAGAAACAAAAGACGATTGAAATGGAAACAAAAGACGATCGAAATGAAAAAAAAAGACGATCGAAATGGAAACAAAAGACGATCGAAATGAAAAAAAAAGACAATCGAAATGAAAAAAATGACGATCGAAATGAAAAAAAGAAGATAGAAACGAAAACAAAAGACGGTCGAAACTAAAAAAGATAATCAGAGTAGAAACAAAAGATGGTCGAAACAGAAAACAAAATAGGGTCGAAGCAGAAAACAAAAGACGGTCGACTATGAAAAAAGACGGTCGTAACTAAAAAAGATAATCAGTGTAGAAACAACAGACGGTCGAAAAGAAAACAAAAGAGGGTTGAAACATAAAATAAAAGACGGTCGACGATAAAAAAAGACGGTCGAAACAAAAAAAAGACAGTCAAAACTGAAACAATAAGTTCTAAGCTATCTTAGACTTACCGTCTTTTTTCATAGTCGACCGTCTTTTGTTTTCTGCTTCGACCCTATTTTGTTTTCTGTTTCGACCATCTTTTGTTTCTACTCTGATTATCTTTTTTAGTTTCGACCGTCTTTTGTTTTCGTTTCTATTTTCTTTTTTTCATTTCGATCGTCATTTTTTTCATTTTGATTGTCTTTTTTTTCATTTCGATCGTCTTTTGTTTCCATTTCGATCGTCTTTATTTTTCCATTTCGATCGTCTTTTGTTTCCATTTTGATCGTCTTTTGTTACCATTTCGATCGTCTTTTTTTCCATTTCGATAGACTTTTTTTTTCATTTCGATCGTCTTTTGTTTCCATTTCGATCGACTTTTGTTTTCGTAACGATCGTCTTTTGTTTTCGTTTCGATCGTCTATTGTTTCTACTCCGATTGTCTTTTGTTGTATTAAAAAAAAAGGACTTGACCAGTTGACACTCTTCAAGGACTTGACCAAATGACACTTTTTCACCGCTTGACGAAATAACACTTTCATTTGCGGTAACTATAGGCTTGACCAAATGACACTATTCTTTGGCTTGACCAAATGTCCACTACATCTTGTTTTGTACCATTATGTACAAATACTACAAAAACGATGAAAACGTAAAGTAATGAAATAAATAATTATATTCAATAGAGAATTAATACTTATTTATTTTAATGTATATTATTTTTTTATAGACTTACCTTGATGCTTTGGCACCTCTAACCTCAGCTGAATTGAACCGAACGTCATTTTAAAAAAAAATGTTTATCATAAATATGTCAACATCAAGAATATTATCAGAATTGGCCTTTATAAATCCTGTATCACACATAGCTAATCGGAATTAACTTTAACAAATCGTTATTTAGCCGTAAATTTGCAATATTTTTGTCAAATTACGTGTATTAGCCTTAAACACCGTACAGTTATGAAATTGCTTAAACATTATGACGTCACAAGTATAGTGACCAATTGTGGCGCGTTTATAGTCACGTGACCTTTTTTTAAATTTTATCAATTTTTAATTGCTTATAATTCATTCAAAAAACATTTTTTTTGGTTTTTTACATTAAATAATAAAAATACATTAATTAAATAGTAATTAATAATAAAGTTTTAAAATATTTAAAACAAATCAATTTTATTTTTTTTCAATATCCCAATTGTGTGAATTATTAGTAGTTTCAATTGTAGTGGTTCGTTCAAATGTTTTACTCTCATGACTACTGGTGTGATGGCTGTAATCCCGGTCTGCAGATAAGGTTGGATGTTTGATCCCTACACCGGAAGAACTATTTGTTTCATCTACGAATATTTATTTCTGGTTCCGATGTTTCTCTGAGCCTATACTCTTATGAAAAGTAGGTAGGTATATATTTACGAAAGAAGTAAAGCGAAGAAGAGATTCTTTACGTGCGCGGTTGGAACACCTTTGAACTGCAATATTTATTCTTACTTTCAAGTTTGCGTAAAAAATTTCAACAACAATTTTATGTATCATATGTATGTTTTCATCCCTTCTATTCAAAAAGTGTCGCTTTGGTCCTCTATAAGTTGGATCAAAGTAGCTCTTTTCTGTTAAGATAAACAGCCGGGAGCAAAGTAAAACAGCCGGGAGCAAAATAAAACAGCCGGGAGCAAAGTAAATTTTAATTTGGAACATATGTATCATTCATAGAAATCAAACGTAAATTATATGAATTACCTACTGGCTGATATGTGTTAAGTCACCGTAACACAAGCTTAGTCGCTTACCACGGGGCTAGATGGCGCTGTGTGTTGTTCACAAAATTTATTTATTTTATTACTTTCATTAGTGTCATTAGTTTCATTTGTTTCATTAGTTTCATTAGTTTCATTAGTTTCATTAGTTTCATTAGTTTCATTAGTTTCATTAGATTCATTAGTTTCATTCGTTTCATTCGTTTCATTCGTTTCGTTAGTTTCGTTATTTTCGTTAGTTTCGTTAGTTTCGTTTGTTTCGTTAGTTTCGTTAGTTTCATTAGGTTCATCAGTTTCATTTGTTTTATTTATTTTGCTTATTTTTTTTAGTATTTATATGAAATTTTCACAGATAATGTATTTCTGTAGCCGCTATAACAACCAACAAATATTTATAGAGGGCTTCTGTATAATAAACGTGATATTAAAATTTTATACCCAACATTTTTGTTTAAGTAAATAGGTATATTCACGAATTACGTAACACCATATCTTATTTATTTTCTCATAGAAAGGGGATGAAAAGTAGAGTATATGACTCGAGAGTAAATTATTTTTGCCTCGGGCGATGTATACTTTTAATCCCTCGCTGCGCTCAGAATTCGACGTTAGAATCCCTCGCTACGCTCGGGATTCTATTCTAGAATTCTTCGCTTTGCTCGTGATTCAAAGTAACGCCCTCGCCGTTAAAAATACTATTTTGCTCCCTTGTTATACAATCTACTAATAATATATAGTTTGTCCGTTGTCTAGTACCCATAGTACAAGTCTAGTGTTTAGTTTGGGGCTAGATTGCGCTGTGTAGCTTCGTGCAATATTATTTATTTAAGGGCCCTATTCTGAAAAACTGAAAATCCATGTCGGGCGCATCGAAAATTGTTGATTATTTCATGACGGAATGTCGTAGAACGAACTTTTTTTTGTGTACAGATTGTAGGCGACATTTTTTCCGATATTTTAGTGCAGTTTCCATACAAATATGTCTAAACGTATTGAAGCCTATCGACATTTTAGCCAAATCAGAATTTTTTTGTCTAAAATTTGGATAGGCTTTGCACCAATAGGAGGTTCTTGTCTTAAAACTACACCAAAATGTAGGAAACAATGTCACCTACAATCTGTGCACAAAAAAAAGTTCTACGACATTCCGTCATGAAATAATCAACAATTTTCGATGAGCCCGACAGGGATTTTCAGTTTCAAGGTCGTTGGCGTATATACTCCTCTTAATTTCTTGAATTTCATGTGGGCGGAGACGGTTGGTTGAATGTTCTGTATAACTTACCTACCTATATTATATAGCCCCATTTGACCTCATCAGAAAAAAGCAGCAAACTACCGAATTGAATGCCCCCTATATTAAAGACTATCGACCACAAATATCTCATCAATATTTATTGCCCTATTATACTTAATTTCGTTTGTAGATATTCATCATAAAATTTATGCTGATCGTTTAAAATCGGCATTACCAGAGTATTCTACAAGGCACGTTTTGCATTGCCTACTTGTAAAATGTTCGAACAAGATGAAGTGGAAGGCGATAAAAATGACCATCTTACGTAATATTACCCATTTGGTCCTGCTTGACTACAACCGAGTCACATGATTCTATGTAAATTTGGATCCGGTAAGGTGAATCACCATTTGGTATTATTAAAATTTAGTTCTGGTTGTCTTCTTTTTTCATTCTTTGCAACCTGTTTATTTTCTTAATGATTTTTTATTGGATAGGGGAAGTTAGAAGTACCAAAGTCGGGTTACGTTGGTTTTCGATAGTGGTGTGGCTAACCTAGATTTTTTTTTTAAGTTTTCAGGTCGCCTTAAGCCCTTTAATTTAATCTAATGACTGCTATGAAAGATAACAAGCGGCACACCAACTCCTTAAGTTACATTACGCCTCTAACACTCTACAAAGTATACTTAGGTACTATAATATACTATACTTATACTGCAGACCTTTGGAGTTTTGGTGGGGAGTAATTAGTTAAAAATTTTATTACAGACTTTTAATACCTAGTAATTAGTTACAAAGTTTATTATCCTGCTGAAAAGAGCAACAACAGTTTGCTAAAGTTAGTTCATTTACATTAATTTATGAAGATGCATACGTTATCTGTCTACAAATACCTACGCAAACTGTGTTAATATGACTCAAATAATATTACATTGTTAAGGCTTCAAACCATAAAGTACTGACAATTACCTACGTGATGATGGTACAACATGATATCATCACAGATCGTGATAATAGATTCCTTGAAGCACTTCTTACTTTATCTAAGAGGAATCTGAGAAGGATATGAACTCTGAATGGAGGGATTTCCCAAAATTGTTCCAGTTACTAAGATTTAATGTTCAAAATTTGAAGAACCAATCATCACATGATTGTGAAAATGTTGAGGTAAACCGACAGATTATTCAATTATAGATATTTCAATTCTCGGAGAGTAGGTAAAGTTGAGAGTAATTACTACTTTTTTGTACATAATGGTTTTTGATAGTTTATACGGAAATAATGTGGCTACTATGTGGCTATTTAATGTATCCACTATGTGTCCAGCGGTGGCGCAAACAAGGTTGGGTGCAGACCACTGCATATCATCTGAATTTTCTAAAATGTGAACGTGACTCCCTGACCTTTCTATCGTCGCATACCTTATACCAACGTACGTATTGGACTCGGTATAGGGATAGGTTTTATGACGTAAACATTCGCTATAAGTATATGATTTTTTGAAATGCTTGCGGGTGAAACCACAGGGGTGTGGCTATTACATAATAATAAGTTGCGACTTAAGTTTCAAATTGATAAGAAGGTGGGGCCTGATTAACCCATGCCAGATCCAGGTGCGGGATTTTAAAAGTTGTCAATTATAATACTAAGCTTCAAATGGAAACGTTTTGGGCAGAGAAGAAGCTGTAAAGTTGCATGGGGTGTGTGGTTTCCGTGGTTCAGTTGGTAGGATCGCTGCAACGGTGAGTTGAACATTATGGCTGCTGATGAAGAGGGTTGTCTCTTCATCCTTTCATTAGCTTAGTAGCTGTACCTTTGTTGATTTATTTGATGTCAGACAATAACATTGTCAAGAAAGAACTAGTCAGCAAGTCCACTAATTTCGTTTCAAGTAATTAGTGCCACCTATACAATAAACAAAAATAAAAAAATGTAACATAATCTATCTAACAACAGAAAATATTCTAACGAATACATAATCTTTCCTCATTGAACCATCGAACGAAGTAACGCCCTTTACTAGATAATATGGTGGGGATTCGCAAAGGAGAAAGTACGTGTCGGCTTCCGCAACTGCAGAACTCATGTGACTCGGATCACATGACGTAGCTCACACTGACAACAATGCGTTGCAAAACCAACGTAAAATGGGGCTTTAGAACAAATGTAGAATAGGTGGAGATAAAAGTAATTGGTTTAGTAGATGATAATGTTTAGGTACCAAAAAATTGCAAAACTAAAAACAGAATAAATATGCAACTTTATATAAGAGTTAGGTATAATAGGCGAGCTAAGAATTCTACACACTCTTTTCTCGATACAAACTTTACAAAAGTAGTGGACTTTTTTGCTCCCTGAATAAAGACTTTAACGAAAATATGCTTATGTCATAAAAGCTTTATCCGTCATGCTTGACCACTACATTTTGATTTTTTTCATATTTAAATTTTTCTAAATTTTATTTCGATGCTAATTAAAATAGAAAATGAAAAAAAAGTATAATGTCTTTATTCAGGGAGGAAACAGTCGACTACGTTTGTAAGAGAGTAGGTAGACTTTCCCCCTAAAGCAATAACAAATAATTTAATTATTAGGTCATTACATATGAAATTGGCGTTTTGTAAGGGAGGAACATAAAGTCTTTTTTTTTATAATAATATATTTATTTAATCAAAGTATGTACCATTGCTATCTATGCACTTTTGCCATCTCATAGGTAGTTCATTGATCCCTTTACTAAAAAAACCATTAGGACGAGAATCAATGAAATCTTTGAAGGCGCTTTGGACTGCCCCATCGGAGTTGAATTTTTTCCCTTGCAAGAAGTTATCCAAATTTCGAAAAAAATGGTAATCTGTTGGAGCCAGGTCCGGGGAGTACGGTGGATGTCTTAGACATTCCAATTGAAGCTCCTCTAATTTGGCAGCCGTCTGTTGTGCAGTGTGTGGTCTAGCGTTGTCCTGAAGCAGCAGTGGCCTAGAGCGATTGACCAACCTCGTTTGTTTAGCAGCTAGCTTTTCCATCATGGTTTGCAGTTGCTGACAATAGATATCTGCTGTAATCGTCTGGCCAGATTTAAGAAAGCTGTAGTGAACGACACCGGCACTAGTCCACCAAACGCTCACAAGTAACTTTTTTTGAGTCAATTTTCGCTTGGGGCAGGATTTGGCTGGTTCGCCAGGATTCAGCCATTGCGATGAGCGTTTCCGATTATCGTACAGGATCCACTTTTCATCACAGGTAATGATCCAATTTAAAATCCCTTTATTATTGTGTGCAGTAATGTAACGCAGCAGTTGACGCGCGTTTGTCGGTTTGCTGCACTCAATTCATGAGGTACCCACCTTTCAAGCTTTTCACCTTTCCAATTCGCTTCAAGTGGATTAAAACAGTTTTATCACTAACACCGCAGCCTGCAGCTAACTCGGACGTGGTTTGCGATGGATTTGCTTCCACAATAGCTTTCAATTCTTCATTAGCAACTTTAGTCTCCGGCCGTCCACGGGGCTTGTTCTGCAGGTCTAAATTTCCAGAACGAAAACGTTGGAACCAAAAACGCACTGTGTTTTCTTTTGCGACACCGCCGCCATACACATCATTAATCCTTCGAGCCGTTTCTGCAGCACTGGTACCACGGTGGAACTCGTACTCGTAAATAACGCGATATTTCAAGTTTTCCATTTTGTAAACTGCGTGACGCAAAGAAAAAACCAAACGAGGACAAAACAAATGAATTACGGTTTTCGAAATACAAATGTATGAATAAATAGCTGTATAAATTTGAAATTGGAATCCCTAACCAAAGAAGAGATATTTGAGATCAAAGTGGCCAGTACGACAAAACGCCAATTTCATATGTAAGGACCTAATATTAATTTCAATAAACAATTGTTATTTAAGTATGTCATCGTTTGACATTAACGCTAATTAAAGTAACAAAAAAAGGTTATTATTCAGGCCTTCTGCCTGACGTTTGGTCTTGGGCGCTGCTCGCTTTTTTTCTAACATTAAAGAGCTAATAATCATGTCAATTTTATTCTAATTAGGAGGTGTGTTTCGACTATAATAAATAAGTAATAATAACGCATGACCCCTAAAGTCATAATAAAATATCATAATCACTTTATCATAATACCTACCTATAGTATACGTACGGTAGGTACTTACAAGAACTTTTTGCTTAAAGTTTAATAGCCTTCACAAAAACGCAAGTTATCGATTAATCTTAACAAAACAGGTACTTAAAAACAAAACAAATGAGAGTAGGTAGGTATTTAGGTAGCCACGCAGGTGATGCAGGGTAACATATTCATATTACATTTTAAATAATTTAAGCTGTTCTTATCTTGAAATCTGAAAATAGGATCTCTGATAGGTCCAGGGTATCAATACCTACCCTATTTCAGAAACTTCGATCAAAAATGGAAACAAAAATCCCATATAATTATTTGAAAGTGACAGCTCTTTATTTACTTTTGCCTTTAAAATTGACAGTTCTTTGTTTACATTTTTGATCTAAGTTTCTGAGTTCTGTTTGAGACGCCTTGGTGAACGCGAGGTACTGAATTTTATTTTCGTGAAACCTAGGTACTTATTTGCGTGTAAATTGTTTAGTTTTGGTGGCATAATAATCAATTTAGTTTCATGAAAGATAACGAGTGTAGTGAAAATAAAATAACAGTGCCGAACACGGAATTATCGCGTTACAAATAGATGCTTACATGGAGTTGCAAAAAAAAATTGCCACCTTTTTTTGTACATACCTACATTCCTACCCGCATTGTAAAAAATGTAAATGTCACATAGTGTTATATTCACGTGATATTGGCCCAAATTGCCCTTAAATGCTGGCAGAAAGGCCAAAACTAAAGAACTGAACTGAACTGATCTAAGTTTCTGAAATAGCGAAGGAGAGTAGTATCCGTAGGAGAGTAGTTTTCCGAGGCCAACAACTAGCACAAATTCTAAAAATTGCGAATAAAAGAATAATTATGACGTTGCAAACAATATTTTTATTGTTTTGTTATCAAAGAATAGAGGTAAAAAATATTGAAACTTAGAGCATTTTAACCTTGTATTCCCTAAGACTTTGCTGGATATTCCGGTACCAACGCAGAATATTAGCTAGATTTTTAAATTAAAATCTTGTAAGTATTTCTCTATCCTACAACAACGTAGGTAGGTAGGTACCTAGTTCACTTAGCTAAAAGCCAAGACTTTTTCACACATTTTTTGCTTACTATAATTAGCGTGCTATCAAAACTATACGGTGAGTTTGTAAGACAAATTAAAATTCGAATCACGTGAGGAATTAAGAGGTACCCGCAATGTTTGTTAACTTTTTATACGGTAATAAACAATGAATGGAGTGGTACCTATCATGCAATGTTTAGATTGTTTACAAAATTGAATTTACGCAATATTCTTTGTAGTATTTGCAATTTTACATACACCATCAACTAGCAAATGGATACCTATATGTGTTTCTACGTAATATCTACTACCTATGTAAGCTTTCGATGTGTAACAATCAAATAAATTGAGACAGAGTTTTTCGGCAGAAAATACTGTGTATAGATAAGCGTCCTAAATACATTTTAGTTAGGTACAGATTTTCGAAACTTCTAAAGAATATTAAATGCTGAAATTAAATGTTTAAGTTTCGATCTAAAGAACAAAGAATCGGCCTCTCCTGGAGCGAGACAAGCATGCTGCCTTTGATAGAGCGGGATGGAGGAATATCCCCAACCCTAATAATATGCGCCATATTATGTGCCATAACTTAATGAACTGTATAATGTTAGAATAAGACCTATAAAATGTAGGTACTTGTGATTTACGAAATAAAATAATCTGAACCTGAATCCTATGCCCCAACACGGTTATAGAACAGACAGAGAATTAGGATCTTGAAGTTCCGAACTCAGATCCACCTATGTAGCCATCTTATCACACCTTTAAATTTTCGTCCTAAAACTACAAATTTTATAATTTAATTAACGTTATCAAGCAAAAACATTATGAACAAAAATAATTTACCTTATTACTAGATGTAAAACAACTTAATTATGAAACTAGGACGTTCAGGTCAAATAATGTATACTAACGAGTCATCTTCCTTGAATAATAAAGTGGTTTGTTATGAGCCATCATAAATAACGTCTGTTAAGTTTGTTAATAAAATGAAATAGTGCATGATTGAGATTGTAACTCAAAATAAAGTAATATGGAGTAAAATAAACATACGTTTCATGCATTATAGTTTAATGAATTGTTTTAAGTAAAACTACTTGGATATTTTTTTACTTGAATTAAAAAAAAACTGTTTTAGAGACATTTCGGAAAAATGAAGGGTTGTCATTTTGCAAGTCACATTTGAAAATATTATACTACCTATTATAAAGGTGAAAGTTTGGATGTGTGTCTGTTGCTCTTTTCCGCAAAAACTGCTGAACACATTGCGATGAAGACAGCCGAAGACGTGGAATTACACATAGGCTATTGTTATCCCAATATTCCACGGGATGGGTACTTACGTGAGTAAAACCGCGGGGCGCTGCTAGTCTGGAAATAAATAATAAAATGATGTGGCCTATCTACGATCGATACGACGCGACGCGCCGTAGGTACTCGTAAATAATGTCTATGGTAGAGCCAGATGTTTCGCGAATTGTTTGTTGCCATGAGCAACAGCTGAACTTAATTTAACTATCATAGATTTCCTATTACAATAAAAAGGTGCTCAAAAATCAGATATCAACGGTATTGTATTACCTACATTTGGTATCAGATATCTTTTTCTTTTTTTTAAAACTATTATTTAAAGATCTTTGCCATAAGAACGATAATGTCGCTCTGTTAGGCCATCACCGCACCTCAGCGTCTACGCAACCCAAAAAAAATAAGTTGGTAAACCGCCAAAGCTTCCTCTGACAGAGGGCAAGCCAAGTATCAGATATCTGTAAGTAATTAGGTTTTTCTTATTATGAACGAATATGGCAACAAGTTAATATGACATAGTAGTCCCAGTCCCCTCGCGACCAAAACATTTATAACATGGTTGAAAACCTCGAGGTCCTAAAAAAAAAAAAAAAAATATTACACGTTTAAGACCCGGTAAAATGTTACTATGTTAACAAATCGTGTAAATTTAATATGACGTGCAGTACCTAAGTCACGTAAAAAATACTCAGCCGGATTTGTGGTAGGTTAGGTTTAAAAAGTTGGTGCTCAGGAGGGTTGGTAATGTTGGTATAAGTTTGTATATTAGTAAGCTTAAAAGAGTTTTTGTCACTCCTTCAGCTACTGTACCTATACTGATGAAATTTGGTATGAAAATAGCTATTTAGTTACTTTTTATCCCGATGTTCCCGCAGGATTGGGACTTACGCGGGAGAAACCGCAGGGCGCAGCTAGTAATACAATAATTCACAATTATTATCACAATCCAACGACTTTACTGATAAATTCACATTTATTTGTTTTATGAGTATATAAAAACAAAACATATTATTTTATTTGAGTTTTTATCTTTATTGATTTGATTTACCGAACATAATGTGAGCTTTAGGAAAAATAAATTACTCGATATATCACAAAAAGCTAGTCACAATATTGTATTATTAAGTATTTACTTTTGAAGTTATGTATGACGTAGGTACTTTATCGATAAAATGAAATATATTTTCTCATTGTAGCAAAGCTATACCGGTTCGAGACGTCCTCTTGGGAAAATGTCAAGGCTTTTATTGTGTCTCGGATCATGTGATCGAGCAGTATGTGCTGTTGACTTCAGAATGTGTGTATTTCTCAGTTACCTGAGGAGCCATTATGCTTCTGATTATTTGCAGTTCAGTCGTCTCATGCTCGGTTTCTTGAGATTATTAAACAATTTGTTATGAAATGGTTTCAAGAATTATGAATAGACTAGCTGTATCCCGCAGTTTTACCGGTACATGTCCAGATCTTGGGAGGATTTTTTAAAAATCCTTTCATATCGGATGCCTACATGATATTTCTATTGGCTTTTCTATTTCTATTGTATTTTTAGTTTGGATTGATAGCTGTTGGTTTCCCTAAAATGTAAAAATAAATAGATAAATAAATATATTGAACCCGCTCTCCAAATTTCAGCAGTCTACTATCAGCGGTTTAGGCTGTGCGTTTATCAGTCAGGACAAAGTATTTCATAGATAACTTTTATTAATAAATATTGTGTCTAAAATTTAAAGTTTTTACTGTGTGTTTCTGCAACTAGCCCTATAACTTGACGTTTTTGCATAACCTAAGGCCGTGGGTTTCTTCACGGTGTTTTTCTTCACCGTAAGAGCGGTGGTAATACCGCGTATACATTGTGTTTGTTACTACTAGCTGCGTCCCGCGGTATCACCCGTAAGTGCCGATTCCGCAAGAATATCGGGATCAAAAGTAGCCTATGTTACTAAGGGTGAATGTAGCTTTCTAATGGTGAATTTTTGAAATCGGTCCAGTAGTTTTTGAGTTTATTCATAACAAACATACAGACGCACACACACACAAAAATACAAATCTTTCCTCTTTATAATATTGGTATAGATATAGATTTCATACGAAAGTGTTAGAGAAGTTAAAATCTCCAGAAACTGAGCATCAGTCGAGTGTCGGGAAAGTTCATGTTTTTTTCGAAAATGGTTGTATAATTGTTGGTAATGAAACCTCAAACACTACGAAAGTTTTAGCGAAATTTCGCAAATTATCAACAATTGTGAATCCGTTTGCGAAAAAAAAAACACTTTTTTAAAAGTTGGCTGAGAAAATTTAACTTCAGTTAATTCGCAGAATAAGGACCCGTTTAGTTGTCCTGCATAGCGATTGCAATGGTCCAATGTCGAATGTTGTAATCCATTATGTGGACAAAGCTCTGTTTGTTAATAAACCTCAATAATATTTGCAGTGTCTACTAATTTAATAGACTAAGGATTTTAGTCAGTAGGTACTCCATTATTATGAACCGATTTAGAACTACGAGCCTAGGTCGCGTTCGCGAATTGAAACATGATAAATACCCCGTTATTTAATGATATTTGTAGATCGCGTTGTTGATAATTTTAGGGTCTCTGCATACGTAACGTTTTCCGAACGGGACGTGTCAATTTCTACATACAAAAATCCCGTGCCATCGTCGCCCCGACGGGATTTTTGTATGTAGAAATTAGCACGTCTAGTCCGGGAAACGTTACTTTTGCAGAGACCTTAAAATAAGACTTGCTTAGCACCTAGATATAATTTTCTTTGTTTATAAAATGTATTTATTATATCATCGTAGTCCACACGTGGCCAAGAGGCATGTGAAAAGTCCCAGAAACATCGGGCCTTGAAAAACAAATAATTTACACATTGAAAATCTCCTCCTTTTTGAAGTCATTATAACGGAAACATCAATTAATATGCATTCATGTACCCTCTGGATATTTTGTGTACCTACTTTTTTATTTGTTAAATAAGTAGGTACATTGGTTAAGGAGTTAGGTACTTATATGGACTGTTGTAGGTTCCCTATTTCATGAATTTTGCTAACTACTTACGCCACCTAGTTTATATTGCGATAACTAAAACGCTGTGTATTGAGCTCCCACCAGTTCAATACATTCTCTATCTTACAGCTCACTAGAAGGTTTCACGGTTGTAGAGGAAGATGGCAGTTTAGATTTTTTTAATAAACTACGTAAAAAGATAGGAGAAGAGAGGATAGGGGAAAAACTTTTCTTTCGATACATTATTACAAAATGTGACCAAGTTAAATACATAGTAAACGGTTTAAATACCTAATAAAAATGTAGAATACAATGTATTTCTATAAAATGCTTTGTCCTGACTGAATGACTGATCAACGCACAGCCTAAACTGCTAATAGTAGGGAGCGGAAATTTGGAGAGTTACCGGTAAAAAAATCAATACGTAGATTTTAGATTGTGACAATATAAAACAGGGCGCGCGTTTATGTCTTTTACTAGACTCTTACATATACGCTCGTAAAGTTGTCACTCAATATTTCTTACTGCTAAGTTACGTAATTTATCTTCTTAAAATTAACTGATGTTCTTGTCTGCTTATTATTTAACGTATTAATAGATCAAAAACGTTTTAGAAGCCTTTGATTCTTAGTAAACTATAATACGTTTCGCGTCAGTTGCTGTTTTTTTGTGTCAGATGTAGTACCTACATAATTAGTTACCCATCTAATGTTAAACAGTTGCAAAGTAACAACACATGTTTTAACTATAGAGTAGCCTTATTAATAAACTTGTAGTAAGGGTCGGAGTAGTGAAAATAGCTTTGTCTTTATCCGTGTCAAGAACGTTCAAAGTTCACTCCTTGTTTATTAATAAGTCTTATTGAACGATCATCAAACAACTTTAAAATTAGAGATCGATTTAGAAGATGATCCATTACCTATAAAAAAAATTCTTGCCTTCAATGAAAAAGAAGAAAAACCTGAAGAAAATTTCAAACTTCTACCGTTTTACGTGCATAAAAGATTAGTAATTAAGTTATATTACGAATGGTTTAATTTACCTACAAAAAGCTTATTATTCGAAGTTGTTTACATTACCATAATGATAATCAACTGATTTCACTTCTGATCTCTATAGAATTGTGTTTAAAATTAAAAATAACGAATTAGAAAGAGGTTTCACTTTTGGAAAGCAAGCAAAATAAATTTGGTTTATTTATTAAATAAATAGTTTTTCATTTAGGTAATAAATAAATAAATATTGCATGTAGATAGAGGCGTAAGCACCTAATTAATATTAATTTATGAGTTATCCGCCCTCTATACGTTTTTAAATATATGGGCGATGGATCCTTGTGCTAGTTGCGTGGAGGCGCGCGCGCAGGCGGAAGTGAGAACAGAAAGAAAGTACTCGCACCGCAACCGGTCGCGTTAGTGGGCCATCAGAGTTCAACCGATTCATGTTGCTCGAACACTGCGCGCCGAGCGTCGAGCGTCGAGCGATGGTAGCGGCAGATAGACGCACCGATTCAGTGCACTTGCTCACACGATCACTTAATAGAGTATAGTCAGATTAGTCAGGTAATATCGGATACGAGGAAAAACCAGATGACTCAAATATCTCCTAAACTTAGTGATATTTTGATGTGAAACATCTATAGGCGAGCGTAAACCTAAAAATTCGGGTGGCGATACAGCCCGTAGCGACGCCTCGCCACGCTATAGGTATATATGATGGAACATGATTCTAGCTAGTCGATGTTTCACATCTGCTTGGCGTCCCGTGACGGCTCACATTTTTTTCAGTGTTAGGTTATTCGGTATTCACAAGAGCAATTCACCCCGCATAGATCTGTGGCACCCGGCAGTTGCAATGTCATCTATTTTAGGAGATATTTGCGTCATATGGTCTTCCTCCGTATCCGATGTTACCTGACTATACCTACTCTAGTTATTCAATAAAATACATTAGGTATTATAGACAACTAGTAGTGTCCGTCGGTTTTACTAATAAAGGATTTTTTTTCAAATACCCTTTTCTTAGTGGATTCTACTCACCCCAAAGTACACAATCTCTTAATGTCATATCTCTAGGACCAGCGGTTTAGGCTCTGCGTTGATATATAGTTCAGTCATTTAGTCAGTCAGGACTTTGAATCTTCAGCAACATTATGCTTCTCCACTCCAGGCCAGATGCCTCAACGTGTCTCCACTTATTTTCTCCTTTCGCTGGCCTTGCAAATTGTTATGATATTAAACCAAGAGTGCTAAAAGGCAGCTTCTTTAAAATGGCATTTATAGTCTTCAAATATATTTATATGGTATTTTTTAGTAAAGAATTGGTAAATGATCTAGGCTAAATATTATGTGTATAGTCATTAGTTAACTCGTACATAAATTACCGATTTGTTCTTAAAATTGGCTCAATACATCGATACTTAGGTAACAGGCACCGATTCTAACAATTCCATTTTACTACTTAAATGAAAATAACGTAGCTATTAGCTAGTTTATGTAAGTAGCCTATTTAAAATTGCTCTATAATTACTATTTCTATATACGTACGTAGATAGTTAACATAACATGCAAGTGAATTTGTAATCATGTTAAATCGTGTTTACAGTATTGATCATGAACTTGGTCGATTTCGTAGAATAAATATACGATGTTGCATGTACCTACTTATTATGTAACCCCCTTACTTATAAACAGCTGCATAAACTATGTATCGGTTGTCTTTGAATTATTTGCTGTGGGAAAGCTTTTGTCTTTGACAGAAATTCTCTAAGGGTGGATTCGAATAAACTTGGAAAACTCTTATTCAAAGAATAAATCGCCGTTTTTTCGAGAGTACCTAGTTCTTTTTTACATTTTACCAAACACAATTTCCGTGATTAGCAACCCTTTACAGCTATACCAGCTGTTATTATCCGTACTATTTAAGAGACAACTTAAGAACGAGGCGACTGTTACCATTTCCATACAAACTTAATACAAAAATAAATTATGAAAAATTTAGTTTTCTACCTTAATATCGATATTATTCGGATTAAGATTTTACTTTTAAAGAGTCCCCATCACAAGGTTTTCCAAAATATTCATTCGAAATGAAATAAAACGGAGAAACATTTTTTCATTGAAAAAGGTTTCTCTGTTTTATTTTTCATAATTTATTTTGGTATTAAGTTTGTATGGAAATGGTAAGAGTCGCCTCGTCCTTAACAGATATTTTAATGACAGACGAATTTTAAGCATTAACACTAAAAAAATCATAGTTAATTCTTACATAACAAGTTACACATCAGTATTTTTTGACGGTTAACTCTGCAGTAGGCTCAAATTACATGAAAAGTTTGGTCGAACGAATCTAAGCCAAAAAATCCAGTCTGGCTAGAGCCTTACGGATGTAGGTACTCCGAAAGGTTCCGGTGAGCTCGGTGAGACAGGCACCGAGGGGTTAGTGGGTATACCTCTGGCCACCCACCATCTTAGGCCAGAGGGGACCCCCACAAACAGAGCCGCTCCCCCTCGGGAGCGGCCTGACGGTCTTAAGGCGATTCCTCTCGTTAAAAAAAACTTGAGAGGTGTCACGGGACACCCGGATGGAACGAAGTTCCTTTCTATGAGTGAGAGAGAGAGAGAGAGAGAGAGAGAGAGAGAGACAGACAGAGAAACACACGCACGCCGCACGGCTTACAACTATAGCAAAAAGTGTCGTTACAACTTTTGGTCTTGATTTTTTCCGTCTAGCCCCCTTTCGAAACGCGCGATAAAGAACTACGTTCCAAAAGTCTGGCTACAGCCAAAGTCTATAATGACATTTGGCAATTAAGAGCTCCTGTAGCGCGTAGTCGAATATCCGCTTGCATGTAACGGATATGACTTCGTTTTCCACCGCAAACAAGTTTTTTTGAGATCTTTAGTACAGTACTGCAGCATCCCGCTTTACTTTTGGCATTGTCTCAATGCTCAACGTAATAAACACCACGCGATTAAAACCGAAAAATGAATTTAATGTCAGCAGAGAATATTAGTACCTACGTCTATCGTAAAAAAACGGGGCAAGTGCGACACTCGCGCATAAAGGGTTCCGTACCACTATCACAATTGGATACGGAACCCTAAAATGGTTTACAACAACCAATTTTTAAATTTTATAGGAAAATATGAAATATTTATCTTCGATTCTTACTCCCATCAAACGACCGAATCACTCAAAAAAAAAAAACCTTGGCACAAAGAAAATCTGAAACATAGAAGAAACACCAACTCGATTTGTCCTCCTGTCCTGTTCCTGTCCTGACTCCTTGTTATTTTTGAAACACGTTTGTTGTATGGGAGCCCCTTTTAAATAATTGTTTTATTTTGTTTTTAGGGTTCCGTACCTAAAGGTAAAAACGGGACCCTATTACTGAGACTTCGCTGTCTGTCTGTCTGTCTGTCTGTCTGTCTGTCCGTCCGTCCGTCTGTCCGTCTGTCACCAGGCTGTATCTCATGAACCGTAATAGCTAGAAGGTTGAAATTTTCACAGAAGATGTATTTCGGTTGCCGCTACAACAACAAATACTAAAAACGAAATAAAACCAATTATTTAAAAGGGGCTCCCATACAACAAACGTGTTTCAAAAATAACAAGGAGTCGAGTCAGGACAGGAAGAAGGACAGGAGGACAAATCGAGTTGGTCATGGAATTCAAAATGGCTGCCCTATCTGTCAAATATACTAGTCTGCCTTACTTACCAAAGAGTTTATTTTATGTTTCAGATTTTCTTTGTGCCAAGGTTTTTTTTTTTTTCAGTGATTCGGTCGTTTGATGGGAGTAAGAATCGAAGATAAATATTTCATATTTTCCTATAAAATTTAAAAATTGGTTGTTGTAAACCATTTTAAGGTTCCATATCCAATTGTGATAGTGGTACGGAACCCTTTATGCGCGAGTGTCGCACTTGCCCCGTTTTTTTAGTATTTGTTGTTGTAGCGGCAACCGAAATACATCTTCTGTGAAAATTTCAACCTTCTAGCTATTACGGTTCATGAGATACAGCCTGGTGACAGACGGACAGACGGACAGACGGACAGACGGACGGACGGACGGACGGACGGACGGACAGACAGCGAAGTCTCAGTAATAGGGTCCCGTTTTTACCTTTAGGTACGGAACCCTAAAAAAGGAAATGCTCAGTAGAAGTCGATGAATGACTATCAAAACGTCAAAAGTATCATTGAATTTGTGGTAGTGTTACCGCAGTGTTTACAACTGTCTTCCTTCTGATGTCATATCTACTGTTAAGGTTGAGAATAACGACGTCTACCAATAAAATTCGATGCTATAGTGTCACATGCGAATTCGTTGACCTCACTGTATGTGTAATGCGATGTCTGATGTAGGTATCTTAGAGTCACAGTACAAGTTTGACTTTGGATGTTTTCGCAAATGTTTGGTAATTTCGGTTTAAAATTAAAAACGTAA
Source organism: Idaea biselata (assembly GCA_958496205.1). Classification (NCBI taxonomy): domain Eukaryota; kingdom Metazoa; phylum Arthropoda; class Insecta; order Lepidoptera; family Geometridae; genus Idaea; species Idaea biselata. The sequence continues at coordinate 6,514,663 of OY292401.1, read as the reverse complement.
ATAAGTGTGCAACTTCGTTGCGTCCTCATCGCGTGTCATGTATCTTAATGTTACTGTACAAGATATAATTTGGATGTTTCTGAAAATATACAGCAAATTTTTGTTCAATTTTCTCGTTTTAATGAAAAAATTCTTGATCGAAATAAAACTCCGGCTTTTTCGGTTTAATCATATTATTAAACAAATACTTGCCGTGGTAACTGCGTACCTATGTAGCAATTTCGAAAAATCCTTTCTTATCGGATGCCTTTATCATATAAAGAACATACTCTACAGCTCTCTACTATCAGCGGTTTAGGCAGTTAATCAGTCACTCAGGACAAAGCATTTTATAAATATAGATTTTATCAATGCCCTACAAATGCTTTTTAGATGATCAAATCTTGTTTTACTTCTTAAGTGGGAAAAGGATTTGATAATGTGTAACAAATATGGACAAATCTGGAGATTATATAGCCAAGTAAGTACCTAGTAATGAATTAATTCGATTGAACATGATAAAGGAAGCTATTATTTTAAATAAAGTTAATTCTTTACTTATAATTGTAAGCGTGTTATTAAATGCTGATCAGTTATATGTTCGATGTGCAAATATTAATGATTTCTTTTTTACCTGAGTTTAAGTAATGTGTTTAAATATATACCTAATTGAGTTTGAATGTTACCTCGCCAAATAAAATTTATATTTTAGCATGGCTAACTAGGCTGGGGTGGTGTTGTAAGTGCTCGGCAAGTCTACTACACCTAATAATATTCCAGGCACTACAGCGCCAAAAAACGCGCCAAAAAATGAGCGCGGAACATTACGGTAAGATGAGATGATGATGATTTAAAATGACACATTTTTTAAAGTTACACGATTACCGTTGATCAGTAATATAAGAACTACGGGTCTTGATTGCGTTGTAGATCAAGATTTTAAATTATTCAATTAAGGTTGGATGAAAAAGTTACATTTTCCCGGGTCTTAAGTCTTAATTATTCGCGATTGGTCGCGAAGGGACTGAAAATGTAAGAATGTTAACAAATCATGTAAATTTAAAACAGTTTCAATATGAAAAAGGCAAATTTTATATTTCAGATGCAGATCAGTCTACTTTGCGGTCATTTTTTAGTCTTTCGGATTGCTCTAGTGTAGCTGCGACACTGAACAACGCGTCACTGGTCAGTGTTAGTTCTGTCGGACTCGGACGGACGGAGAGAAAGTCCTCAGGGTCCATTCACAAAGAGAATACAAATATTTGTGGACACCTACACAGAAACCAGTTCGGAAAGTACTATTGAGATTTGATTTTTATGTAAGACTTATTTTTTAAATAAGGAAAAAGCAGATGGTCACTACACTCACTAGTAATACAAATTGCGATACGTCTTCATAAGTCTAATTATCTTATGAGGTCTCTATGAGGTGTAGCCCCGGTATAGAATAGGGTTATATTTTTTTTTTTTTTTGGTTACCTATCTCTTCCGGTGGGTGTCGTAAGAGGCGACTAAGGGATCTGTGGGAGACTAGCAAACTTAAGCTCTCCCTGCGCTGTGGCGGATGAATTGCGTGGTCCCTTGGATCAGCTTGCTAATCTCCCTTTGATCTCCTAGTCCCCTTTTACGACAACCACGTGAAGAGATGATAACTACACAACATATTGCTACTTTACCTACATTTAATTTATAAAAAAATGATAAAAAGTTTGATAAAGTTCTAGTTACTATCAAAATTGGTCCTCACTTTTGCAATGTCGCTAACACTGCCGATAAAGATATTGAAGAAAAAGAGATTATGAATGAATGGCTATTTTTACTTTCTAATAGTTTACAGTTATAGGTTCGAAGGTGATTTATTTCATAATTGGATATTGCGAAATTCGAACTTGATTAAAACGTAAAAAAATAGAATAGAACCGAATCAATAACTATAAAGTGTTTTGTCCTGACCGGCTGATGAATCAAAGCACAGCCTAAACCGCTAAATTAAATTTGGGGAATGTTATTTATTATTGTAGGAATCCGACAAAAAAGATTTTTTGAAAAACAAAATACAGATTTGAGACTTATGTGGGTGAAACTGCGGGACACAGCTTGTACTAAATAGGTATTATTAGGTCTGCATCATAATACAGTTTAGGTTAATTTACGTTAGATTCAAATTTAACGAATAACTTAACGCCGTTTCATAAAAAACATAACCCACAAGACTTTCTATCTTTGTTTGTATCAATAAAACATACCATACAAATCAATCATAGTTTTCTGTACACAATGTGTGGTGTATCTTTTCTAATTTTCCCACAATGTGTTGTCGGGATGTCATCTTTCTCCACTCTACAATGTTTCTTATTAGCAGTGCTCTGTGGGTTTACTCACGTACCTAGTACTGAGAAAAATGGAAATACCGAACCAAGATTTAGGTGAATCCGTTTAGCCGTATTACAATCAAACTTCTAAACTTTCGCACTTATAATATTAGTAGTACTTATCTATATATCTATTTAAATCAGATTTGCATTTATTCTCCTCTTCCCTAACGTAGTGAATTCATTAATTCAATCATTTACTTCCAAGTTCTGTACAGCTATGTACTGATAAAATTGGTAAAATGAGTATTCTCTAACATCAAGTCATCCAGACGAAATAAGATTACGAACGAATTGCAAATTGAAACCTTCAAAATCTATTTGTATAAAATGCTTTGTCCTGGAAATTAAACTTATTTTTCAGTTTTAACCGCTGCTTTAAATTAGACCTTTACAGGTCTCCTGAAGAAGAGACTTGTAAAGATCACAAAACGTTGAGCATTGAAACAATGCTAAAAGTAATAAACACCACGCGATTAAAACAGACAAAAGAGGTTTAATTTCTATTAACATCGTGAAAACAAAATCTATGTTTTGTCCTGAATGACTGACTGATCAACCCACAGCCGCTAAACCGCTGATAGTAGAGAGCTGAAATTAGGAGAGTGTGTTCTTTATGTAATGTAGGCATCCGATAAGAAAGGGTTGTTCAAAATTCCCACTGGATCAGGACTTATGCGAGTGAAACCGCAGGGCGCAGCTAATATGCAAATAAAGTAATATTGCAAAATTCGATATCACTGTTCGACAGTTTACGTCACGTTATCAACCGCCACTTAAAGCAAGTTTACATACATAACCTTAAGTGAAAGTATGGGGCCAGTCCCCTCATACTAATGTTAAATGTTTAAAGATTCAGCTACCACAGTCATGGCTATGGTACTTTTCTCCGTCGAGACTTGCGGAGTCGGTAAATAAGTGGAATAAATTAATCAACCAAATTCGTCCAACCCCTCTTTGATGTCAAAGATGGTTTGTATGTACAGATGTGATCGTCCATTCAACTCTAACCCGAAATACATAAATTAAATACTTGAATTATTAATTATTTTTGTTAATAGTTGTGGCCGCAAAGCAATATTCGTTTTGCACGTATTTGACCCAATGAAACGCATTCATAATTCAATACTTGATTAAGTATTTGAGAGAGCAGTTATATTTTATTTTAATTATTTTACATAATCTTACAGATTTTAATTACAAAATAATCTAAAATGAATCTTATTTTGCCAATTTGATTTAGATTTGCATTTACATTTTTTGTATTTTTATTTGGATTGGTTTAATAATTAGTAGACTTCGCTAATTTAGTTTTGGGATCGTCTATAGCCAACAAAACGTCTCAATGTCCCTTAACCGTTTCCAAAAGCAGTAGGTACCAGATTTTCTGGTACTGACTGAATGAAGTTAAAACATAATACATATTCATTGTGTTTCCTTACTTATCAGTTTTGACAAACAAATTTAATAAATATTAATCCCCTTACTTACAAACGATGACTAAGTTTATGTAACGTTTGTCTCTGTCTGTCAACTTCGAAACTTCATGTCACGTAAAAGACAAACGTTACATAAACTTATTCGATATTCCCACAGGATTGGGACTTACGCTGGTAATATCGGGAGACATAGCTAGTTGGATTTTTTTATCCTAAAATAACTAATTAATCGTTTTAGATCAATATGGTTAACTGCTGGCTAACTAATAGCGATTAACTATTTATTATAGAAAGTGAATCGATTATTTACCTACTGTGCTATCGAACTGATAAAATGTAGAGCTGAAATGTACTCGATTATTATGTAACCCAGTACAATTTAGAAGAAAGCAAAACTGGTAATTTCACCGCGTGAACAATTTTGTCAAATCAATAAAGATTGTTTCAATTTTCTCTTTCACTTGAAGACAATTTAATGGTTATTGGCTTCGATATATTTTTGTAGTAAAATAAAAATTTAAAGCGCAGCGATAAGAATAATGCACCGTAAAAATAAATAAAATGAAAATGTATTACCTTTGTTGTTTATTACGATTGGTAACATAATAACATTATACAAATAAATTTATTGGCCTTTATTTAAAATGAATCTCTACCTTTGCGTTATTTACAGGTACATTATAGTGAACGAATTTCAATGACATTATAGTAAGTTTAACATATTTTTCTGATATATTATCTGCATAGATTGATCTTCAGTGAAGCAGATATCAGTCAAATCACATTACAAAAGCAAAAATGATAATTGTATATTGCTTTAAATTAAATTTTGGATCTTCAGAGATTTGCTTTTTATCATAAAAGCAGTTTAAGATCAATCGTAGGTAGTTTCGTGTACCAAAAAACTGTATGACTGTCTGTTTGTTAGTCTATGCCGGGCGGACTACCATCGCCACTTTCCTTCCCGGCGTCAGTGACGTAACTCTATAAAAGAGAGCGCGTCGAAGAGGCCGCCGCTATACCGTTTCCGCACGTCAACGTCGGCCATAGCGTCCCTACCAGAGGAGGACGCGAGCGGAACCACTTCCGCGGATTCAGTGACAGTTTCTCAAAAGGTGAAGTGTCAAGGACATCAGTGCACGTGGTCGTGTTAGTGACAGTGTTGTGTTGTGTTCCGAACGAGATAGCAGTGGTGGATTGCTAATGTGTGCGTTTGTTTCAGATACAAGATGAGGTGTTTGTTGTTGTTAGCGGCCGTGTGCTGCTTAGTGTTGTCGGCTGTGGGTAGTCCTATCGCGCGACCGGAGGACGATAAGGTGGTGGCGAGGCAAGCGGCAGCCGCGCCCGCTGCGCCCGCGGCGGCTGATGATGATGACGACGATGATGACGATGACGATGATGAAGGGATCGATGATATCGGTGATATCGGAGGTACTGTACTCTTATTTGTATTTATATCTAACAGTCGCATAAGTCGCGATGTGGCAGAAATATTGAAATAAAAATATGTGTTACTTCCGAGGATTCAATGTCTCCACATATTAAGTTTCATTAAAATCGGTTCATTAGTTTTAGAGTTACCAATTAACAAACAAAATATATTTCTCAGTTCTTAATACCCAGATTTGTATGAGTTTTCTTAATTTTATCCAATAACTGCTAAAATTACAAACTTACATACAGAAACTGATATTTATTTTTATTACAAATCTTTATATTTGTGAGTTTCTAATAAATGTTAAACAAAGAACGACCAACTGACCTGTTTGCGTGAAGAGTCAATATATACCTACAAGAAGTTTACCGTTTAGTCAAATGGAACCAGTAACGGGAGAATGATATTAATAAATTCATCACGTTGTTTTATGCATCCTAGTTAATATTTTTCACATAAATAACCGTACGTATAATTCCTTTTTTTTTCTAAGGAAAATTGTAACTAAGATGCAGTGTCTAACATAATAAAATATTGTGAGAAAACTCTATATAAATACCATCAGTAATGTGATTGCAAACTATTCACACAAACGTTTGAATAAACATATAATGACATGCAATTTACATTACAAATTGAACCATTCGAAGCTATTAAGCAGTAGATTAAATCTTTTCATTGCCAACATTCATTGCATTTTACTACACACATAAATCAGATAATTTCGTTGACAGAAGTATAACTTCTCCGATGCCGATATTTACACATTATTTTAGTGAAAATATAATTTTGAGAGAGCATCAGACTTATCGAAGAAAGTATCACATTTTATCAATAAAAATTCCTAAGAATCAGGACGCGGTGGGGCCAACGTGGAATGTGAGGCGAGCAGCGTGACACGCGCTCTCAATAGCTAATTAATTCAAACAGAAAATACTCAATCAGAGAAATTGACGCTCCCCTGCTGCTTTCTATGAAAGCCCCGACTCAGGACGTTACGCACCGTGAGACTTGCTCGCTGATTATAACTGTTTGTTTAACAGTTGATTTGTGTTTTAATGTTTGTTAAGTGTTAATCGTTTATGCCAAATTGAGAACATACAAGATATTGAGCTTGTTTTTTTGTCAAATAACAGGAATTTGAGTATGCTAACTGTATCTGATAAATGGCTAAAGGTGACTGTACTTTTTGTCTGTAGATGACGACGACGATGACGATGATGATGACGATGAAGAGGAAGCGGACGATGAGGAGGAAGATGATTACCTAGAAAGGTTCATCGATGATCTCTTAGGAGGAGGTAAGATCTACATCTATTAAATTACGCCATTGATAAGTAATTTTATTAGGCAAAAGACAAGGAATAACAATATTTGTATTTCACAGGAGAGGAGGAGGATGACGAAGAAGAGGACACGGTACCTATCGCCGTCGCTCCAGTCGCTTCGACGGAAGCAGCAGCAGTCGCCGCCGCCGCTTCAGAAGAAGTGCAGTCAGTTGCGGAAGAAGGCGAAGCCGCTGAGGGCGAGTTAGCTGAGGGCGAAGAGCCCGAACCGGGACAGAAAGAGCCCGCATCCGCTGACGTAGAGGCCGCCGCGAGTTCAGAGGCAGCCGTGGCCGAAGAGGCAGCCGATGCAGAGGATGACGAGGATGAAGAAGAGGACGATATCACGGACGCTCTCGATGGAGACGACGAGGACGATGACGAGGACGAGGAGGAGGACGATGAAGATGACGAGGAAGACATCACCGATGCTCTCGGCAGGAATATCTCCGTTAAACACTCACGTGAGTCCAAAAAGCTGAAGGCGAACGCCGCCGCCGCCTATGCTAAAAAATCAGGGAAAAAAGCTAACTACATCCGCAAAATAAAGAAAACCAAAGCGACATCTGCCGCGGCCGCTGCCCCCGAACACAAAAAGTTCAGATAGTGAGGCGCAGCGTTCCAGCCCCGACGGGCACACCATCCACCTGAGAGACCCTCGCGGTCCCATCCTTAGCTTAGCTATTTATTGACTATTTATTTATTCTATTAATTTATTATTATTTATTAAGTGAGTGTGTTTGATGTGTGAAAGTGTTAGTATGAAACAGAGAGAGTAAAGTTAAATTAATGTCTAGATCATGTCACATTGGTCTCGTGGCAATTTATTTGAAATAAATCTGTTGTTCCAAATATTTGTGTAGAATTTTTTAAGTTACCTTTGAAATGTTTTGTGCGTTTTCAAAGTAAGATTTTTGGTTTAAAGTTTATCGGTCGAAACACTAGTTGCCTATTTCTGATTATTGTCGAGTGACATTATCTAGTGATATTAATTTAATTGTATGTTGTACCAATAAAAATGTATACTAGTCAAACTAAAGTATTTATACTCCTAATCCTCACCCGTAACTATTACATATATTCATGTATATTTTATATAACATACGCTACATTATGACCATCTCCCATAATATTTTCATAGTGCAGTTTACGTAACAGTATTGTATGTAGATATTAAATAATAGATGTAATTATAACTAGCCTTTTGACCGATTTATCTATGTAGTATACGCACAAACCATTCCCTCCCTATCTGATCCTAGAGCGGTCGATCTATGAGTAATGGTTGAAGGAAGACTATAATAAAATTGAATGTGGATCATTAGTCGATAACCATCTAGAAACCGATACGGCGGGCGTGTTTGGTTCGACCGGAGGCGGCAGGTTGTGAAGAAGGAACTAGTTGGAAGTAGATGTATGTTAAGAGGTCGGCCGTGACCACACGCCCGCTTACTTTCTTAACCGGACACCGAACGATGAACCCGGACGATTTCTTCTACAACCTTGACACTTTCTTTGACCTTGCGCAGGGCACATCCAGGAGCGACCTTGGAGCGTAAAGTCATTTCGAAACAAATCGATATAGAAAGTAAATCGCACTAAATGTTTACTCTTACTCAATGACGAAATCTTTCCGCGAAATTTGCGTGTCGAACATCCGGTCGAGTGAAAACGCGACGTAATGAGATGCGAAAAGAGAAATTTTAAATGTTTGTCGTCGTGAAATGTTGGGAGCGTCGTCGCGAGGAATCATATTCGACCTAAATGGAACTGGTTTACTACCGGAACGCGTTAGGTCGACACCTGCTCGGTCGCTCGATATCAGTATCTATTCCTTTCACAATAAAAAAAACGATCAATTACTTGATATCAACAAAAAAGCTTTATCATAGATACATTTTACCGGGTCTTAATCGCGTATTATTATCTATTTTCCATACCTAACTATGATAACAATCCGTGTGGATTTAAAAATTTAAAAGCTGTATCTAAAACCCAGGAGACGTTGATTGCGTAATTCAAGACAATAATTCAACTGCCACGATAAAGCTTCAACAGAGTATTAGAGTCATAGTTACAACAAATCAAAGTGAGGGATTCGTATGTATGCCGTGATTAGATTTCTTCGAATGTGCGTGGATCGGCACGCAGTTTCTTTTACGTGTAGAAAATAGAAAATCCACCGTTGAGTGGACGTATTAATTGTAACTAACTATTAGAATTCAACGGAGACTATAAGATACCGATACAGTTAGCTCGCGTGCGCACTCAACGTGGCTAGAATCAGGTGTATATAGGGTTGCCAGATACGGGTTTATAATTTCCTGGACATTTCTGGGGTTACAAACAGAGTTGGAGTTTTAGAGTCCAAATCCAACAACTACCTACAAAGTGTTTGCTGTCGGACGGGCAATAGTAAAAATACTCATTTTTTAATTACTTTTTTTAGTTACAAAAGTAAATACATCGGCAGTCGGGTAAAAATGCAAATGGAGAACCATTATTTGTCATAAAATCTATCGATATAAATTAATTAATAAACATATCCTCCCCTGGGGCATTCATTAGTGTTTCAAATTTCTCGACTTTGGAGCTAGAATCTCGCCACCCCGTGGGTCGTGCCTAACTTTGTGGAAAGCTACTAGTTTCTTGAATTTCGGGACAGTGAAGTGTAATTTCTAATTACTGGACACGGGCCAAACGTGAAATTCCGGGACTATCCCGGAATTCCCGGGCATCTGGCAACCCTAGGTGTATACAATCCAATAAGTAATCATAAAGCATCATACAGATGCCATATTTGTATGTAAATATGTGGGCGAATATTGTAAGAATATTTAAATGCGACGAGAATGGTTGGTGCGTCGAAAGAGAAATTGTTTGCTAATGAGGTTTCCCTAATGTCAATGTATTTGGCAACGGAACTGTTGTTTCATGGCTATTCTAGGTAGATTTTTATCTGATGCTAATTTAGAAAGTGGTAAAGTTTAATTAATTTATAGGAAATAGAAGATTTAATTGTACCAATTAGGGTTAATTATAGGTGAATCTTATTAACACTTAAGTAATTCTATTATCATAAAAACATGCATGAAAGGTTCAGTGAACTGATTGTTTGGCTTTTCAACGTTTATTATTATAGACGTTTATAAATTAATTTCAGTAAGTATAACACAACAATGAAAAGAATCAATATGTGGATAAAAATAATCAGTTTGAAAGTAAATTACTCGATTACTTATAGATTTTATATCAAAACAAATCTAAATTTACAATAATAATACCACAATTAGTGGTATAGTTGTAGTAATAGCGGTAATTTGTAAAGTTATTCTTGTGAGCTTATTAAGCGTATCGTTACAAAGCCAATTAATAATATTCTGGCATCAGTTACCTACTTATGCGTGCACTTAAGTGAATCACAGTGGAAACCGTTTGTCTGTTTTGAATTTAAAATTAACACTAAGTGTGCGTACGTACCTACCTACATGCCATGATATGTTTACTAGTTATCTTGCACTTACATTACAAAATAGATGGTACCTAATTTACATATATGTTTATTACATATTACATTTTTTGTACATTTTTTATCAATAAATCTCATAGGTAATATCAAAAAATGTTGAAAAAAAAAGAAAAGAATACTTGTAAAATAACCCCGTCACTTATAAACGATGACTTACAGATGCATAAACTATGTATCGTTTGTCTTCTACTGTGACACAAAGTTTCAAAGTTGACAGACAGAAACAAATGTTACATAACTTAGTCAACTTAGTCATTATAAGTAATGGGGTTAATGTTACTAGTAAATATAACAAAAGCTATGATCGATCATAATGGACATCAAAATGTCTTAAGCTAACTTAAAGAACGACGTACAATCGAGATAGGGAGATTATTTCTAAAGCTTCATACGGTTGGGTCGGTTTCGCATCAATACAATTTCTCAGACTTATTCTACATATATCCACCTACTAGAAATTACGAGTAAATTATACAAATTAGGTATCTATCTTAAACAACAAATTTTCTACCAGGCGCACTGAGTGAACCTGCGAAGAAACAAGCACCTGTGCCAGCAATCTACATCGTCAAATACAACAAATTCGTCGACACGATCTTGGAAAAGATGAACGATGTCTTGAGACAATCATACGACCCCGTCAGCGTAAAGTTGCAGCCGATTGACGCTAGCAAAAAGAGTTCGAAACCAAAGAAGAACAAGCACAAGGGGAAAAACAATAAAAAGTAAGTAAAAGTATTACACTCTTCTTATCTATATCTATGATTATGCCATCCACTTTAGCATGTCCACTAGTCCATGTCCAGTCTAGATATCACAATGTAGTCAGGATTAGGACGTATAAACATTACTAGACATCAACGTGTGTTATCTTATCAAGGATGTCCATCCTCCTATCAGTATATCTTTAAACAGTAAAAAAAAATATATCCATGTGAAGCTTTGTCCTGACTGATGAATAAGCGCTTAGCCTAAACCGCTGATGGTAAATAGCTGAAATTTGGAGAGTGTGTTCTTTATATGTGGGCTTCCGATAAAGGTTTTTCGCAATTCCAACGGCATCGGGACTTACGCAAGTACAATCGCGGGACACAGCTAGTATATATAAAAAATAAGATCATTTAACATTTATATGCGCTATTAACATCGTTCATACGGCGAAGCAAAACATCGTGAGAAAACCCACAGATTAAAGTCATGCAAAAAGGTTTTGGAACTAGTTCCAAAAAACGCTCAGTTTTTCGTATAAACTTTAACCTTTTATAAAAAAAATGTACACATACCTACGCGTAGAGCTCATTTTTGCCAAAGTTGCTTTAGCTATATTCAATACACATAAATGTCAAACATATCGTACTTAAGAGGACAGTCTCCATTCTCTTTCTCCATACAAACGTAGTTAACATTTTCCTCCCTGGATAAATACATTAGAGCAAATATGTTTATGCCATAAAATCTATATCTGTCATGACGATGCATCTACCTTTTTATTTATTTTTATTTTCTAATTAAAATAATAATAAAAAATAATAAAATGAAAAAAATAAAAAGGTAGATGCATAGTCATGACAGATATAAGTTTTATGGCATAAACATATTTGCTCTAATGGAGGCAAATGTAAACTACGTTTGTATGGAGAAAGAGAATGGAGATTATCGTCTTAAGTAACTAGATCTATATACGTACATTGTAAATACAAGACTATTAAGAGTATAATAATTTCAGGAAATCTGCCCACAAAAAGAAGACGACCTCTAATGATGAAGTAAAAGAGAAAATAGCATCGACAGAAGCACCAGCACTAGCAGAAGAGAAGACAAAAGAAGAAAACCCCCAAGTTAACGAAGTCAAGCCTGAAATTCCAGAACAAGTTGAAACCGTCGAATCCAGAGCCATAGATAACAAGGGAGCTTCCAAAGCGAAACCTACCACTGGCAAAGTCACTAAAATAAAACCTCCCGCGAAACAAACCAAGCCTAAACCGAAACCGAAACCAACACCAAAACCGAAACCATCTAAAAAAACGACTACTAAAAAACCAACGCCAATTAAGAACAAAACTAAGACTACAGAAAAGAGTAAGCCTAGAGCTAAAGGAACCCTTTACGGATTATCGTCGTTGAGAAGAATGGGTGATGTCGCAGTCAGTATTCAGACAAACCATACTACAGTAAAAAGCAATTTCGCGGTTGGACCTCTAATCCTTCGAGTTGAGAAAGTGGTAAGTTTGACAAATTAGTTGTTTTGCGAGGTTTCGTTCAAAGAAATGAAACTTACGTAAGTTGATTTCTAGAAAGTAGTAGGTAGTTTGCGTAATAAGTTTTTTTTTTTTTTTTAATAAATTTGCGCGCAGGCCAACCATGGGACCTGCGCATCCACGCGGACGTGCCTAGTGATGAAGTATACTTCGTGCCGTTCTGTAAAATAAAATAAACTACTATAAGTCCTTGTCAACTTAGTCATGTTGTCTCAAATCCATAAAAGACAGTAAACTTTACATAACCTATCGAGGTTTTAGAGCGCTATGCTTGGTAAGTATGGAACCGAAGATCAAACATTATGTCAAGCCGAGTCCAGTATCTGTGTAGGGATTTACATTACGAGTTTTTTTGCATACTATAGTTTTTGTTTGTAATCGCGTACTCTATCGAATAAGATATATGATCACTGACCACCGCATCGAGTTTTTCGTTCATTGGTAGCCCAGTATGATCCCAAAATGTTTTATGTTCTTTGCGCCGAGAATTCTTATGTGGTCTAAATTGAGCACTTAAGTCTTTATATCACTTTAATTTGGCATTGTGCGGTGCTCCACACAATACGAAATTAAAGGGCTAACAAAGATAACTCGTCACCAATAAGAGATCACATAAATTAGACATTACCATAGACGAGTTTAAAATTAACTCATTAGTTCCACATACCTTTTTGGGATCCAAGAGAAATTGTGTAGAAATGTGGTAAAGCTGGCTGTTTTCTAGGTTGGACGCGGTGCCAAGAAGGAAGTGAAATCTGCTACGGCTACCACCGCCGAGATGACTGGCAAGATCAGCCTTAGGATCAACAATCAGGGCGTGGCTACCTTGCATGCCATCAAGGTTCTCCAACCTAAACAGGTGAATTAGATCATTAGGCATTTTATAATTTATACCTTTTATATGTGTCAGTGGTGTTGGTCTAGTTGTAGATATCCTGATTTTCATTCTGAGACGACGCTCAGAATGAAAATCAGTTTTGAAGTCAGTTCAGGGTTTGAATCCCGACTGAGCGCGCAGCATTTACTTTTTCTTTAAGAAAAATTGTGCACTACTAACATCGCTCTTACGGTAAAGGAGAACATTGTGAAGAAATCGACATATCGATTTAACATGGTCCGAAAGCATGGGACATTAGCCAATCCGGAGTAGGCGTCTTACTGCCCAACTCCTCTAAGAGGAAGCCCTTGTTCTACAGTGCGACAAATTAGTGGGCTAACAAAAAAGTTATAGTGTAGATATTGCCAGAATTGAAGCCAGGAGAAGTTTCGCAAGCGGCTGCCATTTTCAAAGATGTAAAAATATTTCTAATTTCGTTTGAAATGATGATTCTAAAAATTACTGGTAGTCAAGATTAATAGTAGTTAAATTGAAAATAGTTATCTAAATAAACATTGTATTCCTATTTCCGGTGTGAGTCGTCATACCTTAGAATCGGGCCTTGGAATTTTAATAGACGTCCCGTGGGAAAACCCTTCAATTGTTTTGTTTCTCTTTTTCAAGGAGAAAGTGTCTGATTTTAATCTCAAGAATTTTCTCTAGAGAACAATTTACTTACATTGTACTTAGTTGAAATTTTATCATTTGAGGGTCTAAAAATAAATTAAAAACCGGTTAAGTCAATTTAAACTTTAATAAAAGGTAATAAAACTTAATTTCCTTCGCAGGTCCGCGTCGACAGTAACCACGAAAGAACCAGAGAGTTAGTTTGGAGGCGTAGCGCAAGAATCGCTCACGTTGTCTCTGAAAAACTACTATCCGCTTCGAAGCCTATGTTCCATCATCAGCAATCAGTAGTTAAACAATAAAATTTCAATCTTATTACAAGACCGATAGAGATTATATTACAATAAGGGGTTTAGGTTTGGGATTATTATAGTGTGATTCAGCAATTTTAAAACTGGTGCAGACAAGGAGATAGTTTAAAGAAAATAATTCATATTGTTGGAAATATAGCCCTTCTTACTAGCTACGCCCCGTGTTTCCGCCCTCGTAAGTCCCGATCCCGCGGATAAAAAGTAAGCTGTGTGTAAATCCAGATCGGGTTCAGGAGTTTTTGCGTGAAGAAAGTATGTGTGTGTAACTTAACTTACACACAAAAACTTTCAAATTTATAATATTAGTAGGATTTTCTGGGCTATCCCTGGAGTTCTTTTTCATTAACTGGATTCGATTTTGCTGAATTATACGTTTGACTGATTGATACGAACAGCATTTTTTCGAGTTTATACACATAATAGATACTCACTACTAAATAGTCAGAAAATGCATTTATTAATTTTAATTGAATGGGTGCTATGCTAAATAAGACAAACATTCAGAAGTGTTCTAGTTATTTTTTTACATGAGATAGGCATGCCGTCTGACCTCATCTCACCTGATGGGATCGATGATGAGGTCGACGGTGCTTGTAACATACTTGCCTCGAAAAAAAACTTATTTACTCTTAGACTTAAATTATCAATACTTTGTTACAAACTTGTTATCACAAAGCTTGTGATTAGCTAAATCTTAACTCAGGAACATTTCTGAATGCGCCGTCGGTAAGTTATTTATTAATTTATTCTTAGGTAAACATTAAATGTATTTAAATAAATGGATAAGTATTCAAAATATTAATTGTTTTATTAAAATCCTCCAAGACAGAATATCTCGGGTGGGTGCTATGAAAACCAGCGTTTTTAGGGTTCCGTACCCAAAGGGTAAAAGAACCCTAAAAAAAACGGGGCCCTATTACTGAGACTTCGCTGTCTGTCCGTTTGTACGTCTGTCTGCTACCAGGCTTGTTGGCCAGGTTGTTGTCAACCACATAACCTGATGGAATCGGAACTATCCGAAGCCCGATGGGTTTCTTGTTCCCATCTTGTGGTTCACAAATTGGTGGGTCCAGTGTTCATTTTAGGGTTCCGTAACCATTTGTGATAGTGGTACGGAATCCTTCGTGCGCGTGTCTCGCAGTTGGCCGGGTTTTTATAACGATAATCTAACGATTATCTTCTAAATAGGCATTGCCAGCCTGTTATTAACAGCAGTAGTAAAGGGCTAGTTCTTGCCCTGTTTACAGGGATTAGACTAGCTCTTTTCGAATAGATGGGATGAAAAATAACAATGCATTGGCGTTTCATACATTTTTACTCTCCAAATAAATTAAAGGTAACCTTTGTTATTATCCTTCTGTAGAGGCAAGTGTTGAAACCAAATTAAAGTACAGAATAACAGCCTAGTTTAAGTATTTTTTTTAATAAGTTATTATAGCTTGACAATTAATCATTTTTAACCGACTTTAAAAAAGAAGGAAGTTCACAATTCGGTTGTGGCTAAGTATATTCTTTTTCATTTTTTTGCATTACATTGAATCTTAGAACACTGTTGCATAGATTAATAACAATTTAAGTACTTACTTACAAAAGGAAAATAGGAACACGAAGTTATTATAATAAATAAGCAATACATTATTGTCTGATTCTGGTGTGCTTAGGAGATAAATCCAATGTTTTTCGGACGGTAATATAAGCCAAAAGGGGTCTGTTTTAGACGTCTAGGCGAAAAAATACTGGTCTACGACTTTTCGAAATTATCGAAAATTAAATTATTAATGATATTTTTTTTTCCAGAATTTAAAAGGTTATGTTTGAAAGTAGGAATGTTCAAAATAGTAGTCCCATTTAAATTATAAAATAAATAATTATCGGGTCCTAGTTTTATAGTTTCCTCCCATAAACAACTGAAATAAATAGCAACATATTTTTTTCCGATAAACAGTTCGAATTTTTAAGTTGTTGGCCTAAACGTCCTGAACAACCCCCTTTCGGGTTTTAAATTGTCGTCACCGTAACAAATTATGTAATTCTACTGATTCTTATTTATTCTGCATTTTTCTTTATTGAATTGAATGATATCGCACAGTTTTTTGTTTATCCGGATGTTTTAACAGAATCCGGATATCGGTTCTCTCCGTATGAACTTTTCACTACAAAAACCAGAATCGCAACCCAGATCTCATTATATTATTGACAAAATACGTAGGTATGTATTAGTTCAAAATAAAACTAATAAGGTATAATACAAACACCAACAAAATTAAGAAATAATGTAAACTAGTCGCTTCACCAGCTATCTATAAGTACAAAGTTTTATCAAAAAACGTTCTATTGATTTATGAAAAGGGAACAAAGACACATTCTTACGATTTATGCTTGCGCGAACAAACTTTTGTATTAATAATATTAGTGAAACTATACGATTTTGAACTTACATGGTTGTTTTCACTAATAAATATTATTATATAACCATGTTAAAACTTGCTTATTCCCGGAGCTCGATATTTCGCCAGTAATTTTAACTGCCTTGTTCACGAGACAAGCCAGTTGACAAGTCAGTTGACTAGTCAAGACAATATTTATTAGTGAAACCGATTTAAAAAGTATAGTTAATTCGGGTTAGGGCTTGTTGCATTGTCGTCTTTCTATTATTTTAGGTAGGCGTGTTACATTTTAGAACGCATCGTTTCTATCTAGTTTAAATAGTAGTAATAAACAAACCTAAAATGTAAAATTTAGACTTAACGAAATTTAATTTAATTTTTTGACACAATATAAATGACCGTTTGACCACTATCTCACCTGATGGTAAGTGATGATATGGTCTAAGATGTAACACGCTCCTCTAGAAGAAAGAAGACGGCAGTGGAACAAGATCCGACCCGTCTCAGTGGCTGCACCGGTCAACGTATCGGAACATGAACGATATCCGCTTGGGGCTACGACTAAGAGCGGTGGGTGGTACAAGCCGCGGCCGAAGCCTTCTACCAAATAAAGATTGCCCAATAGTATAAGTACTTACCTACAATTTTAAGAAATCAAAAGGGATTTCTGTTACATACTAAGGAGGCCTTTCACTGGTTCAGAACGTCTTAATAAATAATCTTATGTTTAGAGAAATCTTTGCATTTTCGAGGTATATAAGCTAAGTACAAAACACGACTTATTTCTACTTAAAGCTACTTTCTAATAAGATACACTAACTTCTATACAACTGTCACTAGGTGTATGTCAAATCCATACAACGGTCATTCTTATTCTTCAAGTATTAACTTTGTTTCGATTCGCAAAGCTTTAGTTCCAACTGATCAAGTCAATAAAACGTTCTAATTCGTCGAATTCTAAGAAACGAAAGACAATCACTTAAGAAACAAAAGCCGATCGAAACAGAAACAAAATACGATCGAAAAAGAAACAAAAGTGGAAAGTGGATCAATAATGTACACTAAGATCGATCGGGTTGTACGGATTTTTTATTCGAAATTGTATCTACCGTTTGGTAAAGATTTGCATTTCATCAATAGTTAAATTACATGGTTATCATTCTACCAAATATCCCTTACACAATCGTAATTAATCGTCTGGTTAAGTCGGAGTCTCAAATATTAAGGATTAATAATTGACCCTTAGTATGTGAGACTTCAACTTATTAGATTCATATAGGTTTCATTTAGATCATATAGACAAATGTTTTCACCAGTATCCCAATACGGACAAGAAACTGATCTTAAAAGATTCCTTTTTTACCTTTCGAGGTACGGAATCATGAAAACACGCGCCAAATTTTAGATAAACGTCACAGACTGATAAAACCAGAAAAAGGAAGATTGTACATTACACATCTGACTCGATAATTACTATCTATATCTACTAATAAAACTACAGTAGTCTACTAAATTCTAACTACGTCATGTATCATTAACTTCAGTACCGACAGATCTGGTTCCGTTCCTCAGCAGTGGAGTCACTGGATGTTCCTCGTTGATGACGATTGTGACGTCATCTTCTTGCTTTAGAGAGTCGTAGTTTGGAGGTGGAGTTGACTCTTTACCGTTGATCACTGGAAGCGGTATTTGGCCGGTTAAATCTGAGAACAAAATAGTAAGTAAATTAAGATGTAGTACTCGTATTTTTGTTCTTCTTCTCATTTTGCGTAGTGGTGCGGTTGAGCTTGTGTTAGAGTTCTCCTCAAGTTGCCCTAAGGCATCTAACTAGACCTAACGACTGCTATCAGTGATAACAATAAGGATTTAATGCTTGACGTGCCTTCTGAAGCACAAAGGATCTCGAGATAATCCACCCACATTTAGGCACACTTACTGTGTGCTAGTGGGGGCTTAGGCTATCGGCCTTAGTCGTATTGCCAAGCCTCTTTCATTTTCCGATACGTACATCAGTGCAGCCACTACAGAAGAAGTCTCCTTACCCACGCGCACCCAGCGAGTGCGACAGTGTGCACAGACCTTTGGCCACACGAGTAAAAAATAGGAACAGAGACAAAGCTTCATACACTGGCGTTGCGAGCAGCCTACTAGTCTAAATCGGTTGCTTTGAGGACAAACAAATTACAACGGTTAAGCCACCACTGGTAGGCCGCTCGCAAAGCAGCGGCGTTGCAAGCGGCGTTGTATTTTGTTTGTCCTCAAAGCAACCGGTTTAGACTGGTAGACCGCTCGCAGCGCCGTTGTATGAATCTTTGTCTCTGTTCCTATTCTTTACTCATGTGCTTTGTCTGCCGTGAAGTGTCTGTCACCTGTAACCTACCTTGTAGTGCGGCATCCAGGTCGGCCGGAGTGAGCACAACGCCGACGCTGGAGCCCGCGTTGCTGAAGACGGCGGCCAGCGAGTGCGACAGACACAGACCTTTGTCTGCCGTGAAGTGTCTGTCACCTGTAACCTACCTTGTAGTGCGGCATCCAGGTCGGCCGGAGTGAGCACAACGCCGACGCTGGAGCCCGCGTTGCTGAAGACGGCGGCCAGCGAGTGCGACAGACACAGACCTTTGTCTGCCGTGAAGTGTCTGTCACCTGTAACCTACCTTGTAGTGCGGCATCCAGGTCGGCCGGAGTGAGCACAACGCCGACGCTGGAGCCCGCGTTGCTGAAGACGGCGGCCAGCGAGTGCGACAGACACAGACCTTTGTCTGCCGTGAAGTGTCTGTCACCTGTAACCTACCTTGTAGTGCGGCATCCAGGTCGGCCGGAGTGAGCACAATGCCGACGCTGGAGCCCGCGTTGCTGAAGACGGCGGCCAGCGAGTGCGACAGACACAGACCTTTGTCTGCCGTGAAGTGTCTGTCACCTGTAACCTACCTTGTAGTGCGGCATCCAGGTCGGCCGGAGTGAGCACAACGCCGACGCTGGAGCCCGCGTTGCTGAAGACGGCGGCCAGCGAGTGCGACAGACACAGACCTTTGTCTGCCGTGAAGTGTCTGTCACCTGTAACCTACCTTGTAGTGCGGCATCCAGGTCGGCCGGAGTGAGCACAACGCCGACGCTGGAGCCCGCGTTGCTGAAGACGGCGGCCAGCGAGTGCGACAGACACAGACCTTTGTCTGCCGTGAAGTGTCTGTCACCTGTAACCTACCTTGTAGTGCGGCATCCAGGTCGGCCGGAGTGAGCACAACGCCGACGCTGGAGCCCGCGTTGCTGAAGACGGCGGCCAGCGAGTGCGACAGACACAGACCTTTGTCTGCCGTGAAGTGTCTGTCACCTGTAACCTACCTTGTAGTGCGGCATCCAGGTCGGCCGGAGTGAGCACAACGCCGACGCTGGAGCCCGCGTTGCTGAAGACGGCGGCCAGCGAGTGCGACAGACACAGACCTTTGTCTGCCGTGAAGTGTCTGTCACCTGTAACCTACCTTGTAGTGCGGCATCCAGGTCGGCCGGAGTGAGCACAACGCCGACGCTGGAGCCCGCGTTGCTGAAGACGGCGGCCAGCGAGTGCGACAGACACAGACCTTTGTCTGCCGTGAAGTGTCTGTCACCTGTAACCTACCTTGTAGTGCGGCATCCAGGTCGGCCGGAGTGAGCACAACGCCGACGCTGGAGCCCGCGTTGCTGAAGACGGCGGCCAGCGAGTGCGACAGACACAGACCTTTGTCTGCCGTGAAGTGTCTGTCACCTGTAACCTACCTTGTAGTGCGGCATCCAGGTCGGCCGGAGTGAGCACAACGCCGACGCTGGAGCCCGCGTTGCTGAAGACGGCGGCCAGCGAGTGCGACAGACACAGACCTTTGTCTGCCGTGAAGTGTCTGTCACCTGTAACCTACCTTGTAGTGCGGCATCCAGGTCGGCCGGAGTGAGCACAACGCCGACGCTGGAGCCCGCGTTGCTGAAGACGGCGGCCAGCGAGCGCGACAGACACAGACCTTTGTCTGCCGTGAAGTGTCTGTCACCTGTAACCTACCTTGTAGTGCGGCATCCAGGTCGGCCGGAGTGAGCACAACGCCGACGCTGGAGCCCGCGTTGCTGAAGACGGCGGCCAGCGAGTGCGACAGACACAGACCTTTGTCTGCCGTGAAGTGTCTGTCACCTGTAACCTACCTTGTAGTGCGGCATCCAGGTCGGCCGGAGTGAGCACAACGCCGACGCTGGAGCCCGCGTTGCTGAAGACGGCGGCCAGCGAGTGCGACAGACACAGACCTTTGTCTGCCGTGAAGTGTCTGTCACCTGTAACCTACCTTGTAGTGCGGCATCTAGGTCGGCCGGAGTGAGCACAACGCCGACGCTGGAGCCCGCGTTGCTGAAGACGGCGGCCAGCGAGTGCGACAGACACAGACCTTTGTCTGCCGTGAAGTGTCTGTCACCTGTAACCTACCTTGTAGTGCGGCATCCAGGTCGGCCGGAGTGAGCACAACGCCGACGCTGGAGCCCGCGTTGCTGAAGACGGCGGCCAGCGAGTGCGACAGACACAGACCTTTGTCTGCCGTGAAGTGTCTGTCACCTGTAACCTACCTTGTAGTGCGGCATCCAGGTCGGCCGGAGTGAGCACAACGCCGACGCTGGAGCCCGCGTTGCTGAAGACGGCGGCCAGCGAGTGCGACAGACACAGACCTTTGTCTGCCGTGAAGTGTCTGTCACCTGTAACCTACCTTGTAGTGCGGCATCCAGGTCGGCCGGAGTGAGCACAACGCCGACGCTGGAACCCGCGTTGCTGAAGACGGCGGCCAGCGAGTGCGACAGACACAGACCTTTGTCTGCCGTGAAGTGTCTGTCACCTGTAACCTACCTTGTAGTGCGGCATCCAGGTCGGCCGGAGTGAGCACAACGCCGACGCTGGAGCCCGCGTTGCTGAAGACGGCGGCCAGCGAGTGCGACAGACACAGACCTTTGTCTGCCGTGAAGTGTCTGTCACCTGTAACCTACCTTGTAGTGCGGCATCCAGGTCGGCCGGAGTGAGCACAACGCCGACGCTGGAGCCCGCGTTGCTGAAGACGGCGGCCAGCGAGTGCGACAGACACAGACCTTTGTCTGCCGTGAAGTGTCTGTCACCTGTAACCTACCTTGTAGTGCGGCATCCAGGTCGGCCGGAGTGAGCACAACGCCGACGCTGGAGCCCGCGTTGCTGAAGACGGCGGCCAGCGAGTGCGACAGACACAGACCTTTGTCTGCCGTGAAGTGTCTGTCACCTGTAACCTACCTTGTAGTGCGGCATCCAGGTCGGCCGGAGTGAGCACAACGCCGACGCTGGAGCCCGCGTTGCTGAAGACGGCGGCCAGCGAGTGCGACAGACACAGACCTTTGTCTGCCGTGAAGTGTCTGTCACCTGTAACCTACCTTGTAGTGCGGCATCCAGGTCGGCCGGAGTGAGCACAACGCCGACGCTGGAGCCCGCGTTGCTGAAGACGGCGGCCAGCGAGTGCGACAGACACAGACCTTTGTCTGCCGTGAAGTGTCTGTCACCTGTAACCTACCTTGTAGTGCGGCATCCAGGTCGGCCGGAGTGAGCACAACGCCGACGCTGGAGCCCGCGTTGCTGAAGACGGCGGCCAGCGAGTGCGACAGACACAGACCTTTGTCTGCCGTGAAGTGTCTGTCACCTGTAACCTACCTTGTAGTGCGGCATCCAGGTCGGCCGGAGTGAGCACAACGCCGACGCTGGAGCCCGCGTTGCTGAAGACGGCGGCCAGCGAGTGCGACAGACACAGACCTTTGTCTGCCGTGAAGTGTCTGTCACCTGTAACCTACCTTGTAGTGCGGCATCCAGGTCGGCCGGAGTGAGCACAACGCCGACGCTGGAGCCCGCGTTGCTGAAGACGGCGGCCAGCGAGTGCGACAGACACAGACCTTTGTCTGCCGTGAAGTGTCTGTCACCTGTAACCTACCTTGTAGTGCGGCATCCAGGTCGGCCGGAGTGAGCACAACGCCGACGCTGGAGCCCGCGTTGCTGAAGACGGCGGCCAGCGAGTGCGACAGACACAGACCTTTGTCTGCCGTGAAGTGTCTGTCACCTGTAACCTACCTTGTAGTGCGGCATCCAGGTCGGCCGGAGTGAGCACAACGCCGACGCTGGAGCCCGCGTTGCTGAAGACGGCGGCCAGCGAGTGCGACAGACACAGACCTTTGTCTGCCGTGAAGTGTCTGTCACCTGTAACCTACCTTGTAGTGCGGCATCCAGGTCGGCCGGAGTGAGCACAACGCCGACGCTGGAGCCCGCGTTGCTGAAGACGGCGGCCAGCGAGTGCGACAGACACAGACCTTTGTCTGCCGTGAAGTGTCTGTCACCTGTAACCTACCTTGTAGTGTGGCATCCAGGTCGGCCGGAGTGAGCACGACGCCGACGCTGGAGCCCGCGTTGCTGAAGACGGCAGCCACGCTCGCGCGCGGCGAGAGCAGCACCAGCGGCTGCCCGCGCGCTCCCAGCGAGTGCGACAGTGCGCACAGACCGCGCGCTGCTGTGAAGTCGGCGCCTGCACACAGACAGATCAATTAATAAATTATATATTGCAGGACATTGCTTAAAGCGAAATCGAGCCCCAAACTTAAATAAATAATAAATAAATATTGCACGACGTTACACACAGCGCAATCTAGTCCCAAACTAAGCACTAGGCTTGTACTATGGGTACTAGACAACGGATATACTACATATGATACTTTTTTTTTGTTGTAAATACATACATATGATACATAGACACACACCCATGTCTTCGGACCGTGGTGAGTCCTAGGACATGTCGGTTTCTTCACGATGTTTTCCTTCACCGTAAGAGCGATGTTATTAGTGCACATAACTTTTTTCTTAAAGAAAAAGACATTGGTGCGCGGCCGGATCGAACCCACGACCCTCGAAATGAAAGTCGGGGTATCTACCACTAGACCAACACCGCTCTTAAACTTAGCAACTAGGTGCGTATTGCGTACTATGGGTACTTATTGTAATTATTTACGGGCTGGTTTTTGGCAAATAGACTTCCTTTTAGCGTGATGGATTATTTATAGGCAACGTATATAATTAATAAAATAAAACATGTTATGATAGAAAATACCCAGACCCTGAAACAAAGATTTATGGTCAGCATAAATACTTGTCCCCGGCGACCCTGCAAACTTCTGCGTCGCGGTCGAAGAAAAATTCAGGGCCCGTCAAATTTTTCTTAAGAATATATTAAATTTTCCTTGAAAATTAGTCAGAAAATGTCCTTCAGAGCTTCGAGTTATCGTTCACATGACTGAATGACAAAATTAACCAGTAAAGAAAAAAAGACTTCACTCTCTACCAGTGCGAGCATCCCCACGAGTTCTCAAGCTTCGTAGGCGTTTATACAAGTTTCAATTCTGCGTATAAAACTTACCCAGCACATATCGACAGTCAATAACAACCGGTAAACTGCAGCCTCCCTGCTTTTTGGCAGCTCTTTGGACATACTGCCTTATGTATTCCACTCCGGGGAAGTAGAGACTGTTACCCACTGTTACAAGCACGTAACTGAAGCCAGTTGTGTTCTGTTGAAATAAAATTTATAAATATTTATAAAGGGACAAATTCGATTTGTATTTAATACTAGCTGCGTCCCGCGGTTCACCCCCATAAGTCCCGATCCCGTGGGAATATCGGGATCAAAAGGGTGAATGTTGTTATCTAATGGTGAAAACATTTTTTAAATCAGTTCAGTAGTTTTTGAGTTTATTCGTTACAAACATACATACACACAAACACACATACAAAATTACAAATCTTTCCTGTTTTTAATATTAGTGTAGATTAGTCAGCATGGGAGTCATATAGATTGCATGACTAATTAATTATTAATTTGACTCTTTTCGTTTTTATCTAACGGATATAACAGTTAATAATGTAAACAACAACAGAACCCTGATAAAAGTTCAGTCTGGGCGAGATAACTGAATTAAAAGCGTTCAAAGGTCATTTATCTGAAAGTTTAACAACTGAACACAATATACAGGGTAGTCCAACTAGTGAAGTCAATAAACTTTTTTTAGATTCCTCACAACTGGGGGTATCCGAAAATACCCCATGTATATTCTGCGATTTTTTGTAGTTTAGGAGTTATGGCCTTTTTTCTCATTTTCTACTAAAATGCGACCACTGAGACCTATTTGGTTATACTAACTGCAATACTTTAGATAATTGGCTGATTTCTTTTCAAATGTGGAGCTGAATAATAGGGCCATGTTACCTGTTATAAAAATAAGGCGTAACACAAAACAAACTGTTACAAATAAAAAAAGTATTCCATAAAGAGAGCGTAGACAAAAAGCTATAAACACTTTAAAGAGCAATTAAAAGAAAAACTCGCCGATTATTTTTTTTTCCAAACTAACTTCAAAAACTTCCTTACTTCATTAGCTATCTACCCTATCATTTTTATTGGTCTATCATTACAGGATCATAGCAAAAATTTTATTTAAAAATTCTTTGGTCGAAAATTCTCCCTGTATTATACAGTTTTTGATAACTTCGCTTGTTCGAAATTCATAGTCATGAAGGATAATTAATTGGTCATAATAGTCGTAATTTATTATTAATAATTGAACGCCCCAACTAAAGTAATCTAAATATCTTTCTAAATTACACATTTTCATTCAGAAAGAGTGATCCTCATCTTTTTTAAATTAATGGCGCTAAGATGTGTAACAAACGTAAAGTCTTAGAACACAAGATATGTTTTACTATACAGTTTACTTAAGTATTTTGATAAATTACTTGTAGTGTTCCGAGGTTTTACCTACGTAAGTAACGACCGCGCCGAATTTTCAAAAAAAAAAAAACATTTCACAGCATACCGTCTAAATTTTGATGATTCAGGTCCAGTGGTTTAGGCTGTGCGAATAGATAGATGAACTTTTACTATTTCACCTGATGGTAATTAATGATTGTATAGTCGAAGATGCTATATCTTCGCACATCTAGGAGATAGAAAGACGACAGTAGAACGAGATCCGACCCATCTTCCACAGTGGCTGAAACAATCTTTTAAGGTACCTTTTTGTTCTAAGAAATATTTAGTAGGTCTAGGGTACTTACAGTAACAATTTCAGCTTCCATCTGCGGCCTAGCACTAGGGTAGAGCAGTAACAGTACATTGACAGCAACTCCGGCCAATATACCCAGTTCGACCCCCACCGAGAGACAAAGGGCAAACGTTGCGAAGGCGGGCACCAGATCCGCTCTGCGCGAACGCCACATTGGTTTTACTACCTGAAAAATAGAGGTAAGTAAATAAAATTTTGCGTACATCACACAGTGCCATCTAGCGTCATGGTGAACGAGTACGTTTGTGTTATGGTGACTAGACAACGCAAATTATACCTTTGAACTTCATTTTATTTTTATTTCTTTTTTAACATATTTTTCGTGTTTTTAGTAATATAAAGTGTCATATACATATGTACCTATAAGCATAAAAATATAATTTATAAGCAACAAATATAAATTCCCGTCGACTCTATGCCTCAGCTCTGTTCCATTTTTTTCGAAAATGATTGTTTTTGTAAAAGTTCGTTAAACATTTTGAAGTATAACTGATTTCTGGTCAAACACACAACAATTGGAGAACTGTTTTAGAAAAAAAAAAAGATATCACAACAACTTAGAACTAAAACATTATCATACTTAAATAAATTGAAAATAATTCTCAAAGTATTATAAAAGAGTCCTAGACTGAGAAAAAAATATCTCGTATTCCAGGTGTCAGACAAATCGTTAAAATTAATGATGAAATGAACAGAACCGATGCGAAGTTGAGACACGTAGGTTCTGGTTAAAATGCCCAGAGACAGACTAGGCCTCGGGTTTGTTTTATCACGTTGTTTTCTCCAGAAATAATATCGCAACTACAGTAAGAAGAACAAAAACTTGCCTCATATTCTATCATAAATATCACAGCACATATCACAACAGCGGCCAACGACGCTTTAGGAATGTAGTAGAAGTACGGAGTGAGAAGACTTAACGCCAACAGCACGAGGACACCTGGAAACAACCAAATTATTTATGAAAAACAGGATACGCAGTCTGTTTGTTGTGCAAATAAAGCATTCATTCATTCATGAGTAAAATGATGAGATTAAAAAAAAACAAACGAATTTTATTTATTTACTAGCTGGATCCATGGGTTCCACCTTACACAGCCCGTGGGGAATTCGAAAAACCCTGTCTTATTGAATGCCTAAACATCATATTATAAAGAACAAACACTCCAGATTTCAGTTTTCTACTATCAGCGGTTTTGACTGCGTTGATCCATCACTCAGTCTGGATAAATAATTTTATAGATATAGGCCTTATTCTATTTTATGTTTATTCGTCATGAAGATAAGTTAGAAGTGCAAAAATCAACTCAATACTACTGTATTTGAGGTCCAAATTAAAATAATTTTTCGCCTGTGTCTCACACGGATAGTAAAGCAAAACTATAAATGTAAGGTCACGTTAACAATTTGTTTATTAGCATATTTAAGTAATCGTTAACAAGCGTAAATCACGATTTTACAGATAAAGGGTATTTACAGTACGAGTCCGACTCACACTTGACCATTCTTTTAAAGTAATTAAATAAAAAAAGTTTATTGTTATTTTACTGAATTAACTTTAATTAGGCAAATAATTACACGTATTTTAAAGTACACGAAACTTTGCCACAGGCACAGAATACATAAATAGTACAAGTACAGAAGCTACACTGTTGAACGTCATTTAAATAATAGTGATCCTTGCAACGACACAATAAAGCGCAATTCAGATCGCCAAGCAATACCTGTGTTCTGAAAACGGGCTTTAACAATTCTAATTTGAAAAAAAGAGCTAGCTAAACGTTTGGTGGAGGCATCGGGTGACCGGAATGCTGGCTTGTATTTTGCCCAGAAAATAAGTATTTGTATACAACGGGGCAATGCAGCCAGTATTCTGGGCACTTTTCCCTCCACCAAGTTTTTAGCTGATTTAGATTTAGTTTAGTTTTTAGTTTAGTTTTATTTTAATCAGTTTTAGTTTTAATTTAGTTTTTAATTTTAACTGTGTTTTATTAAGATTGTAATAAAAAGTACAAATTTGAAATAAGTCTCAACTTTATTGTTTATTTTTTTTTTACCCGAATACGGCAAAAAGGAGGGTATGATTTTAAAGGAAAAAAAATAAATATTTGTCCCATACAACAAACATGATTTTTGACATAAACGCAGCGATACTGCGATGTATTTTTACCACTAACGCCATCTAGTGATGGAGTGATAGACTTAACGTTCGTGTTGCGTTCATGGATTGGTTGGTTTAGTGTTCATTTTAGGGTTCCGTATCAAATTGTGATAGTGGTACGGAAACGGAACCCTTCGTGCGCGAGTCAAACTCGCACTTGGCCGGTTTTTCAAAAGCCACGTGACACAAATATTTTTTTATTTACGTGAAACACAACCCGCAAGCTCCGACACACTAGAGCGGGGCGAGATTGAGAACCGGCGTACATGCACTTTACGCAGTGCAGTTGTCGTTTCATGACAGATTGCGGAGTGGCATAGGCCTGCCACAGGCAAGCCCGGCTTGCATTTGCGAGAAAGTATGAAAACTGGACTGTGCGACAGTGGAAAAATGTATTTTTTCTGACGAGACGAAAATAAACAGAGTATCAGATGGAAAATGATGACGAAAGTTACATTAAAGCACGGTAGTGGAAATGTGTTATTTTAGTCATGACTGCTATTAGACATAAAACCAACTGCTTAACGTGGCGAGAAAATGACATTGAGTTCAGTTTCTTAGTTATGCCCTGTCTGCCAATAAAATAGGGTGATCTGGGCAAATATCACGTGTAAATAATGTATACCAAAACATTTCATAGAAGTTGATTACATTATAAAGATCTATTAAAAATATAATTAAGAGTTGTAAACCTGATTGATTAGAAATTAACTTTACCATTTTAACGATGGGCCTTGGTTTTCGAATAATTCCTCATAAATTATAATGTTGAAATGTAAATCCGCACAAAACATATAATAATAGGTGCAATAGAATCTTTTGTGAAACTTAATAAGGCGTTTGTTAATTGTATTAAAAAGTAAAACCATTTTTTTTCCAGGTTTACGTGATTTACATTCGCAATAGTTAACTGAGTGAGCGAAGCGTATCTGCTTTAAGTCTGGAAAAAACAACTTTTGTCTGTCAGTATGTTGTTTCTCATCTTGTATTTCTCAACAGATCTTCACGAAACTTGGTAAATAAGTAAATCGAATAGAATTGGTAAATAGGTAAATCAGGCTATTTTAGATCGGTGGTATATTTAATTTACTACGGGCGTAATAATCTACCTATACTATGCCGTAACATTCTGTTAAGTCCACGTAATCCCACCACCTTTCTTATAATATAAATGCGAAAGTTTAGATGTTTGTTTAAATGTCAATTACGCAAAAACTGCTGGACTGCTTCAGCCACAGCTGAAATATGACCCACAGGTAGTTTATAACCTACTAGTTGATTAACTACGTAACTCTGTTGCTAACAAATCTCGACAGAAACAATTGAAACTATTGATTTTTGCGTTTACGGATATACAATTTGACAGTAAGTCTCTCGCTAGCAATTTGTTAGTGACTGTAATGAAATGGTTGATTACAATGTATTCAACAATTATACACAATTTGACAGTTACAGTCCCTAGCAATTTGTTAGCGACTGTAATAAAACTGTTGATTACAAAATAATCAACAATTTCAATTGTTTCAATCGAGATTTGGTAGCAACAGAGTTACGCAATCAGGGGCCTGAATTCCGGTTTTCCCATGAAGACGGGAAAATTCAGGGCATACATTCTACAAATCTTAGAGAGCTGCAAAAGGGAAGTAAATACCTGTATAAATGCTTCCGAACTGTGTAGCAACTCCACTGGCATGGTTGACAGCGCTTCTTGAAAACGACCCCGTTATGGGCATCGCTCCGACAAAGGATCCGAGGACGTTCGTCAGCGATAGAGTCAGGAGTTCTTGTGTCGCATCTATCGAATCTCCACTCGCTGAAAACATTGTATGTATTAAGATACAGAATACAACACATTTTTTCACACACACCTAACAGGTGCGGTGTTGGTCTAGTGGTAGATTCCCCGACTTTAACTCCGAGACTCAAATCCAGGCCGATCGCGCATCGATATCTTTTTCTTTAAGAAAAAGATATGTGCGCTAATAACATTGCCCTTACGGTGAAAGAAAACATCGTGAATAAACCGACATGTCCTAGGACTCTTTACGCTCCGAAGGCATGGGATATTCGCCAATCCGGAGTAGGATCCCGTGGCGTCTTACTGCTTAAGAAATCACGTACGATGGCCCAATTGTGAGGCTAAGTGAAGGAAAAAGACTTACAAACTTTCGAAAACTTAACTTAACAACACACTTTTAAAACTTACACGATTTTCGTCCACCGGCCGTGGTCGCGAAAAGACTGACAGTCTTCTCGCGGCCACGGCCGGTGTGAAACGTCGATTGTAATAACAATGATTATCTACAACGCGATCTAGACCCGTCTTACTTATAATAATACAGAATACAAATCGTAATTTTATTGCTGTGTAACTGGTGCGGTGCTATGAAAATTAAATAAATAATGCAGCACGTTGCACACATCGCAATCTATACCCAAACTAAGCAACTAGGCTTGTACTATAGGTACTACACAACGGATATACTACATATCACACTTTTTTTGTTGTAAATACATTCATATAGACACACCTAGAACCAGAAACAAATATTTATAGTCAGCATAAATACTTCTCCCCGGCGGGAATAGAACCCGCAACCTTCTACCTTGCAGCCCGACGTGTCAAAGACCGTAAGCTTAAAGATTAGCTAGTTAAAGTTTTGGCAACAGAAATGCATAATCTGTAGAAATTTCAACTGTATAGCTAGCTATCACGGTTCATGAGATACATCCTGGTGACAGACAGACAGTGGAGTCTTAGTAAAAGGTTCTTTACAATCTGGGTACGGAACCTTTATAAACGTACGTAATCAATCTCTCAATCATAATCTTTTATTATGATTAGTAACGTTCAGGTACTATGTTTATCATGAATGAGTAATACTATATTACTAACCAACGCGGTAACTTATCTACATTGATATTGTTTTATTTATTACTCATTGGTTTATTGTCGAACGTTGATACGGGACATTATCGAATAGGACCTTGATAATTTGCGTGCTAATTTAACACTATATCTAACTATAGGTCAAGGAAATATGTGGGTAAACAAAAACACATAAATATTGCAAGACGTTACATACAGCGCAATCTAACCAAACTAGGCACTAGGCTTGTACTATGGGTACTATACAACGGATGCATTTACTACATATTATACTTTTTTTTTGTAAATACATACATAATAAGATACATAGATAACATCTAGACCAGAAACTACCATATTTATTTTAAAGCAAAAATACTTGAACCGGGCGGGAATCGAACCCGCAACTTTCTGCATTGCAGTCGGGCCTTCCCCGGACGCGCCACTGAGGCCGTCCAAAGATAAGATTAGTTCTTGGTAATATTATAAGCCTATCCCAACAATAAATTATAAATGCGATAAAATGATTGGTTACCTAGAAGAGATCGCCCTTAGACGCTAAGGCCGCCCATTATACCACACTAGACTTAAGTTTTTCTTTGTAATATTTTATATTTTTAGTACAATAAAGCATTTATCTAAGTATCTATTTACATGTTTGTCTGTTAGTAAAACGACTTAACGGATTTGGTTAAAATTTGACACAATTTGGAAATTTATGAATTAAAGACAAATAATTGTCGTGGGAATAAAGGGTTCCCATCCCACGACAATAACTTACAATTTAATTGTAGAATAAGGCCCTAGTTTACTCAGGTATGTCCCAGTCCTGTTATTTCTTTTTGGGAACAATTGTAGATAATTTTACCCAAATTTTGCTACAACAGTTAATTAACTTTAATTATTTTAAAGTGAATGAAAGTAAGTGAAAGTTATACTAGCAAAATTGTTGGTAATTTCTTACAAAATACCAACAATTTGGCAACCGTTTCTAAAAAAATTAACAGAGTTGAAACATAGATAAGACAATTTAATTGTAGAATAAGACAGCTGGGTGGTCTATTTGTCTCTTTTCAATCTTATACTTACTATCAAAAATAAGCGTGAAAAAGACAAAATACCAAAATATACATCACCGTATAGTTGCGCTTTTATGTCAAGTCACGTTTTTTGTATGGGAGCCGCCTTTGTTATTTGCTTTTTTTGTTTTTGATGTTTTAGCGGCTACAGAAATACATTTTCTGTGAAAATTTCAACCGACTAACTATCACGGTTCATGAGATACAGCCTGGTGAGAGGCGGACAGACAGTAGTCTCAGTAATAGGGTTCCGTTTTTACCCTTTAGGTACGAAACCCTAAAAAGGAAATATTTAAAATTACTCACCAAAAGCTTTGGCTATGGCAACGTTTCCTAACACAGCTATAATAGGAACTAATACTATCGACGATCCCAGATCCGAACACATTTCTATAAATGACACTTCTCGTCCGCCTATTTCTGTACTAAAAGGCGGCACACTCAAGGACGGCAATCCTTCTCTGGAAACAAAAAATCATTGTTAGAGCGTTTTCAGACCGCGTTTCAAACAAGCTTACAGATTAAGCTCGGTTCGTTCGATGCGTGCCGCTTGCGCATATACATATATTCATAACTTGCTGCGTCCCGCGGTTTCACCAGCGTAAGTGCCGATCCCGTGGGAATATAGGGATCAAAAGTAAAGCAAAAGCCTATGTTACTCAGGGTGAATGTAGCTTTCTGATGGTAAAAGATTTTTTGAAATCGGTAAATACAGTCATATTTCTAGTATGTGCGATAGATAGAACGCTTTATTATGCTCACCAAAAATAACAATTACAATTAATAAAACAAAAAAAACTGAAATCTAAAGTGGCATAATAGGCGGCCTTACCGGAGAGCGGTCTCACATTAATATAGATGTGTCTGGAAGTTTCACCCGTGAAATTCCCTAGCCCGCGGGGCATTAAAAAACCCCTCAAAATTGCAGGTGTCTAGGACAAGTGATTCAAGCTGTGCGTTGATATACACGTTATGTATTGCGAACATGGCTGTTTTTGCGCGACAAAAACACTAGTTAAAAATGCTCTTATAGTGGTAAAAAAGGCAAATGACGTTATTTTGTAAGTTGTAACGTCATGACGTCAAGTTTATCTAATACTTTTAATTTAGTTACATTACTTTGCCATGCTGATGTTACATTATGAACTCTGTTAATTACTTAAATTGACAATTTTTTGCATATGTAATTGTTTACAATGTTATGTAAAACAATGGCAATTATTCGCGGTCATGAGTTATGGCCGATGTAACTAAAAAGAAACTTCGAAGTCATTTATATAAATGACTATTTGGGTTCTGCGGTTTCATCTGCGTAAGTCCCGATATCGCGTGACCCTTTTTTTAGCGGATGCTAAATTATAGCTCTATGCCATCAGGTTTAGGCTGTACCCATCACTCAGTCAGTCAGGATTTTATCGATCTAAGAAGATTCAAATTGCGTTTACGACCAGGTGATTCATAATCAAGGTCTTGTTAAGGTTATGTATATTCAAATTAAAAAATGTTACTTGTGTGTAATCAAATCAATTTTGGGTTTAAAATACTAGTTTCTAACATTTATTTTTATAATAACTATTTGATATTACTGTTAACATAAAAAAGGAGGTAGGTAATCGAAAAAAATGCAAATTTGTGGTATAAAAACGTAAAATATCCAGCTTACACTAGATTTTTGAATCACTAAGTAGGTACGTGATTTTAAACAGGTAACATAAACTTAATGAGTTAAGAATAAAGCTGGGTCACACCAAAAACGTAGTGTGCGTTGCGTGGCGGGACGTACCCAAATTGCACACGCATAGATGTCCCACGTGCGGACTTGGTGTCGCCAGTCGAAGCGTTCTGTTGTATAAAAATAAATAAATTTTGTGAACATCCCACAGCGTCATCTAGCCCCGTAGTAAGCTATTAAGTTTGTGTTAACGGTGACTAGACAACGGATATAATACTTCCATTTATTTTGTTACTACATACATATTATACATAGAGAAACACGCAGACTAGAATTTTTTTTTTATTTTTAAGCATAAATACCTCCATCCGGCGGGAATCGAACCTTCTGCAGTGCAGCCGTGCATTCGCCCGACGCACCATAGAATTACGCAGCGTCCTACGTGGGCGATCGGATGCGAACGCGATCCGATCCGGTGTGGTGCGGAAACAAGGAACAGTCGAGAATCGCGCCGCAACGCAGCTTAAGTGCGTTTGGTCACGTAGGACACTTCAAAGATATCGACTGTTTGTTCTTTCCGCACCGCACAGGATCGGATCGCTTCGCAATCGCGTTCGCATCCAAACGTCCACGTAGTACGCTGCGTTAGTCAATTTTGAACCTTACGCGTGTGCATGTACATTACAAGTAACGTGTATACGCTTAGATAAAAACAAAATAGTAGATACGGTATATATTCTAACATTGCGTATTCAAAAAATGAGCTAGAAACACCTACATGCATTTTAATAAAATTATTGTATTTAAAAACATTTGCCTTTAAAAATGATTTAGGCTTAGTAAATTAGTAAAAAGGCATTCTTATGCATGTCAAAAAGACAATCGCAGTGTGACAGCACGTGCTCTCGCGGCAACGGTTCGACATACGACTGAGGCTAGTGCGTCAGCTAGACGCACTTTTATCGTCTCATTTTCCGAGACTAAGTACCCTATCTTTAGTTTTTTGTTTTAATCTAAGTGTATACGTACGAGTTACCTGCCAAGTGGCTGAAGTGCAATACCTCGCACAATTTGGACGTAATTTACGAGAACGGGAACGTGCAAATCGCTTGCTACTAGCGTACGAGAAGCTGTTTACTGGCACTCGCAGTATCTAAGCTACAATAGTAAAGGTTTTACCTACAAAGTAAGGGAGACATTTACGCATTCGACGTAACGCGTTTGGTGTGACCCTACTTAAAAAAATAAGTACCTAAACTATTTATAGATTTTATAAAAAGAAAATAAAAACCCAATATAAAGTCAACGCATTGGAGACAAAAATAGAAAAGTAACGATTTCGAAATAGATAACCAATGTCAAAACTCAAACAAGGTCAAAGGTATGTTTGATCAATTTATTAGTTTCAATATCGTATAAGTAACTACTACTGTAGTAGAAGCACACGTGCGCACGTATTTCCATAAAACAATATGATAAATGTCCAGGTGTTAGGTAGGCACTAATAAAAAAAAAAATATTAAAGTTAACGAGCCTTAATCGTAAACAATCAAAGGAGAATATAGCATTGGAAGTTTTCACGGCACGAGACGTGAACTTGCGTAGTCTAGTTGGTATAGACGTTGGGGTACTGACCCAAAGACGCGAGTTCAAGCCTCGCCGCAAGTGAGAATTTTTGAATGCTATTTTCCTTAAAATAAATTTTCTAAGATTAAAGTTATTTCACAGCCAATAAGTATGTACTGTACTAACATTATAAGACCGATTTAAAACTTTACTCGCGCACTGAGGGTTCCGTTCCTACACATTATGCCGCCATAATTTAAAAAAACACGTAGTTGTATGGGAGCTCCACTTAAAAAAAAAACTGATTTTTGTATTTGTTGTTATAGCGGCAACATCATGTGTTAAAATGTTAACTGTCTAGCTATCACAGCTCATGAGATACAGCCTTCTGACAGTGCGGTGCAGTTCCGTTTTTACTCTTTGGGTGCGGAACCCTAAAACTATATAATCGATTTTGATATAATAACTCGTTTAACGTTGAATGTCACAAGTTAAAAGACCTTTAAGCCAATTAAGGTATAGATAATTGGCAATTAATGCGAATACAGTCATGAAAATATACAATAAACAACATTGAAAAAAAAAATACGTACGACTTCAGAAATATTACATTAAATAAAATCACGATACATAGCCGTGTAAATGAATTTCGATGTTCGAGGTTACTTAATGTGGAATAGAATTAGAATTGTCAAAAAAATAGGTAATTCAATTGTTATTAATTACGTTTCAAATGCAACTAACATTCCCAAATGTAATTGCAACTATAATTTTCATTTTAGAAAAAATTGTCTGAAAAATGCAAAAAGTGTGTTAGAACTTTTGTGTTTATATACATTTCGGTCGTGGCCGTGAATCTGGAATTCTATTTTTACTGGGTTACTACTAGGTATACGAAAAGAATATAACGACGAAGAAAAATACAATAGTTAAGGTCACTAGGGGGAAGTGCGGCTTTGGGGAAAGTGCGGCGAGTATCATTTACCGGACTTACAATTGTAATATTGATATCGCACATCATGAAAGGAGATATCCACCTATATCGAGACTACATAGATAGATGGAAAATTGGGGTGTGCGAGTATCAATTTACCGGACTTACAATAAATTGTTTAGGAGAAATATCCACCTATGTCGAGACTAGATGGAAAATTGCGGTGTGCGGCTTTGAGGAAAGTACGACGAATATCAATTTGCCGGACTTACAATTGTTATATTGATAAAATCGCCTATCATAATAGGAGAAATATCCACCTATATCAAGACTAGATGAAAAATTGCGGTGTGCGGCTTTGGGGAAAGTGCAGCGAGTACCAATTTACCGGACTTACAATTATTATATTGATAAAATCGCCTTTCATAGAGGAAAAATATCCATCTATACCGAGACTAGATAGCAAATTTATCAATATAACAATTGTAAGTCCAGTAATTGATGTTCGCCGCACTTTACCCAACGCCGGACTTCCTCCTAGTTACTAGATCTTACTTAAAAATACTTACTCGACGGTTCCAGTCAGTTTGAACGGAGACTTCGAATCGCCCGATTCGAATAAGTACGCTATTATCGAACATATTATCACTACTATTGCGTTCCTCGAAGTCGAGAGCAACCACAGTGTCTTCTTTATACCTTTTCTGCTTGGCGGTAAGCTTACATCTTTCATTTTCTAAAACAAAAGAAATAAATGAAAGGTATAAAATTAAAGTCATTTTTCAGTTATTTTATTTATTTTAGGGAGAGTCGGAATTCCTGACAAAAACTATGTCAAAACCTATTTAGCCGTCCGTGATCTACGATGCTATAGCCAGACAGATATAACATATAAATGCCTCAATCTCATAACACCTCATTTTCCGTCAGGAATTAAATATCCATTCTTGAGAAAATCGTTTGTAGCACACGGATGGACAGACAGACAGACGAACAAGCGAGTGATCATATAAGGGTTGCATTTTTCCTTTTGCGGTACGGAACAATAATAATAATATGAGTTCCATTTCTATAGCTTGATTCAAAGCTACTTCTAAAATACATGCGTTTGATCTGACTGATATAATCAGAAAAATATTTTCATAAATATTTTTCTATTCATTCATGATGAGGGACAATCCCACAATAGCATGGAGTTAATTAGTATATTTAGTTTTATAGCGTGGGAGAGACATAAATACTATTTTAGGACGCTAAATGCCTTTAGTTTTGGCTTTAAGGCGAAATGGCTCGACCGATTCAAATAAGTAGAATGTTCCATAACAAGTACATGATAATTAAAAAAATACTTACTCTCATCAACAGTAAAATTACAATACACGAAAGTCCCAAGCAAGTGTCTGCGTACCTCACGTTAGGTATATTTGTCACCACCTGAAATAACATCTTATTATTCAAATTCATGTAAAACAGTTTTATTTGATAAGTTTGTTAATTAAAAAGATAACTTAGAGAACAGGTTCGAAATACCAATATAATTAAAAAGTAAACATGATGATAACCCTTTAATTAATGTAGTAGGTAGTTAAAATAGGTATTCTTTGAAGTTAGTATCCAGTATCCACGTTGTGTCTGGGGGCTAACTAAACCGTGGGTTTCCTCACTATGGTTTGATCTGAGACGTATTGACCTGTTCTTTCCTTTGGGCATGGATGAATAGGTTTGGAGGGTAGTATAGATGCTGGACAAGCCTACTCCACCTAAAAATCTGTATGTTTTCTTTAAATAAATAAATAAACAATGTCCTACAGCGCAGCGCCACAAATATAACGTATTAAAATTGCTTGCGTTGCATGCATGCATGTCTAATTACTGGGCAAAAAACAAAGTGTCCCAATCTTGTTGGCAAAGAATGTGGAACGTTAAATTAAATCGTTTATAGTTTTCTTCTTGCATTAAATCTTAATCTTTAGCGTTGTTTGAGCCACTCTGTGTCGATCTCAGTGAGTTTCTAGTAGTTTTTTCACGTCGAAAGGAGCGTTCCGAAACCACACATTAGAATTCTAAATAAGATTTCCAAACTAATCAAAGTGAAACCAACATATCTGTTTGGAAAAATAAGGAAAGAATTTGATTGCTTACAAACATTTTTAGGACAGCCTCAATCGCGACGTCTTGTTAAAGGTATGCTTGGGTCCAAAATGGTACTAGGTTATATGCGTGAATGTTTTACAGTATAGTTTTCGATTGTCTTTTGAACTACTGACATACAAATCAAAACAGCACGCAGTCAAAATGTAAGCTACGTCCTACATTGTGTCCTATGTCTGCTATGCGATATTTTTAGATTTCGGGTTGAATACGAAACCCTTCGCTATTGGTACAGAATAAAAAACCGATCAAGTGCGAGTCGGACTCGTGCACGAAGGGCTCCGTACTATTTTCACAATTGGTTACGGAACCCTAAAATGAACACTGGAGAAACCAATCCGTAAACGCAACGCGAACGCTAAATTAATTTTGCGCCAAAACGCCTCGCTTTTTCTCCCGGAGAAGAAGACCACTCGCGCTAGGCTATCACTCCATCACTAGATAGCCTCAGTGGTAAAAATACATCGCGGTATCATTTCGATTTTATATCAAAAATCATCATTATTTCAACAAAATAAAACAAATATTTGTTTTATTTTGTTTTTAGTATTTGTTGTTATAGCGGCTACAGAAATATATATCATCTGTGAAAATTTAAAGTCTAGCTATTACGGTTCATGAGATACATCTGTATAAAATAAAAATTTCCTTGTTAAAACATTTTCAAAGCGACTTTCTTATTTCAGAATACTTACTTAACTCAAATTAGAAATTTATTCTAATCTTCTTAAGAAGTTCTACTGATAGGTACCTACATACTACATAATAATGAGGTCTCAATTGCTAAACTTTATATGGATAATACTCAAATAAATATTTATTTTACGTATCTAGGTACCTATGTTCGTCGTGCATGCATACATATTGCAACATTACAATGATAATGCTTTTTATCTGAACGGTATTTTTGAATGTTAAAATCACACCTAAAGGATTTTAGAAATCTACATTGGGTTTGAGCTTTATTATTATTTTGAATTGAATGGTTTGGAATGAAATGTTCAATTATTTATATCTATAAAATGCTTTGTCCTGAGTGACTGATTAGAAGAAAGTCGCCTGATAGTGATCCATTTCAAACTCGTCTCTCCGGACGAGCTTCACCAGTTCCCTTTAAAAACGTTGTTGTTAGAATACCCGCCATTTAGGTAATCTAAGCTTAATGAGTTGTATCTAGCTACTAATCCTATATCTAAAGCCAAATCCCTAAAGTCGTTCAAAGCAAAAAAATCAGATAAGGGCGTTTTGAGAGAACTACGGTGTGGACAAGCACTTTAGAACTCAACTGTATCTACTTGTTTTGACTAACCTTCTTTACTGTGTCGACAAATCCACCAGATTCGAACTGAAGTCCCAATAATCCTTTGAGTTGAGAAACAGCAATGATCACTGAGGTTGCAGACGTAAACCCAACTGTCACTGGTATTGATATGAAGTCTATTAATACACCTGTAGAAAACAATAGTCTAATATTATAAAGAGGTAACGTTAGTAACATTTGTATGTATGTGTGTAGGTATGTATGTATTTTCACGGTAATCTCTGAAACCACTGAACCGATTCTAAAAATTCTTTCACCAACAGAAAGCTACTTTATTGAGAAGTAACATAGACTACTTTTAATCCCGATATTGCCACGGGATCAAAAAATTGCAGAAAACCATAGACGTACTAAGATCTATGGTCCCTATTAGGTGTAGGTATACAATCAAGGTTCTGAGTCAACACGATAAAAGGATAAGGGCAAATTTAGATTTTCGCTTAATCTCGCAACAGGCTGCGTCTTTGATTGCTGTTCTTCAACACACAGTGTTGTGCCCGTATTTACGTATCAACTCAATCAGGGGTAAATGCCCAGACTTACCTAAATGTAGCACTCCCATGACAAACTGAACGATCCCGGACAAGAAACACAAGAGTATGGCGTAGTCTTTGTTGCGGCCCTGTATCTGTTGATACGTCATCAGAGCCAGCAGCGCCGTCGGTCCCAGAGTTATGTCCTTGCATGATCCGAATACGATGTACACGAAACATCCAACAAAAGATGAATATAAGCCGTCCTAAAACAAAACAATGTTTTGGCAAACTTGTTGTAGATATCACACGAAGTCACGGCCTCTGTGGCGCGTTATATCTATTTTTTAACTAAAATCAATTTATTTCCAAATCTTTGCGTTTATCTGAGTCAATTTTTTAATGCATAATATAAAACTATATTACTCAGGTCCTCTTTATAGTGCTTTGATGAAATAATGTACATTTTACAAGTAATCTTCTTTTTTTTCTAACAATTCTATCATTCTATCCCACTCACTCCATGCAACCGAAAAAGGACAGGTAGGTACTTATCATCTAACCCCGTCTTAAGAGGATAATCTGCATTCTCTTTCTCCATACAAACGTAGTTTAAATTTTCCTCCCTGGATAAAGACATTAGAGCAAATATGTTTATGCCATAAAACCTATATCTGTTATGACAATGCCTACCTACCTTTTTATTTTTTTTATTTTCTAATTAAAATAATAATAAAAAATAAAAAAATAATAAAATGAAAAAAATAAAAAGGTAGATGCATAGTCATGACAGATATAAGTTTTATGGCATAAACATATTTGCTCTAATGTCTTTATCCAGGGAGGAAAATTTAAACTACGTGTGTATGAAGAAAGAGAATGGAGACTATCCTCTTAAGAAAAACGTCACAATATGAGCATCTAAAATGTCTCAACTCTATTCTATTTGTTTTTTCGAAAATGGTTCAACCGTTTTTTGGAAATTATATAAGGTTTCGTTAGAGCTTTCGGATTGCGAAAAGTGCGAAATTTTCAATTGGTAAGTGATGACGGAAATTTTTTAAATGGCTTGTCGGCTAGTCTGCTAGTCAGAAAAAGCTATCTCTACTTATCACTCAATGAGTGATAAGTAGAGCAGAGGTTGTATGAGTCGTATGAGTGACACTCATACGACTCATACAACCTTTGCTATGAGTCTTCTAAGTAAAGGTTCTATGAGTCGTATCAGTGACACCTAAAAAAGTAAACCTAAATGAGACGTAATTCGAACGCATGTTGACAACAGGTTTGAAGATTGACATTAAATTAAATTAAGTATACTTAAGTACGATATTATGCTGATGAATTACTTGGGGATCCAATCCAGCTAAGGTGGCGTACGCTAATGCTTGAGGTATTACTGTGAGGCCAACTGTGATTCCGGCTATTAAATCTGCAATGGCTTTTTCTGAATTATATTCCGGTAGCCATTTTGTGATAGGAATCCTTTTGTGCATAAGCCGTCTGCATCGGGTTTGTCGTTTGGACCGGAATTTCGATGGTGAAGACATTGCTGATCTGGGAGCAAAGAAAAAGTTATTGAGTAAATAATTTAAAAAAAACCGGCCAAGGGACTCGCGCACGAAGGGTTCTGTACCATTACCAAAAAATCCTTGACAGCGTTAGCATTTATTTTTACGGTTGGCGCCACTAGATGGTGCCAGGGGTCAAAATATATCGCGATATCGTTGTGTCACGTTTATTGTATGGGGAGTCCTCTTTTAATTATTTGTTTGATTTTATTTTTTAGTATTTTTCTGTTATAGCGGCTACAGAAACACATTATCTGTGACAATTTCAACTGTCTAGCTAGATATAGCACGGATCATGAGGTACAGCCTGGTGACAGACAGACAGACAGGGGAGTCTCAATAATAGGGTTCTGTTTTTATACTTTACGTACGGAACTTAAAAACATAGCCCTTCTCCAAGAAAGGTTCCGTACCTAAGTCAGTTAATAAAAATATATAAATGAATAAAGATATCAAACAGCGCGGCAGAATGAGTGCGCATACCATTCAAAACGAAACACGGAATCACGTAAAGTTAGATAACGTTTATAAAGAATCAAATGTAATTGGGAACGTACGACCCTTTGTAATACTAACTAAATAGAATAAACATAACATCATTTTTTATCATAGCTTGATAAACAAAGGGGAGTCATCGAGTCACCCTAATTTTCGTGCTATCACTACGAAATAATGAAGCCATCCAGTAGATTGGAATCGCTGAGTATAATTTAATATTACATGGAGCGAAAAACAACGGAAATCACTGTTTTATTACGAAATGGGAGTTTCACTTGGAGGTAGGAAAATGGCGTATTTGAAGCTAGATTAAGAGAAAAATACTTGAAATATGAGCAATAAAAAAATTATAGAAACCCGCACAAGTGCGAGTCGGACTCGCCCACGAAGAGTTCCGTACCACTATAACAATTGTGTGCGGAACTCCAAAATGAACACTGCACCAACCAATCCGTCAACGCAACGCGAAAGTAAAAATTTATTTTATCACTGGCGGCAGTCTATTACTCCATCACTAGATAGGGCCAGTGGTA
The DNA here is from genome assembly GCA_958496205.1 of Idaea biselata. Lineage (NCBI taxonomy): Eukaryota > Metazoa > Arthropoda > Insecta > Lepidoptera > Geometridae > Idaea > Idaea biselata. Next base: position 6,472,182 of record OY292401.1, on the reverse strand, counting down.
AAAATAAATCGCACTTACGTTGCGTTAAACTTTAAAAATCACGTTTGTTGTATAAGAGCAGTTTGTTGTATGTTTAAATACCAATTTGTTTTAGTTGTTATAGCGGCTACAGAAATACATCTTCTAAGAACATTTCAACTGTTTAGCTACCACGGTTTATGGTATACAGCCTGGTGTCAGATTGACAGACAGACAGCGGAGTCTCAGTAATCCCAGTGTCCCAATTTTACACTTAAATTTTTAGTGTTATAGAAAAACTGTGTTTGATTCATTGTACCTACTAAATACCTACTATTAAGTAAGTGAATTTGAGAAGAGTCTCTTAATATATTGGCTTTTTAAGACGATGACCAGACCATACTCTTCTTGGTAAGTGAGGTTTAAACTAATTGCTATAGTATATTGCATATAGAAGAGGGGTTGGTTTGAGCAGTCCAATCTCTAACCCTCGGTTCAAAGCACTCCTACAGGGAATATTGAGGCAGTTGATTTAATTTAAGACCCTTTGTGTCGCACACTTCCAATTCCCTAATATAGGTCCGCCGCTAAACACGACCTACGAAAAACAAAGGCCCAAAAGGTCTTACATATGAAAGGTTCACATAAATCGATGCTCTCTTTATTATTGTTTGAAATAGCAAATATTTCGAATTATTTCATGAGATGGGTTGGGTCAATATTGTGTTTTGTTTAGAGAATTATTAAAAGGGATATGAGAATACGGGAGATGATAAATGTTCATTCTGAGAATACACAATATCAATTACTAGTTGATTAGATTTAACTACAAAGGTTTTCTTTGTGTCGGTATTTAGTTTTTTAACCAGCACGTACAAAAACACAATAAAAATTAACATTTTCGGAAGCCGATTCCGGAAACGTTAATAAGCAGAAAACGTTTTGCTGCTGGCGGGTATTGCCTGAAAATTGACTATCAGTATTTGTTCATATAATTCTAGCTGTGTCCCGCGGTTTCACCCGCGTAATTCAAGATCCCGTGTGAATATCGGAATCAAAAGTAGCCTATGTTACTCCTCGATAATGTAGCTTTCTATCGGTGAAAGAATTTTTGAAATCGGTAAAGTAGTTTCTGAGCCTATTCATTACAAACATTCATTACAAGCCTTTATAATATGAGTACGGAAGATAGTATAGATATAGAGCTACATAGGTTAGATATATAGATTCAGACCCAATAATACAGTTGCCTTCCGTTGGTTCCCTGTTAATTTGCGATGGTATGTTAACATGTAATGTTTCTAATAATCCTGTGGAACAATGTTGTTGGGTTGCTTTGTTGTCCGAAACAGGTGTGACGAGCCAATTATTCTTCAAGATTGGACTCGGATTCCATTAATTCAGATACGTTTGACATTGTCTGTTTATGATTACAACGGATTTACGGTTAGCATGTTAGTATCAAACAAACATTAATAGCTATTTACTGACGGTAAATTACAGGATGTCACGAACGTAGGAGGATCGTAATAATAGTTAATAGCAATTCAATTGCTAGATTACGAAATATTTAATTAATTTCATGAGTGGATACCGTAATACCGATTCAGATAGTTAGGCCGGTTACAGTACTCGACCGACCGTCAGTGCGTACGATCCATCCTGACGGTACGCATTTAGCGACCGTCAGATTTTCCGTCGGCGATTTTTTTACTAAGGAGTATGGTTAGTTTTTTTATATTTGTACCTCACTACACGGAATGCCGAAGATCGTGCGAAGAGACGCAAAAGTAGGACAGCGGGCCCCGTGCACCTTACCAACTGTGGGATGCAAAATAAAATGCCATCATGTAGCGCCTTCTTTATAACGATAACAGTCAAAATTTCAGACAGATTTGTCGAGTAGTCTTGTTTTCACAGCTGTTCAAAGTCATCAAGTCATGAGTCATTAATAATTTCATGAGTGGATAACGTAACACTAATTCGAATTAGGAGCAGCAGAGTGGCAAGAGGCGTCCCAAAATCGGCAAAAATGGCGTTCTCTTGTGTCGGAGGCCAAGACCCACTTCGGGTCGCTGCGCCAGAGGAGTAAGTAAGTAAGTAATTCGAATAGTTGGTAGGTATAGTTAGTATTATAACATCTACATGCACCTCACTACAATACAAGGGATGTCCTTACTTCACGAATGCCTAAGATCGTGCGAGACAGGAAAAGGATCCCCGGGCTCCCGAGAGGTATGCAACCGGGAACATCGCTCGGATGAAGATGAGTATAATTAGTATTTCAGATGGAATATTATTTCTGTTTTGTTAATAACACAATTGAAAATATGACCGCTCGCGCTGTACTCTGAGTCTGGACTCCAGAGACTAGATATTAGATATACCTATAGATACGTACTAGTTTTTATGAGGGCTGTTTGATAAGTACAACCGTGTTTACGACTGAGGGCACCATCGAAAATAAAATGCTATCATGTAGCGCCATCTTTATAACGATAACAGTCAAAGTTTCAGACAGCTTTGTCGAGTAGTCTTGTTTTCACAGCTGTTCAAAGTCATCAAGTCATATAAAAAATTTAGTTAATTTCATGAGTGGATTACGTAACACCGATTCGAATAGTTAGTAGGTACCTATAGTTAGTATTTTAATATATCATGCATCACTACAAGGGATGCCCTTACTAAACGAATGGCGAAGATCATGCGAAGTAGAGACCCAAATGTAGAAAAAGGGGCCCCCGGGCTCCCGAGAGGGATGTAACCGGGAACATCGCTCGGATCAAGATGACTATAGTTGGTATTTTAGATGGAATATTATTTCTGTTTTGTTAATAACACAATTGAAAATATGACCGCTCGCGCTGTACTCTGAGTCTGGACTCCAGAGACTAGATATTAGATATACCTATAGATACGTACCTACTAGTTTATATGAGGGCTGTATGATAAGTACACCCGTGTTTACCAACTGAGGGCACCATCGACGCAAAACAAAATGCCTTCTTTATAACAAAATTTCAGACAGATTTGTCTAGTAGTTTTGTTATCACAGCTATTGGAAATCATCAACTGCGTGTATATTTGCAATCACTGATCGAAATTGTTCTTTCGCCATCTACCTAGTACCTACTTATCAGATAAATTTATTAAAAGGTTTAAAAAAATTAAAAGAAAAAAATGTCACTTTAGAAATTAATGACCTTTTTTGGTGTTACTCGCGTGGTGTGTACCACAACGTAACATGGTGTGTACAACATCGCGAAAACAGGAGAAAAATCTATTTATTTGAGAATTAATATATTTGCTTAGTGCAAAAACTTCTTATGTATTTTTATTTTGAGTTGTGTTAGCTTTGCATCACGTGAGTTTATTTAGTTGCTTATGTATTCGAGTTTCAAATAGACGAAAAGTCCTTGACTTCCAATACTTTATTTCCTGGGAAAATATAAATATATATTCTACTGAATAAAATATTAACTCGTTTACCTTACTTTTTACGTTGTAGATAGATATAGATTTTGTTTTGAAACTGAAAAACAAACGTGGCCTGTGAATGTGACCGAATATATTGCGTTTAATAAATATTTAGGTCTGTTTTGTTATCTTCGGATTTATTTTTAGGGTGCGGACCAAACGGTCAAAAACAGGATCCTACCTACTGAAACTTCGTTGTCTGTCTGTCCGTTCGTCTGTCACCAGGCTGTATTTCATAAACGGTGGTAGCTAGACAGTTGAAATTTTCACAGAAGATGTATTTCTGTAGCTGCTATAACGACAAATACTAAAAGCAAAATGAAACAAATATTTAAGGGGACTCCCATACAACAGACGTGATTTTTCAACGTTAAACGCAACGTAAGCACGGTATATTTTTACCACAGGCGCCAACTAGTGATAAACTGGCACTAGTGGTAAAGATAAATTTAAATCTATGTCGTCGTTGCGTACAGCACGAATTGAAATTGGTCCAGTGTTTATTTTAGGGTGCCGTACCCAATTGTGTTAATGGTACGGAACCCTTAGTGCGTGAGTCCGACTCGCACTTGGCCGGTTTTTATTTATTGATGATGTAATCAGTCAATCATATGGCCCCTTGTATTGATGTGTGGTGATAAAGGTGATAAAGTATAAGTACATACCTACATCGTAGTTTGCAGGTCTAGTGTGTATGTAATGTATGAGTGCACGAACAGTAGTGGATTAAATAACAAAGACTTAACAACTGGAAGTAACCCGTATGTAAAGTATAGATAGGTACATAGGTACTATATACCTACACACGTAGTAGGTCTCACTAAATTCGAATCAGTTTATTCAGAAACACACTAATATAAAATTCCTGAAACGGTTGGAGTTTATCCGTCTTTCCATATTATACAACGTTGATATTACGAAGAACTAAAGGAAAATAAAGATACAAAGAAAACTCAGCAAAGCGTATCCGAAAGTCGGGGGCGCGGCAATAATTCTCGATCCCAAGCCGGTAATTCATCATTTCGAGTATGTGAGCCACATAATTCCTAGATCAATCCGAGGCCGTGTCTCGTATGCTATCACTATCACTCACAGGAGACAACGCGTCACGAATGCGCAACTAATATGGAAAATTGAACATTCTTGGCTGACACAGGAACTTCTAACAATATCAGAACACGAGACTGAAAAGAAAGGTTTCCTAAATGATTTTCGAAAACTATTCTTTTACAAATTACTAAATTCAGTAAAGTTTCTCGGAGCTTTCGCAAAAAAAAACGTTCATTCTGGATATTATATTTACAGGACAACAACACAACATTAGACAATTTGTTGTTGTGATAAATAACAAGCGTTATAAGAAACTGTAATATTTTCACAGGAACAAATTACACGAAATGTGAGTCCGTCGATTACGAGACATCGATTTGTTTCGCGTCCCTGACGCTTCAGCGGCACGTAGTGATCATTAATACAGCCCCTTGAACACTCTTTTTTTTACCCTCTACCGAGAACTCCGCAGATTTACAACAGAAGATATTACATTATGCTAACTACGGCCATCGCGAAAGGGAAGAGAGGTATGTAAATGAATACATTAACATTGATCGGCTCTATAAAATAGAGATCAATTCCTAAGTGTTCCATTTTTAAAAGATTTATAAACATTTAACAGCATACAAACACGCTTTAATAAACTCGGATCGAACGCGTTCCAGATGCGGAGATTGAAAGAAAAATCCATTTCGGTAGATAAATCTTATAGTGTGTCGGAATGACTTGAGAAATATTTGGTAGAAGGTTTTAACTAAGGTAAAATATAAATTTATAAACTGGTCGCGTTTTCGTTCACAATAGATGATTGTGCACATCTGCAAGGGTCCCGCGAATTTTCCTCTAACAAATTACTGGACCCGTGTTAGTCCAACGATTACAAGTAGCCGATTCATCAGGCGGCGTGTTGAACGACGAGGCACGTACTACTCTCATCTATCCTGCCGTCGGTCGACGGAGACGCGATCCGTCAACGTTATCACACTTTAAGAATCAACTCGTTCAGCTAACAATAAAATTAATTCCAAAGGATTAAGCTTCGATGCGGAAAGTTCATCTATTCGACTTTGACAAATTGTCGGTGATTGTAGTACAGCTTATGATAATGTAGGTCAATCCGAAACAACCAACGTCATTTTACATCGAATGATACAACAATATTATCTTTACGGACATGAGAGATATGAATCTAAAAGACGTGAAAAGCCGGCAATGAACTTCGTATTGGGTAACTCGTAAACCAGATAAGATAATAGCAAAAACAAAATCAATAAGTAGGTAAGCCAACGCAAAATGAAAACAGCAAATCAACGTTAACCTTATGCAATGCGAATCCAATCTGTCCTGTTTTCGAAATATAAATCTGGCAATAAAATGGGACAAACAATCTAAAAGCAATACAAAACAGATAAGGTTATAAATTCTGTATAGCTTCCAATGAATCCCCGTGGTTGCATCAAAATTCGAGAGAAGGTATCTGTGGATTCAGCCGCATAACTTGAATTGCGGAACTCATAAAACTGCTTCAGGGAACGGTCGTTCGTAGAGACGACTTATTACTCGATCTACAGATCTCAACGTTGTAAAAAATGTAACAAACAGCTTGTTAAGATATTGTAAAGTCTTCAGTAAAACGTAGATAAGTGTTGTAACAACAATGAAACAGTAAAAAAGTTATCAATTTTGTATTAAATCTTAAGTGGACTTCATGCGTAAAAACAATGTTTTATACATTTTATACTACACTTTGAGGACGTATAACTTTGCTTACATACTTTTTTAAAACTTTTACACACTTTATGGCTACGTTTGCATTATGGTCGTAAAATCTACAATACTTGGTCTACAAGGTCTATGGGACTTAACTTTACAGACAATAAGCACTTACCACCTCCGTTTAAGTGTTGGTATTAAAGAATTTTCTGTCCACATCAATTTTTCTGTCTGATAAAGACGCTGAATTACATGTTTAATAAGATTTTTAACTTACATAGTTGTTTTCACTACAAATATTATTAAATAACTGGGTATTTACCTATCATGTTTAAAATAAGTCCCCCAGTCTGGTCCCCCCAACAGTAGGAGACCAGCACGCAACACGCGAATTAGGAAGGAAGTAGTTCGATATGGACGCTTCTAACTGTCATCACCTACCCGCATTCTCCAGTCTCGTGAACAGACCAGTTGAAATTACTGGCGAAATATCGAGCTCCGTCAAAAACAAATTCAAACATGGTAAATACCTCGTTATTTTATAATATTTGTATGTTTGCTAAGCTTTCCATCTAACTGAGCATGCATACTGTTTATTAGTTTGGCTTCCTTTGACATATTCATTATTATGTACTATATGTTCAGATAGGTACCTACTCCATCAAGCAACTGACAGAAACGGATGGGGACAAGTATGGCGAAGTTTCGACGACCATTTAGGAAACCAAGGGTTAACTTACGACTCTATTTAGCTATAACAATTTATTATTCTCCATAGGCATGTCATTTCCTTATTAGGGACTTGAAGTTGTTTCGATAGAGTTATAGTTTCCTACTAAAACATAATTTCTATAACAGTAATAGTTTCAGTGACTTACTTCCTGTTAATATTTAGAGCTTTGATTTAAAAGTAACAAAAATCATAGGCCAATCTTTTGGGAATTCAACATTTTGGGAAATTCAGTATGGCCAAATTGGCTAGCTAACCTACTGTTAGAGTTTTCAGGTCGCCCTAAGGCCTCTTACTTGATCTAACGGTTGATATCAGAGATAACAACCGGAATCAACTGCTTAACGTGCCTTCCGAAACACGGAGGATCTCGAGAAAATGATGTTTTGCCTTACAAATTATCTGTCACCCATCCAAGTAATGACCGCGCCAAGCGTTGCTTAACCAGCACCCGACCGTTCAAGATCGGTACAGCTAGGCCAATGAGCTCCTCGACCACACTTACTGCAAATAGATTTCAAAACTATCATATCTTGTTGAATAAACATATTTTTGATTTGATAAAATCGACATATTTACCATGTTTGTTTATTATAAATTTGTTAATTACAGAGCTCGATACTTCGTCAGTATTTTAACTGGCTTGTTACGGGACTGGTTGGTTTACTGGTGATTTTCAAGTTTTTTAATAATATACATATGTAGTGATAACAACCACGTTAGTTCAAAAGTAGGTAGGTATTTGTGTTATCGTATGTATTTGATTGCTTACCGAATTTTAATATTTCATACAGTGTCGGTTTAACGGTACTACACCTTAACTAGACGTGCAAATTCTCAAAAAATGTTGTAGGTAGCGAACATAATTTACATAGATATTAAGTAAATTTACATTTTAATCATATAAACATGTAGCGTAGGTGACTGAACTTTATAAGGAATTTACGTTAACGTTATTAAGATATGTATCTAGTTTACCTTCTTCTTCTACCTGCCCTTATCCCAAATATTTGGGTTTTGCATAGTAGATAAGTCTTCATTGACCATTTCTACTGCTAATTTGGCAATATTTTTAGCGACCGGCCTGCCTGCCAACCTTTCTAGGGACCAAGCAAGCAAGCCCAGACCGCCCAGCCCAGACCGTCGCCTTTTACGATAACTACGGGAATCGATAGCGTAGGTAGCCCTATTCTATACCGGGGCTACACGGTAACGGTCTATAATATACCTAACTAGTAAGAAGTAATTAAGAATTGTGTTTTTATAATTACATATAAATAATACTTATGTACCTACTTACTTTTTTGTGTAATTATTTATTACTTACGTGCCTATTGTTTTTGTTTGATTCTGAGAAGCACTCGTGAAATCATCATATTCAAATCTCAAACAATGGAAAAAAAAGTTAAATTTAAACTTTAAACAAAAAGTTCTTAAGATGATAGTCTCCATTCTCTTTCTCCATACAAACGTAGTTTAAATTTTCCTCCCTGGATAAAGACATTAGAGCAAATATGTTTATGCCATAAAACTTATATCTGTCATGACATGACTATGCATCTGCCTTTTTATTTTTTTCATTTTATTATTTGCTCTAATGTCTTTATCCAGGGAGGAAAATTTAAACTACGTTTGTATGGAGAAAGAGAATGGAGACTATCCTCTTAAACTTATGCTTACATCATTATGAGTCTTCTTAAAGAACAATAGAACTTTCACCTTCAATTGATGGATTTCTAGATTTCTGTTAGTATTTAACTTTACAATCGTTATATCGATAATGATTGGATTTTCCCCAGATATGTGCGATAATGCTTAACTAGGGATCATCGAGATATTATGCAGTTACGAGATCAATGCTAGGGCTCCGTTTGTTAAGAACCAATAGCTCTTGGCGGCCAGAGGTGTTCCCACTAAAACCTGACTGTGCCTGTCACGCCGCAAGTGCCAGAGCTCGCCGCGCCGGAACCTTGCAAAGCGCTAGCGGCGCGGCGTAGAGGCGATTGGTCCCATTAGACCGCATTCTCAAAAAAACCCTGATAAAAGTACTCTATAACATTATAGCAAAAATCATCATCGAAGGCGGCGGTTCTGTCAATGCGACCAAAAAGTCGTCGTTTGTACAAAAACAACATTAAATATTTTATTTACCAAGTCAAGCAAATAAAAATAAAGCGAACTACAGAAAACAAGTTCGTGTGTAAGGGTAGACGATAAGAATGTTTATAAAATTCCGATGACTTAAAAGAAAATTCCGAATAGGCCTTTGAGGTGCGAGGAATGGCGCTGTTGAAAAACTATCGAGTTTTTTCCCAATAAATTCTTAGGTAGGTATGTACAGAAAGTGATATCTAGTTCGTGTTTATTGCACATAAGTAGAAATATGAGTTATTCATTTCAGAAATTTAGTTTACATAACTACTAAATGTTAATTCCTAAGATTTTTTAATAAGTTTTTAGTGTTGCCCACTCTTACGGGTCTAACAGCCGAATACAGAAACGCCACTTAAAATTTGAGGCGAACTTAAATATTTAAGCAGCTTCTAAATATAAAAATATTGTGTATGGGAATTTTTGAATTAGAGAGGTGCTTAGTTGTTTAAGTAGAACTCAAATTTTGAGATGCGTTTCTGTATTCGGCTGTTAACTACTCTTACTTAATTTTGTATTTAGAATAACATGGTTTTTTGTTCCAAAATTTAATGCTCCCTGCGGGACTCGAACCCACGACCACGACGCGGAAGTTTGTATGTACCTACTACACATGTGAATATGTTGATTATTATTTTATGTAAAAACTACTGAACTGCAATGAGACTTGGAGTGTAGAGGAGACAGCTGCAGTTTTGGAGTCACTTATAGGCTTTTTATCCCGACTTTCTTAGGGGTTCGGGACTTACGCAACGCAGCTGGTAGGTAAAATATATTTAAAAAATAAATGATGGAGTTTTATTATTGACGATAAATGCGTTTTGTAGCCCTAGCATATAAGTAACAACATGATTTCCCATTGAGCTTTGAAGTAGGTTTTCATTTAGAAGTACCTACCTAGGCAGCTCAAAAACAGAAGAAAAATCTGTCTTCTGTTTACTTCTACTGCGACTCTTTAACTGCTGGCGTTGAAATCGCAAATCACAAAATCAAACGCAAACCCGAAAAATCGCCAATAGCTAAATCAAAATTGCAAACACACATGTGTGTGCTTTCAGCAGTCAACGGATTGAATTTAATAAAGTTATGCATCAGCCCTAAGTATGTATGACTTATGAAGGATGAGTAAAAAAACAATTAATATTTCAGAAATTAATACTGATTAACACTGAATAAAATTAATAATTAAAACAAACAACTTACCGATAATTATTCAAATGAAATCCAATTTGCAAATCATAAGTAAAATATCCGAAGATATTTTTTAATACATATCATATTAATTCAATGTATGTTTTCTGCGATTGAATGTAGACGTGCGCGCACGCATACGATAGAACCGACCGGCAGTAGACGCGTCGCTTTCGTTACTGCCTAACAAGGCACAATTATTATCAAACTAACATTGCATCACAAGTACAATTGATACAAACGAATAGCATTTTTAATGAAGTATAGTAACTGCGTCCTGCTGTTTCACTTGTGGGCAATTTAAATAATATTTATTTAAGTATTAAAAGACTAGCCGCACACCGCGATTTTCTTTCGCGCAAGTCCTTATTCCGTGAGAATATCCAGAACTCAGTTATCTGCAGATTGTTTTCTCTGATAGCAGTTGTTAGGTCAACTTAGAGGCCTTAGGGCGGCCTGAAAACTCTAACACCAGGTTAGCCACACCACTACACGAAAAGAAGAAGAAGAAGCTATCTGCATATTGTATACGGTGTGCGAAGTTTCATCGCAATTATGTCAGTAGTTTTTGCGTGAAGGAGTAACAGACATACTCGTTACTTACTTACATACAAACTTTCACATTTTTAAAATTATTAGTATTAATGTGTACAGTGATTCTGCACTAACATGGAGCTTGTATAGCAGAATCCAGATAGAGTTAGGTACTATGAAGTATAATATGAGTTTATTGGTTATATTTCTTGATTATGGGTATAAAAAATCTATTTTCTAATTTAGGGTTCAATTTTCGAAATATTTAGCTTTAAAGTGCCAGTTTTTAGAGTTATTTCCTCCCCCCTAATGCCACTTAGCTGTACTTCGATACAGCATATGGTATTCACAAATAGATTAAGTTTGAAGGAAAATTATTACAGCTGAGCAGTTTTTGCAAATTTATTAATATAGGTAAATTGAATTCCACCTGAATCAGGTCTGTGGACAGATAAGGGGAATATATTTGGTATTGAAATGATAATTTGGTAAAAGATGTAGGTTCAACTATGTAGCACCTAGGAACAAACAAAAACATGATTTAAATAAATAAATATTGCAGGATATTGCACACGAAGTCTAGCCCCAAACTATTACTAAACTAGGTTTGTACTATGGGTACTAGATAACTCATGTACTTACAATTTTTTGTTGTAAATACATACACATTTTAGACACACCCAGAACCAGAAACAAACTTTTATGGTCAGCATAAACATTTGTCCCCGGCAGGAATTGAAGTCGCAACCTTCTGCATTGAAGCCAAGATTCCACCTAACATGCAACAGAGGCAATCAGAGGCCGCCTACCTATTTACTTTAAAACAAGATTTTAGACGCAGTGCTGACTTGATTTGACACAGAATAATAATATTAAATAGTTCTTCTGTTATTGAGTTTGTAATGACAGGGGTCTGATGGTCTACCTTATTATCAGCAAATCACACTCTCATGAGTAACATTTCCAAATCAACAATAGTGTGAGAAATAAGCCACTTTTCTTGTTTGCAACACAAATTCGGTACAGAGATTTCCCAATCGGAATTAACACTTTCTGAATGTTCTTTCAAATTATGCTATCTCTGTGTATTCTACATGTATCAGCCCGTGCTTGTAGGTTTTACTTAGAAATTTGATGCCATAGTTCTTGATTAAGCCTTTTCTTGTGTGGAAACCAGGGATATTGGAGAGAAGACCTTTTTTGGAACACTTCAGCATAATGGGGTACCCCCGATGCACCAAATTTAATTAATATTTATTGTAACCAAAGTCGATTGAGCATCTGTCAGATAGGTCATTGAAGAATATACCCTTGCAGGATATTTAAGCAGGTTAAACAAAATCAGAAGGAGTTGTTTTACTGAGTAAACGTTTTAGACCCGTAGTTTTAATAATACTAATGGACGGAAATCATGGACCTAACTTTGAAAAGTGTTTTAATATGTTTATTCGGGTGCACTTTAGAATCCTACCTCACGAATTTGTATAAAAAAAGACTTGTAGGAGATAGAGGAGAAACAGGGCTAACCATTATTGCTAGTTTTATGTTGAGCAATGAAAAAAAATTTTTTCATACATTTTTACTTGAACTTCGAAAAAAATATACGGAGCACCCCGACTTAGATAGGTTAGGTTAATGTTAGAACACGACTACGCGCAGCGCTTTGGCGAGCGAGCGAAGCGAGCGTGCCGCGGCAGCGGTCGCCAAAGCGCAAGCAAATTTTGTACAACACTCCCCCCCTCCCCCCCACCCCTCCCTACCCCCAAAATCGTGACGTAGGATTCTAAAGTGCAACCGTTTATTCTAATAACATGTAATTTTCCTGTTATAGTACAATGTAATTATTTTAGCGAGGTACTAATGAAACATATGGTTGGTATATTGTTTTTCAATCTATATTGACTAATACCCCCTACAATGTAGGTACAGCTTCACAAATACTTAGATTTCTCCACTTATGCTTAGAATTAGAAGCTCAAAATTTGGGTAGGTCTTCTTATGTTTTCATAATTAAGGTAATATATAAACAAAGTAATATATAAACAAAGTCGGTTTTCCAATTGATATCATAGAGAAAGTTTAGCGACTTATTTCATAAATACACTTACCGTGATTAGTACAGAGACGATATAAACGATTAATTACTTTAGTTCCTTGTCCATATTGACGAATTTCAGTCAGAAATCTATTAATTTATTGTTTTTGCCGATACGGATGAAATTCACTTTCACACACGCACGCACAAATCAAATTTTTCAATGTGTTACCAGGATTCCTAAATAAAAGTTTATGAAACTTAATGATTTTCAATCAAAAAATTAACATTTATTTTATTTTATTCATTTTACGTGTAGGATCGATAGAAAGGAAGAAAGAGATAACATGTAAATTATCAATTTTTGTATCATTTGAGGTTTACATATTCGGAAAATGTGATATGGTAATAGTCTGTAGAAACAGGTATAATTTTATTTCAAAATAAATAATAAAAACAACGGTTTTGAAACAAAAAAGTTACAGTATTTAAAAAAATTAAATGTTCTGGCAGCACTAGTTGTCATTACTTCAAACTGTCAGTGTCATTGTCACTCATATTTTTTTGATAAGATGGCCGTTTGGAGTTGCCAGTGTCAAGCATTTAATAATATTTGCTTTCATGTTACTTACAGAAGTTTTGGCGAAAACACGTTGAGTACAGTGTTGCTGAATTTTCATTGAAATTAAAGACATTTTTCGGTTTGAATCGCGTGGTTTTATTACTTTTAGCATTCTATCCTGAAGAAGAGACCTGGAAAGGTCTCGAAACGTTGAGCGTTGTAACATTGTTAAAAGTAATAAAAACCACGCGATTCAATCCGAAAAATGTCTTTAATTTCAATACAACATCGCGAAAACAGAAGAAGAATTTTCATTTTCGTGAAACCTAGTAAATTCTTTAATTTTAGAGGCATATTCACCAATTTAATTTATTGAAAGTGTACAATGTATCATCATCATCATCCGAGCGATGTTCTGGTTGCACCCCTCTCGAGAGCCTAGGGTAATGGGCTTTTTCTCCCGTATAATGTAATGTAATGAAAATAAAAACCAGTGCTAAACAAAACATGGACTCTCACGTTGATTCCCAACCTCGTGTAAAAGTCACTGTAAATAGCCGCCATTTACAATGACTCCCTCGACTTGTACATGTACAATGTACGTTTGTACGTATATAATATAGGTAACATACGACGACTTGACTGTTTTACCCGACTGCCGAAGGAGGGTTGTTTTAATATCTGCATATTTCACTCGTTTATCTAGGTAATGTAGTTACCTGGTAGTAGGTATTTACAAAGGAGAAGTTAGTATCTATTTATACATAGGTTCCTATATTTGCTGTATAGTGGGAATATAAAACACAAGTCTAGTTACTTGGCTTAGGGCTACATGTTAGTTAACAAAACATAATCTAAGCAGGTATACATAAGTCAGTTTGTCACTATCAGTTAAGTATAACAATAATTATGTCAGACTATACTTTGGGAATCAGAAAATCTAGTTTGGGGTAAGATCGGATAAGTAGCTAAAACAAAAGAAAACTGTCTAATTTTACTTAATCTTTGGGAACATAAGTAGGGAGTAGGTTACGTTTCATTGTTATTATTTAGCTAGGTAAGTATTTTATTAATTTAATGTTTACTAAAGCTGAGTATTTTCAGATTTCGTAGGTATCTATAATCTTAGGAATACGGCCGAAATCTATTCTATCTTAGGTACCTACCTACCTGAACAAACCATACCTACCTAAGCCTAAGCTTAATTAGATAATGTAACCTATTCTATTAAACTACAAAGATGTAGACAGGTAGGTACTTTTAAAATATACTTACTTACGACATTTGTTTTTAGGGTTCCGTAGCCAAATGGCAAAAAAAACGGAACCCTTATAAATTCGTCATGTCTGTCTGTCGGTCTGTCCGTCTGTCTGTCCGTCCGTCCGTATGTCACAGCCACTTTTTTTCCGAAACTATAAGAGCTATACGGTTGAAACTTGGTAAGTAGATGTATTCGGTGAACCGCATTAAGATTTTCAAACAAAAATAGAAAAAAAACTTACTTAGAACTGAAACTCAAAATATTTTTTTCATCAAACCTATACGTGTGGGGTATCTACATATCTATGGATAGGTCTTCAAAAATAATATTGAGGTTTCATTTTTTTTAATTCAATATTTATATTTAACTAGCTGACCCGGCGAACTTTGTTCCGCCTTAAGGGCAATAAATAAGTATTTTTTTTAATCTAACGGGATAAAAAGTATCCTTCTCCTGGCTCTGAACTACCTCCCTGCCAATTTTCAGCTAAATCGGTTCAGCCGTTCTTGAGTTATAAGTGGAGTAACTAACACGACTTTCTTTTATATATATAGATGGTACGGAACCCTTCGTGCGCGAGTCCGACTCGCACTTGACCGGTTTTTTTAGTTTTGCAGCAATTACAGCTGGTACCTAGGTAAGCCCTTAAACTTAGCAATGTATAGGTATGTTTTAATCACCTCAAGAAGTTTTGTAGACTACAGAACTATTGTTTTACTCTATACATCAGCTATTGTTAGTCGATAGGTGGCTAGATGCGTACTTCTCGCACTTCAATAATGAATAGGTAGGTAGGAAGTTCTATTATGATGAGTATAAAAACACTAAAACGTAAGGGAAACGCTTCATTTTTTAATGAGTTCTCTAATTAATGTCTCCAGCGAATTGTAGTGAGGCTCCTTCCGTGTCCGCTTTTATCCTGAAACAATAAAAAACTTTCAAGTAAACTGAATTAACTCGTAACGCCTGAATGACGACCGAAAGAATAGGGAATTATGGAGACTACAAACCTGCAAACACCACAATAAATTTGTTGGACGATAAACAAAAAAGCGGTACCTAAAGGTTATGGGATGATGGGTTGGATCTCCTAGATGAGCGTGCTACACCGTAGACCGGATCATCACATCACTATGTCTAGTCACTAGTCAATTTAAAAAAAAACATGACTTAGCGTTGTTAGATTTTTCTAGAAAACGATTTAGTAATAACTGTTGGTGATTTTGCGAGAGCTTTCCTTTTTTTTCAGTAGGTAATATAAAATGTTAAATAAAAAACGAGAGCCACGTTTTTTTGCAATGCTACGGCGGCGTCGCGGCTCCGTCGCGACTTAGTGCGCGTATAGCCTTAGATAAGTGTAACTAAGTAGATAAGTGCATACGTAGGTATCTAACGTTTTCCGGTTAGATGGGGGGATGGCACGGGACTTTTGTATGTCTGGAAAACGTTACGTATGCAGAGACCTTTAGACTTATGTTCATAGCTAAACATGCCTATGCAGTCACGACCACAAGTACCGCAAACAAAACTTAGGTAGCTGTACCTACCTTTTGAATTCGTATAGTAGGTAGGTAAGGTACTCGAGAGATGTAGTACCCCGATTTACAGTAGGTTATCAGAGGCCCCTAATTTAATTCATTACACCCCATGTTTCCTTGTCGACCCTTCCACGACAAGCCAAAGTCCGTATGCAAAATTCTTTAACCGACAATCGAGCCTCGGAATAGGGACCTACCTCATACTAACCCGGATTTAATAATGTGATCCGTTTGAATAACCGCATTAATTTTCATAGAACCCTTGTTTTTAACCCTCAACGTAGCAAATTATAAACAGTAGTAGGTATACCTACCATACTCTTTATATAACAGGTATTTACCTATATTACTCTTATAGGTATCTATCTACCTAAATTATGTACTTTCGTTTGTGGCATGAGGGAAATAACCCTTTCCTTGCATCCGGGTAAAAAGTCACAAGTCTGTGTTACCGAGGGTGCAAATAAAAAACAGACGAACAAACGGACATGACTAAGGGTTTCTATTAGTGTCGAATGATGCCCTAAAAAGGAGTAGGTATCGAGGCTTTAGAAATTAAAATGATGGTAGGTAAAAGTTAAATTCTGTAGAAGCTCGCACTTTTGTACAGGGAAGAACTCTTCGTCTGGCCCGATTATGAGGTAGGTACTTATTACGTCGTCTTCTAATTTCAGACTACGGTCTGACGTTTTGTTTCTTTGTATTTGTCGTTTTTTTCTTTAGGAATATGTGTCAAATCATAGTCAACAATTAAAAAACTAAGTATCCATAGGTGTTACAATATTGCATTGTATTGCACCAAGGCTTATTAGCACCTTTATTTATGAATCTGTTAGGGTCATCTTTGCAACTTTGCAACCAAGGGTCGGTAGATATCTGACAGAAAATGCGGCGTGTATAGATTGTTTTATTAGTTAAAACAATGTTTGAAAATGTGGTTCATATATGTGATAACTTTTTATGTTCTTGACTTATTAAAATCGTTAAACGTAACTATCTTAACCCAGGTGTTACAGTAGGTACCGATGCTTAATTATAATTGCGGTTAATGCTTATACACTTAGATTACCTGCTTTGTTTTTTCGTGTCCATTGTTTGTTACTAATAAGCTGTGATTACACGTTTTCACGCTTTATACCGCTAAACCGTGAATTTTGGGAGACAGATAAATGGGAACTTGGAGAAGGACTTAGGCTACATTGATCCCAATATTCCCGCGGGATCGGGACTTAGAGCACGGGTGAAACTGCTGGGCGTAGCTAGTAAGATATTTTGATAGAAAATGAACCAGAACAACATCATTTGACCCACACATCCGGTATCCTTCCGAATAGTAGTTGCTCTGCTCTGCCTACGACCCCAATCTTATTTATTATCCTCGTCTAGTAGGCTTACGATCTAAATGCAAATGAGTTTGTAACATCAATGTCTCGACGACTTTGACTATCAGTTATAATAGCTACCTACCTATTAAAACGTGCATAATAATTTTATTTTAATGAACTTTAAACTTCTCATAGAGGTAGGCAAGTATTTTACAAATAATAAGGTCCCATCATACCTTGTTTCTACCCACTGTTGGGTCGTAAGCTTCTCTATGCCATCCCTTACGATCCTGTGCCACCATCATCCAGGGTCTTACTTTTTTTATACGAAATAAATTAATGAACACCGTATATTAGCAAACCTTTGGAGTTTCAGTCAACCAGCCTGGCGCAAGCCAACCTCAGAATACTTACTCACAAGTCTACTGGACCCAAACACTTTTTAAAGATGATCAAATAGTAAGAAAATAATTAGTTAACGTACTTGCCAATAACAAAGGAACTCCTTTTGTCAAAGCAGACAACTCCTTTTCACTGTAGTCACTAAAAGAATTGATATCCGAAACAGAACCGCCTCTCTCATTGGTCACAATTATTTCTTCCAAGTTCTTCACAAAGTTGTCATAGTGCTCCTTGTAATCAATATCGTCTCTGTAAGTCTTTTCGTAATCTTTGATAAATTTCAGGAACAGTTTCGGTGCGTCTTTCACGTCATAATGAGGTCTAATTTCTTCATAATTTCTCTCTAAATCTTCACGTCCTTCGGGATTATCTTCAGGGTAATCAGGAAAGTCTGAGAACTCGACAGATTGTGTCGAATTTATTAAATATATAAACGCGAGTATAAGAATATAATATTTCATTTTAAACACGTTATTGACAATCAATGCTGTGAAGACCTCTGTGTGGTATTTGTTTGTAAACCTATAAATTGTGACCTCGGAAACCAGTTTAATGCTACATCTTTAAACTTTGGAGTGTTTTTTGCAATGATTTTAATTTGAAGTTATTTTTGTTTAGATTAAAACGATTTGTTCGATTCAAGACTGTGGTATGTATGTAGGTACCTAGGTATACCTAAGTATTAAAAAAAGTAGATTGCTATGTAAAAAGCAAACAAGTCTGCATCAACTTCATACTGTGATTAAATTAAGTAAATGTAATTATTAAGTCAAAAGTTTACAAATATAAATAAATAAATAAATCACCTATTTTTTTCTAATATCTTTATCCAGGGAGGAAACACTCGCCTACGTTTGTAAAGTTTGTATGGAGAAAAGAGTAGGTGCCCTTAATTTTATGAAGTACATACCTAAAGGTATTATTGAGCTAATTAAATTTCCTAAGTTACTTATAATAACACCTTTACAACCAGAGTTGCCGCGATAATTAGTGTTTATCAAAACTTAGGTTTAGCCGCAATTGAGGAGGTATAATTATGCCAGTTTAAGGCCTCGTAGTAGGTCAGAACTGATGTTTCTAGGATGAATAACTACAAAAATTATTAGAAACGAAAGTTTTTGAAACCATATTTATTAAAGTCGAGGATACTTACTAATGCAGTCATGACGTGAAAACACGATTCCTGAAAATTTTCTCGATAGAAAAAAATCCCAAACTTCCCTCTAAATTGTACAAATAAGTGATTTTACTCAGTCAATATTTTACGTAAACTAATAAAACTTTGTATAAGAACTGAACTTAGCTCAATACAGTGCAGTCATGATTTGAATTTCAAAATACAGTTTTTAATTTCGTTAGTTCTGAAATTTATTTATTTATTTATTTATTTAGCACACAGAACAGATTATGACAGAGATATATTAACAAATCATGACACCAGTTTTGTTCTAGAACATAATCCTTAAATATGTATGCCTAAAAGCAATAAGGTATTTTAACTAAACTAAAGAGAGACGTTATGAACTTAATACAGATACAAAACAATATTTAGAAACATGTCCCACCCACCAAGGAGCCACGGCGGAGGATCAGCGCAAGATGCCTCATTGTGACTAAATCAGCCACAAAGGCACCGAAACCGCGTCCCCGCCGCGAAATATAAGGTAATGAGGTCCAGTGGCCTCGCGGCCGCCACATTCGCCGAACAGATTCAGTCGCGCCGTGACATTCAAGCGGAGTACCCGCGTCGCTAGCTCTCGCGCCTACCTACATCTATTTCTATCTATACTCCATATACCAATACCAATTTTATAAAGCGGAAGAGTTTGATTGTTTGAACGCGCTTATCTCAGGAACCACTGGTCCGATTTGAAAAATTCTTTAGGTGTTGGATAGTCCATTTATTGAGGAAGGCTATAGGCTATTTTTGATCCCGATATTTCAACGGGATCGGGACTTATGCGGGTGAAACCGCGGGGAGCTGCTAGTTTGTTAATAATAAGTGCACGTTTGTCTTCGAAATGGGAAATAATAAATAAATAAATAATCTGAACAACACACAGCGCCATCTAGCCCCGTGGTAAGCGACTAAGCTTGTGTTACGGTGACTAAACAACGGATATAAAACTTATATTTATTTATTTTTCTTTTGTAAATCCTTACTATCCTTATCCTTACTAATCCTTATCCTTACTCCTTACTAATATTATAAATGCGAAAGTAACTCTGTCTGTCTGTCTGTTACGCTTTCACGCCTAAACCGCTGAACCGATTTTGATAAATTTTGGTATAGAGATAGATGGGACCTCGGAGAAGGACATAGGCTACTTTTGATCCCGTAAATCCCGCGGGATCGGGACTTAGGTAACAGCGCTTTCACGCCTAAACCGCAGAACCGATTTTGATAAATTTTGGTATAAATTCCTGTCATTTTTTTTATATGCTCTTTCTTTTCCAGTGGGTTTTATTCTACTATAATTTATCTTTTTCGAACATTGTCCACCCTGATTTATTAGGGGGCCGCAAAAACCAAATTGTCCCGGGGATAAAATTTTTTACATACGCCACTGTGCTTTGATACTACTCTGCAATATTTTTTATAAATGACAAGATGGGAACCCGAAACCCGTCGGGCTTCGGATAGTACCCCCGAAAACAATAACAAAATCTCTTTGAATCAATTCCCATAGAAACGTTCATCCCCAATAAAACTCTTAGGGGTTGAATTTTGAAAAAAAAACTATTAGAGATTCACTTACTTCCCCATATCAATATCTATGTCAAATTTCAAGTTTCTAGGTCAAGCCATTACGAAGTTGCATACAAACGTTTTTCCCCATTTTTACCCCCTTAGGGGTGGAATTTTCAAAAATCCGTTCTTAGTGCTCACTTTCAACCCCTAACGAACCTATGTTCCAAATTTCAAGTCTCTACACCCAGCCGTTTAGCCTGTACGTTGTCCATCAGTCAGTGAGTTACACTTGCGTTTTATTAAGTACAAGATGGGAACCCAAAACCCGTCGGGCTTCGGATAGTACCCCCGAAAACAATAACAAAATCTCTTTGAATCAATTCCCATAGAAACGTTCATCCCCAATAAAACTCTTAGGGGTTGAATTTTGAAAAAAAAACTATTAGAGATTCACTTACTTCCCCATATCAATATCTATGTCAAATTTCAAGTTTCTAGGTCAAGCCATTACGAAGTTGCATACAAACGTTTTTCCCCATTTTTACCCCCTTAGGGGTGGAATTTTCAAAAATCCGTTCTTAGTGCTCACTTTCAACCCCTAACGAACCTATGTTCCAAATTTCAAGTCTCTACACCCAGCCGTTTAGCCTGTACGTTGTCCATCAGTCAGTGAGTTACACTTGCGTTTTATTAAGTACAAGATGGGAACCCAAAACCCGTCGGGCTTCGGATAGTACCCCCGAAAACAATAACAAAATCTCTTTGAATCAATTCCCATAGAAACTTTCATCCCTAATTGAACACTCTTAGGGGTTGAATTTTGGAAAAAAAAATTAGAGATTCACTTACTACCCCATATCAATATCTATGTCAAATTTCAAGTTTCTAGGTCAAGCCATTACGAAGTTGCATACAAACGTTTTTCCCCATTTTTACCCCCTTAGGGGTGGAATTTTCAAAAATCCGTTCACTTTCAACCCCTAAAGAACCTATGTTCCAAATCTCAAGTCTCTACACCCAGCCGTTTAGCCTGTACGTTGTCTATCATTCAGTCAGTGAGTTAGTTACACTTGCGTTTTATTAAGTACAAGATGGGAACCCAAAACCCGTCGGGCTTCGGATAGTACCCCCGAAAACAATAACAAAATCTCTTTGAATCAATTACCATAGAAACGTTCATCCCCAATCGAACACTTTTAGGGGTTGAATTTTGGAAAAAATTTTTTTAGAGATTCACTTACTACCCCATATCAATATCTTTGTCAAATTTCAAGTTTCTAGGTCAAGCCATTACGAAGTTGCATACAAACGTTTTTCCCCATTTTTACCCCCTTAGGGGTGGAATTTCCAAAAACCCGTTCATTGTGCTCACTTTCAACCCCTAAAGAACCTATGTTCCAAATCTCAAGTCTCTACACTCAGCCGTTTAGCCTGTACGTTGTCCATCAGTCAGTTACACTTGCGTTTTTAAGTATGATGATGATGATGATGATAAATAAGCGTGTTTGTCCTGATCAGCTAATCAATATGGTAAGTGATTATCTGGTCTAAGATATAGAACGCTAATCTAAAAGATGAGCGCGCAAAGAACAAAATCTGACCGTTATTTTTAGTGGCTGCACCAGCCTACGAGTCCGACTTCATTTTATTTCCATATCTACCTATGTAGTATTTTGTACTACTTATATTATGTTATTCATGTGGCTATAATAACTGTGTTTACCCTATTTTACGGCGTTTTTCAACCATAATTTCATAGTATCTATATATCTATATACATACAGACCGACCAACTAAACATCTCTATTTCAGAAACTTACATCAAAAATGTAAACAAAAATCATATAGGTACATTTATTTGAAAGTGACAGCTCTTTATTTACTTTTTCCTGTAAAATCGACAGTTCTTTGTTTACGTTTTTGATCTAAGTTTCTGAAATAGAGTATAGTATATCTAAGTAGGTACTACGGACGTACCCAATTTACACACTATAAAAAATTACTGTACGATATGATACCTACCTGTAAATACATTGTAATGCACATACTATAGATGTGTGCGGTGAACTCGTGACCTTTGTGCCGCGTGATTGACTCGCTCGAGTGAGTAGCTGCGAGTGCGCGGTGCGGGGACTGTAAGGCTATGAACTGAGGCGGGGGCAAAATTTGAATTCGAGCTGACCTACTATAGGCCCTTAACTCGATTTATTAGTACTAAGATATTAGCATCCATTGAGTTAGAAATATTTTACAAGAATGTCACAATGTCACGTGGGTTCCCGTGTGGCGCAGAGGTAGCGCTCTCGCGCGGCAAGCGGGGGGCACCGGTTCGAATCCTGTCATAGGAGAATTTTTGATGATGTATTTAAATGCCTTCAGCAATGAAACATAAGAAATATTGAGTTTCTTTATTTTCACAAGCTAAAGTGAGTAATATAACTTACAGTGTTTATAGGAACCTGCACGAGTTACGTGAGTCTCCTTTGAAATCCCCGAGGGTTAAGCGCAATGTGTCTCACTTTCGATTCTCTCCAAGTTCGATTACAGAACCGTTGGGACTTTCCATCTGGTGACGGAAGCATCGTGTGTAATTGCAAGTTTCTAGGAACAGGGCATGTTTGTTTCTCTACAGAGTTCACTTAGGTACTGTATATACTTACTACTAGAACTAATAAAGTAAGTAGGTATAATGTAGTATGCTAGGCTAAATATACCCTATTTAGCCTAGCATACTACATTATACCTACTTACTTTTGGCTTTTGTGTTTCTTTACTTAAGAGGACAGTCTCCATTCTCTTTCTCCATACAAACGTAGTTGCCTGTTTCCACCCTGGATAAAGACATTAGAGCAAATATGTTTATGCCATAAAACCTATATCTGTCATGACTATGCCCCTACCTTTTGATTTATTTCATTTTCTAATTAGAATAGAAATAAAATAAAAAAAATAAAAAATAAAAAAAATCAAAAGGTAGGGTAGTCATGACAGATATAGGTTTTATGGCATAAACATATTTGCTCTAATGTCTTTATCCAGGGAGGAAACAGTCGACTACGTTTGTATGGAGAAAGAGTATGGAGACTGTCCTCTTAATGTATTGTAACATTTTGTATTGTACCTTGAGTTGTGCATATAAAGCGTTTATCTATCTATCTTTATATCTTTTTAACAAAATAGGTATGGTATAGTTCGTGTCACGTAAAAAGAACGCTAATTTTCTGATTGAAAGTCAGCGTTCTTTTTATGTGACGCGAACCATACTACAGGAACCTATTCTAGTTTTTGAAGCACAAGACTATCGCAGTTTTAAGGCCAGACCTAGTTTAAACCATGATTTGGGCATAGGAAATCATGGTTTAAACCAGGACTGGCACTTAAAATTGCATAGTCAAAGTTTTACCGTAAAACTTTTAGGTAATAGGTACTAAAATAGAACTGAAGCTATATTATTATTGAGTCTGCGCAAGTGTTTGTCATAAAATTGTAAAAAATACTCATAGGTACTTGTTGTTCTATATTTATTGTCTCCATCGAATTATAGTACGGCTCCTTCGGTGTCCGGTCTTATCCTGAAACTATAAAATACTTTTTCATCCCATCTATTCGAAAAGTGTCGCTTTGGTCCTCTATAAGTGCGACCAAAGTAGCTCTTTTCTGTTAAGATAAACAGCCGGGAGCAAAGTAAAACAGCCGGGAGCAAAATAAAACAGCCGGGAGCAAAGTAAATTTGAATTCGAAACATAATGTATCATTCATAGAAATCAAACGTAAATTATATGAATTACTGGCTGATATGTGTTGAGTCACCGTAACACAATTTTAGTCGCTTACCACGGGGCTAGATGGCGCTGTGTGTTGTTCACAGAATTTATTTATTTTATTAGTTTCATTAGTGTCATTAGTTTCAGTTTCATTAGTGTCATTAGTTTCATTAGGTTCATTAGTTACATTTGTTTCATTAGTTTCATTAGGTTCATTAGGTTCATTAGTTTCATTAGTTTCATTAGTTTCATTAGTTTCATTAGTTTCATTAGTTTCATTAGTTTCATTAGTTTCATTAGTTTCATTAGTTTCATTATTTTCATTAGTTTCATTAGTTTCATTAGTTTCATTAGTTTCATTAGTTTCATTAGTTTCATTAGTTTCATTAGTTTCATTAGTTTCATTAGTTTCATTAGTTTCATTAGTTTCATTAGTTTCATTAGTTTCATTAGTTTCATTAGTTTCATTAGTTTCATTAGTTTCATTAGTTTCATTAGTTACGTTAGTTTCGTTTGTTTAGTTTGTTTCGATAGTTTCGTTAGTTTCATTTGTTTTATTTGTTTCATGAGTTTCATTAGGATCATTAGTTTCATTAGTTTCATTAGTTTCATTAGTTTCATTAGTTTCATTAGTTTCATTAGTTTCATTATTTTCATTAGTTTCATGAGTTTTATTTGTTTCATTAGTTCATTAGTTTCGTTTGTTTCATTAGTTTCATTAGTTTTGTTGTTTCGTTAGTTTCGCTAGTTTTGTTAGTTTCGTTGGTTTCGTTAGTTTCGTTAGTTTCGTTAGTTTCGTTAGTTTCGTTAGTTTCGTTAGTTTCGTTAGTTTCGGTAGTTTCGTTAGTTTCGTTAGTTTCGTTTGTTTCATTAGTTTCATTTGTTTTATTTATTTTGTTTATTTTTTTAGTATTTATATGAAATTTTTACAGATGATGTATTTCTGTAGCCGCTTTAACAACCAACAAATTTATAGAGGGCTTCTGTATAATAAACGTGATATTAAAATTTTATACCCAACATTTTGGTTTAAGTAAATTGGTATATTCACGAATTACGTAACACCATATTTTTTTTTTTTTTTTAATAGAAAGAGGATGAAAAGTAGAGTATATGACTCGAGAGCAAATTATTTTTGCCTCGGGCGATGTATACTTTGAATTCCTCGCTTTGCTCGTGATTCAAAGTAACGCCCTCGCCGTAAAATTACTATTTTGCTCCCTTGTTATACAATCTACTATTTCACCTCACAACCTCGGAAAGGATCGTTTTGCACGCTGATTTCTGCGTGCAAAATCGCATTTTGTGCCCTAGCGTGGAAAGAGATTTTAAAATTCGAATCTGTCTTCTCGATACTTTTATATAGAGCAAGTCCTTTGAAAATGCGCTAACCGGAACCTCATTTCTTTTTTTTTGTTCATGGCATCGAACCACGAAGTATTGTTGCACATTGCCAATGTAGTATTTATTGTTTATTATCATTAGTATAAGCAGGTTTTTTCATGAATTATTCAATTTAGAGATTGTTTGCTTATTTTTATTATTTTCGGTAGATACAATAAGCGGTATATAATGCCGAATTGAGTTTTCTACCGGAAAAATGCACCTACCGTTTTCCTCGCCGTAGTGAGGTGAAAAATTGTGTGTTTCACTCGGCAGCAAAGTTTTTTGCATCTCGTACCTTTGAAACCTTTGCGACGCTCAGCATTCTATATTTGAACCACTCGCTTGCGCTCGTGGTTCAATCCTAGAATGCTTCGCTAGCTCAGGTTTCAATACAAGTACTCGCTGCAAAAACCAACTTTGCAGCCTTGCATAACAAATAACTATTACCTTAACTGAACTAACCCCTACCTAGGTACTTGAATGACGACCGAAAGAATGGGCAATTATGTAAACCACAATTAGCACAACAAATTGTTGGATGATAAACAAAAAGGCGGTATAAAAAACCCGTATAAAGTAGGTATTATGTGCTTCGGAAGGGACGTTAAGCAGTTGGTCCAGGTTGTTATCTCTGATAGCAGTCGTTAGGTCAAGTTAAAGGCCTTAGGGCGGACCTGAAAACTCTAACACTAGGTGAGACACACCACTACACAAAAAGAAAGAAAGAGTAAGTAAACCTACCTGCCTGTAATATTTTAATTCTTTTGTTCAAATCAGACAACTGTTTTTCACTGTAGTCACTGAAAGAATCGATATCTGAAACAGGACCGCCTTTCTCATTTGTCGCAATGATTTTTTCTAAGTTCTTCACAAAATTATCATAGTGCTCCTTGTAATCAATATCGTCTCTGTAAGTCTTTTCGTAATCTTTGATGAATTTCAGGAACAGTTGCGGTGCGTCTTTGACGTCATAATGAGGTCTTGTTTCTTCATCTATCTCTAAATCTTCAAGTCCTTTGGGATTATCATCAGGGGTAGTATCAGGTAAGTCTGATTCCACAGATTGTGCCGAATTTATGAAATATATCGACGCGAGTATTAGAATGTAATATTTCATTTTGAACACGTTATTAACAATCGATGTTGTGAGGACCTCTGGTTTGTATTTGTTTGTAAATATGTAATTTGTGACCTTGGATACCTGTTTAATGTCCACGTCTACGTTCATAAAGTTTTGAAGTGTTTTTGCAATTTAAAATAAAATATTTTTGTATTTAAGACACTGGAAATGTATGAAAGCTAGGAATTGTATACAATTTCTAGATCGTTTCAATTCCTTTCTATAATACATATGACAATGGGATTCCGGCATTGTATACATATAATTCCTAGGAAATGTATTTGTAATTCCTGAACTCGTCTGGAAGTGTGTGAAATAAATTATATTACATTTCCTAGGAAATTAAACATTTTCTAAATATCAATCGGAAATGTATAGATTTCCATTGACATTTAAGAGGACAGTTTCCATTCTCTTTCTCCATACAAACTTAGTCGACGTTTTCCTCCCTGGATAAAGACAATTGAGCAAATATGTTAATGCCATAAAACCTATATCTGTCATCATGACTATGCATCTACCTTTTGATTTTTTTTATTTTCTAATTAGAATAGAAATAAAAAATCAAAAAAATCAAAAATCAAAAGGTAGATGCATAGTCATGACAGATATAGGTTTTATGGCATAAACATATTTGCTCTAATGTCTTTATCCAGGGAGGAAAACGTCGACTACGTTTGTATGAAGAAAGAGAATGGAGACTGTCCTCTTAAGAAATCAATGGGTACGCGGGGATAGAAAGGCAGAGAGAGAGAGAGGCACTTATACTAGACATTGCAAACTTGGTTCGTTATACGTTTCAATACAATTGTTTGAGATGTAAACTTGTAATTTACGCTGTAAAAATGAACGGAATGTAGCTCTGTTCTATTTCATTTCGGATAAAAATTGAAAACCCTTACCTTAGGGGGTCCTATAAAAATAAAATCTTAATCGAAATAATACCGATATTAAGGTAGAAATCTTTAATTTTTATAACTATTTTGGTATTTTGGTTGTATGGGAATTTTAACAGACCCATGTTCTTTTAACAAATTCTTAATATAAAAATAAAGCAATAAAAAGAACACCCAAACATTGTGCCCAAGATGCTGACAGCGGGCATTCCCGCACTGGATGGCTAGGCTTCTCCGCGGGAATATGAAACCGCCAGCCCTTGTATCACCAGATAGACGCGCCGACAACTTCCTTAGAAAGCCATCAACACCCAATGGTCTCAATGTTTGAATTGAGTTTATTTTTACAAGCTGAAACATCAACTTACAGCGAGTGTTTATTGGAAACAGCGCGAGTTACGTGAGTCTTCGTAGAAATCCTTAAAGGGGTTCATAAGTGGGACGGTTGTAACGTTTGATTTTCTACGAAGTCCAATTATGGGACTATTGAGACTCCATCTCGTGACGGAAACATGATGTGTACTAGGTACACATCATGTTAGGTAGGCTAAGGTACTAGGTTCTCGGAAGAGGGCTTGTTTGTAGGTACTTATTGAGTTCACTTACTATACGTACCTACTACCTACAACTTATAAAATAAGTGGGTTTCTACTCGTGTAGCTACAAGATAGATGTACTACGGGTAGTTTTTGAAGCACAACATCACTATTTCGACGCAAGGTACTATACGCAAATAATGTAATAGGATATGCACCTATTTTTCGCAGTTAAACAAAAATAGCCTTATTAATAAACGTGGAGCAAGTTTGGAATAGTGAGAACATGTCTTTTTCCGTGACAAGAACTTTCAACATTATTATTAGACACGGGTCTAGATCGCGTTAAAAATAACCATTGTTTTTAATTACCTCGACGTTTCGGCAAACGGGTTATACCGGCCGTGGTCCCGAGAAGACTCACAAAGAACTCAAAGAACTTTTAAAGTTGACAGACAGAAACAAAAAGTGGAAAAAATATTCCGACCTTACTCCACGTTTATCAACAAGGCTAAAAAGGTTTAATAAAACATAGGTAGGTCTGTATATCTGTCTAGGACCGATAGCATTTTTTGCTTTAACCGTTGCGTCATGAAACTGGCCGTGGCTGACTTGGCTAAACAAGATAAGTAGCTAACAAAGGTTTATCAGCCACTGTAGGCACGTAGCAAAGTCTCGGAATTACTCTACGGCACTGAGCAGACTTGGCTCGGCCTTATCTGTCAACAAAACACCTAAACAGGTAGATATCTAGAGGAAGGGTTACTAAAAGTTGTTAAGGTGCGACGTAAAGAGGCGACTTTTTGTCAAATGTCTTGGGCATTTTTGGTCAGTTACCTACAGGCGCTGTTAACAAATGTATTGAACCTAGGCAACACTGATGGAAGCTCTATCTATACCCATATATTGGTACTAAGTTGGCATCGCAGAACGATATAATACCTTAAAATCGATGTAGATGGCACAGTACACAGTAGTTCCTTTGGTGTATTGTGTAGATGGCGTGGAAAAACCATAAACACACCGACTAATTTATGTAGATTGCCATGTTATCCAAAGTCTCCGAACATTGGAGTTTATTTCCTATTGATTTTGTAATAAATTTAATGATTTGTTAATTGACTATATAAAATATGTATAATTTAAGAAATTAACCGTTATATTATACAATAGCTGCAAGTAAATATAATATTTGATATTTGAAAAGAAGAAAAAACAGCGGACTATCTGGACCAATTTAAATTTACTGTGAAATATGAAGTTTATGTTAATGGCAACACGGGAAAGTCATAATAGTCCGGGCGGCGGCTGCAAAATATCAACCTCATCGAATAACTGAAAAATATCACTTTCCACGAAAAAAAGACCTAAACAAAATAAGAAAAAAATTGGTCTGCCGGGGTACAGCTTGGGGGTCCTTCACAGTGAATTAAAATATGGTCCACCTCGGACCATCATTTTATCTCATGTGGCGAACGAAACCTTCTTCTTGGCTTTAGAATTAATTAATAGAGTCTAAAAAATCATGTCGTCCGAGACCGGTGTTGGAGGGTTCCGCAGACCAACCAATTTTACGAGTCCGGTCGGGAGGTCCATTTTACCTCAGTAACCGAGTTACCGGATGAAACTAAGTTTTTCTAGTGGCTAAAATTATGCTCTTTAAATATAAGTTGGTCTGCCATCTCGCAACCTGGTAGTTGACCGACATCCACGATCTTTGTGCGAGAGCGCAGTTCTGTGTTTCGGATTTTGTCCATTAATTTGACACTCAAAATACTGCGCTCCATCGCTCGCTGGCAAACCCCGAGGCTGGTCTTCTGTGAGTACGTGTCTTGTCCGGGTTGGTTCCGGACGAGAATAGGCCAACCCCAACTCTTCATACTAGGGTGTCGTAGAAGGCGACTGATGGTTCTCACGTATTACGATCTCATATGGACTTGGCCCGAACCGGCAGGTTATCCTTTTGAACGATTGTATCTGTTCTGGCCATTTATTTTTTAAATTATTTATTGCAATATTTATATAGGTCAATATTTATATAGATAGTAAGTTCTTAAAATTAAATGAGTCTAGTAAGATTAGGTACATTTTTTACTAAAATAACAGAAATGCTATCTGTTATAGGTAGGTATATATTATTTCTTACTAGGAATAAATGAATTCGCAAACAAATCTATTTTAATTTAACTCTTTACATTCCTCCCTAGAAATAGGTATTTCGATCTGATTTAAAATCAAGATTTTTTACATTTGAAATAGTAAAAATCTTGAAAAATCAAGAAAAAATATTAATGGTTAAAACTGAACTTTCGAAGGTCGGTTGTAGCGACGCTGATAAGAGGTGGTTTTGGGATAAACTCGGCGAGGTCCTTGGGGCTATCTCGTTGTCACAGGGAATCGTTTTGGGTGGTGATGTGCACGGTCATGTGGGTGAAATGGGGGTGGAATTTGAACGTGTTCATGGAGGCTACGGATATTATGAGGAAGGGAAAAAAATCCTACGTAGGTACGTGTGCCATTGCCGACCTGGAACTCGTGAACATACCTTTCTAGAACCTTTTGAATTATTTAATTCGGACATTTCATTCAAAAGATATTGGTGTATGTAGGTACCTATTGGTTCCCGACATATTTTTTCAACTTCATTAAAAAATAATATTAGGGGTTCCTACGTCAAGTTAGTACTGTTGTTTGTACCTTTATTATTCCTTATTGGAATCACTCTTAACTCTTACTAAAGGGCGCCAAGGAGATATTTGCACACGGGCGCTACATGAGCTAGAGACGCCCCTGGTCACACTATAATAAAATAAATTATTTTATTATAGTAGTTACCTACCTATCAGTTTGAACCGAACTTAAAACAAAATGTTCAGAGTTGCGTGTTCATAAGTGGTCGGACTGCAAAAACTACCGCGAGCGAGATGGCAGACCAACTTATGTTTAAAGAGCATAATTTTAGCCACTAGAAAAACTTAGTTTCATCCGGTAACTCGATGAGGTAAAATGGACCTCCCGACCGGACTCGTAAAATTGGTTGGTCTGCGGAACCCTCCAACACCGGTCTTGATTTTTTAGACTCTATTAATTAATTCTAAAGCCAAGAATAATGTTTCGTTCAGTAACCACATGAAATAAAATGATGATCCGAAGTGGACCATATTTTAATTCACTGCGAAGGACCCCCCAAGCAGTACCCCGGCAGACCAATTTTTTTCTTATTTATTTTAGGTCTTCTTTTCGTGGAAAGTGATATTTTTCAGTTATTCGATGAGGTTGATATTTTGCAGCCGCCGCCCGGACTATATCATGGCATGTTGATTGTTGGTTGAATAGTTTGTGTTGAAGAATTATCTTCAATTATCTTGGAAAAACTTATGTTTTCTCCGTTATTACGTTGAGTTGCGTGAATTTTGTTGCTCCGCATTAGTGTTGGTGTATTTTGGAAGCGAAAAATTGACTCTTTGTGTTGTTTATTTTTAAGTGAATATATTGTTTGTGTTGTGAACTTATTTCAATATGGCTTACGTTTATAGAAAATGTGAAAAGCAAAGATAATTTAATGCCTGGCAAAGTGCCGGGCATTAAATTATCTCGGTTTCCTAAACCTGGAAGAAGAAATGCTTTGCGGTAAGTTCTGTTTATACCTACTAACCTAAAAAGTCAGAATCACGATATCTTTGCACCTCCTACGAACCCTAGAAATAGAAAATAACTATATAACGTACATACCCTTACCCATGTATTGTAAATTATTGCAAATTTAAACATAGATAGGTACGTATTTCGTTTTTCAGCTGTGAAATGTGGACAAAATGTTGCTTTCCCAATCCCCCTTTGTCATCTCCGGATTTCCAACCAAAGTTGTTGTAAAGTAGCCGTATTGTTGTATCTATACCTTAATTTTTATCCCTAAGTTTGTAAGAAAAGTTATTTTTATTTTCCAGGATCAGCATTTAATGAATATAATGGGCACAAGTTTATCACATTCGACGGTTCACGTTAATTCCCAGCCGGGACCGTCCATCTTTGGGAAATTTACAACTACCTACCGCATTGCTAAACCATAAGGTAAGTTTGTACTACATTGAAAAAAAAAAAATGATTTCCTTCTCTCGATATACCAGGTAGGTAAACTTATTAACCCTTCGTACTTGAACACTTATGTTTTACGACTTTTTGAAATTCAGACTTTTTTTAAATTTATAAGTATACATAAAGGTTTTTTTGTAAAGACTGAAAACCGTTGTTATTAAAAGTATAGGCAATTAATGTTTGTTGTTACTATTACTCAATAATAATAATAATAGGTAATCTTGGGAAATCTGCCTCAAGTAGTGAGTTTGTCATCCCTAGCTATCAACCTATAATACTAAGTTTCATCACAATTGGTTCAGTAGTATTACATAGGTATACGTGGAGATGTAACAAACATAAACATATTCATACACAGGATTACGGATTTTCACATTTATCATATTAATAGGATAAACTAACAAAACTGGTCATAACACCTATGAAATAATAATTATTATATGAAATATTTTACAGGATCTACTAAATGTGTAGACATCTCAACCAGGGCCGTTCGCTGCAGGACCATCAAGTAAGCAAACTACCTATATTTATGCTTAGATTAAAACAAAAACTTGAGAGGTGTCAAGGGACACCTGGATGGAACGAAATTCCTTATAACTATAGCAAAAAGTGTCGTTACAACTTTTGGTCTTAATTTTTTCCGTCTAGCCCCCTTTCGCAACGCGCGATAAGGAACTTCGTTCCAAAAACTAAAGATACGGTACCTAGTCACGGCAAATGAGACGATTAAACTGCATCTAGCTGACGCACTAGCCTCAGTTGTATGTCGAACCGTTGCCGCGTGAGCAAGTGCTGTCTCACTGCGATTATCTTTTTGAAATACATCAGAATGCCTTCTTGCTCGTTTTACAAATGCCTGAATCATTCAGGGAAACACAAAAAAAACATTTTACACATAATTTTACTCAAATAATAAAATAAAATGTATAGTAAAAATACCAATATTTAAAGACAAATGTTTTTAAATACAATAATTATGTGAAAGTGCATATAGGTGTTTCTAACTCATTTTTCAAATACGCAATGTTAGAATAATATGCCGTATCTACTCTTGTTTGTTTTCATCTAAGTATTTATGATCGGTTATTAACAATTAGCCGTGTAGCCCCGGAATAGAATAGGGTTACCCCATCTCATCCCGTGGGTATCGTAAAAGGCGACTGAGGGATCGGAGGGAGAAAAGCAAACCTTAAGTTCTCCCCGCGCGGTGACGGATAAACTGCTTGATCCCTAAAAGGGTTGGTGTCAGGCAAGCGGCCGGCCGTAAAAACATTGCTAAATCTAATTGCAGAAGGTAGGTATGGTCAATGATGATGACTTACCGACCGCGCCGACCCCAAATAAAAAAGGGATGCAATCGGGAACATCGCTCGGATGAGAAGAATTAACAATAATACATCAGCACAATTGGTTCGTATACATAGGCGAGGTAACAAACATAACCATATTCACACACAGGATTACGGACTTTCGCATTTATTATATTAATAGGATAAAGTAACAAATTGGTCATATTACACCTATGAAACAATAATTTTATGTGAAATATTTTACAGGATCAACTAAATGTTAAGACATCTCAACCAGGGTCGTCCGCTGCAGTTGAAGTTCTGGACCATCAGGAGATAACGATTTATTTGTGATAGGAACTGCTAGTCCTATTAATTTAATACCTAAAGGTGAAACTGTCTGTGTAAGTCTCACACAAAACCGCTGAACCGGTTTTTTAAATGATTTATTTCAATATTTATTTGAATAGGTCAATATTTATATAGGTAGCAGATCTTAAAATCTAAAATTAATGTTATGATATTGCATTTCTGTTATTTGAGTTAAAAATGTAATCTTACTATTAGGAATAAATGAATTCGCAAACAAATCTATTTTAACTCTTTACATTCCCTTCTAGAAATAGGTATTTCGATCCGGTTTAAAATCAAGATTTTTTCTAATAGAAATTACATATCAATAGAACAATAATTATTCTATTGAAATGTAATTTCTTTCTGAATTTCCATTAGAAAAAATCTTGATTTTAAACCAGATCGAAATACCTATTTCTAGAGATTATTAATTGAACTGAACTTTCGAAGGTTCCCGCCAAAAATGCTTGTTGCCAAAATGCTAGGCCACGAGATGGCGCTGTAATAAAAAAAAGCAATATAATTTTGTATACATCCATTTCGTATGGTGTCGACATTCTTCTCCGCTAGGAGTATAAGTGTTCGGTGGTTACCTATTCTGGTGTGTTTAACAAGCTTTTTTGTCGTTACCGCTATTTATGATAATATGGCGAACCTGAGGGGTTACTATGGTTTTTCGAACGAACGATTGATAGTACCTTACTGCAGTAAAAACAAATTTTAATTATTGTTGGGCCCTATAACCCGGGTCTAAAAGAATACGCCGTTAAAAGCGACCATAAGCGGTTTCTTGGTGGAAGGCTTCAGCCGCGGCTCTCCATCTTGACTATTTTTGTAGTAGGTACCTATGCATTTCTTGATGCATCTTTTTATATAAGTATCTGAATTATATTCTTGTTTCTTCTTATTTTTTAGACCTCTATTTAAATCGGGTTATTTAATTCTTTATAGACACAATAATTGCCTTCTACACGGATGATAGTCTTATTTTATCTTAACCAACTTCAAAAAATAAGGAGGATCTCAAAACTCAAAATATGTTTATTCATTTGGATATTAACATTTATCACTTTCAATGTCAGTAATCTGATGTGTCTTCGGAACAGATCGGTGTCTTCTCAATTCGACCGTATACAGGGTGCTCCGAGGAGGGGGTATTAAGCCGAAAGGGGGTTGTTTTAGATGTCTAGGCAAACAACTTTTGTTTTACAAGTTTTGGAAATTCTACTTCGTTTTCGAAAATTTTGAGTTAATGTTTAGATTGTAGACCACTAGAATCTAAACATTATGCCTTTTTTTTACAAAAACAGCTGTTTTTTTTAGTGATACAACTTTAAAATTTTCGAAAAAAAAGTTCAAATTTCCAAAAGTAATAGAATAAAAGTTATTCGCCTAGACCTCTAGAACAACCCCCTTTAGGCTAAATATCCCCGTGTCGAAACACCCTGTATATGTTTTTTTTCCTATTTGTTATTGTCTGCTCTCTTAAACTTACAGATCATGGTTCGCCCTCTAACCCGGATAAGTGTAAACTAGAAAGTGCTTAAGATTGTTCCCCAAGGTCGCGTTGTCGCTTGGTTCACAACTTGAGATGAAACTAGCTTTGTGATTCAAATCGCTTCCTTGCGGTGACCTTAACTTTTTTTAGACTAGTTTTTAAAGATAAGGCATTAACGAAGATTTTAAGAACCTATTACACAACATAGCCTATTTTATCATAAAACGTTGTGTAAAGAATATTTTAGCTTTTGATGTGCCGGGCTTTTAACAATTTTTGTGCCTCCAGGCGACTCGTCTTACCATTCATTACGTTTTCATGTAAGGTATTCATCTTCTTCGTAAGGTTTCTTTAAAGGTAATATACTTAATTAAAGATTACATCGAACCCAAGGCAAATTGCTCTACCTAATTGAAGATAAATTACATAAATTGGACCTAGCAAGGTTTCACATAAGCAGTATTTCCTAAGTGTGGAAATAATGTTTACAAGGTTTCATCGTTTAGTTAGTTACTTAATCGATTTTAATATTTCGAAAGTTCAATAAGTAGTAGGTACAAACTGTTTTCAGTTGTCACACAACTTACCTTCTTACGTAGCTTTTAAGGGTTCCGTACCCAAAAGGTAATAACGGAGCTCTATTACTGAGACTTCGCTGTCTGTCCGTCTGTCACCAGGCTGTATGTGTATCTCATAAACCGTGATAGCTAGACAGCAGAATAGCCGCTATAACAACAAATACTAACAACAAAAAAAAACAAATATTTAAGGGGGGCTTCTTTACAACGTGATTTTTGACATACAAATGCGAATAATAAACTGGGGCGCCAGTGGTAAAATAAATTTTGACGTCCAGTCTTTATTTTAGGGTTCCGTACCCAAATGTGATAGTGGTGCGGAACCCTTCTTGTCCGACTTGCACTTGGCCGGTTTTATTAACCAAGTAACATATTTAACCATTTTGGTTATGTAGGGAGGTCCCCTACAATAAATAATCGAAAGCAAAACAAAAATAAGACAAACCATAACAATTACTATTCTGGCATCCATTTCTGGCTTTTAGCGAGTTTGTATATATCTACTTATATCTCTCCAGAGAATAATTTAACATTATGTTTACTCGTGACCCTTAGTAATAAAGGTAAAACTTTTATGTAGATGCGCCTCTCCGGGCAGCCATCCGTCGGTATTGCATAACTTGCCTAATAAATTAGTAAGTTTTGTTTGGAGATAAGTGGTGAGGACAAAGGATTACCTTGTTTCGTCGGGGTCGGGAAATAAACTGTGAAATAACTGTGGAACGCGGAGTCACGTCAGCCACAATACTAAGCTCAGTTGACTGGAATAAGAGTGAGAGATAAAAGTTGAACTCGACGATTGTTGTATCGGTGGCACAAGATGTACTTGTACTTTTACGTTGTAGCTGCAATTTTCTGTCTTCATATTGGAAAATGTACAAATTTTCCAAGCAAGATGGGTGATAAACTGCCGTGCTCCTATTTTGTATCCCTAGACAGAGGTGCGGGCGATGTGTTGTTGGTCGGTTACGTAAGTATTTTTTTCTTTATAAATAAGTCAAGAAAAATTTACATGTATTTCTTTTTTAATGCTCCAATAGCTTCCTCGTGCCAATTAAGGATACTTTTTATACTGAGCAGTCAACAATACAACGTATTCTATGCGATAAGTATAATGTAGGTATACCTATCTACGTGCTAATTACAGAATCTAATTTCTCTAATCGTCACGTGCTTTGGGTATTTTACAAATCACTAATTGGCAGGGTAGGTACATAAAAAACTCCATCAAAATAGAATGATAACACGTGTCGTGTATTATGCTATAAGGGCACAGACGTATGATAGGTACATTTATCTACCACATTACCTTACCTACCTACACACAGTCACGGTAAAGACAATAATTAAGGTACGAGTTAGCAACGGGCGACATGAGGCGGCAGCGGACGACGTGTCGCGGCGACACGTGAAACCAGTAGTTTCTATGTATTTCTATGAAATCCCCTTAGCTTGCTCGATGACGACGCGTCGCGCGTCGCTAGCTTTGTGTCGCTGACTACGTAGGGAGTTTCATAGAAATACATAGAAACCAGTAGTGTCGCCGCGACACGTCGTCCGCTGCCGCCTCATGTCGCCCGTTGCCAACTCGTATCTACCTTTATTCTTTTCTAGTGGTGAAGCTAGTCATAAAGATCTACTGGTTCACTCCCATATCGAAACAAGTGCATGCGTGCCTTGTGGGGCCACGCGCAGTGTAATATTTCGTAGTTTCCATAAAACAGCACTGATTGCAATTTGGATTAAAAGCAGATTCTTGCATTCTATAGAAGCAATATTGCTTTCACAAGTTACGGGCGTTACTCTTTGTATCAAAGATGTCTTTCTATATTCAAATTATGTCTATTGAACTGAGTATACCTGTATAGCTTTTGACATGCAATAGGTATTCAGTTTATTCAAGCCAATAACGATCATTCAGGACACTCGCTGCTGCTAAAGTTAGACAGTGAAGCTAGTTAGTGTCTGCTTTTCCTAGAGCGAGTTATACCTAGTGTATAAATTATAATAGGCGAATCTCGGTAATAACTGTTATCTTTGCTTTGACTGAGAAACTGTTATACCTAGATACTGGAGCTGGAGATTAGCTCGTATTTCGATTAAATACGGCCAGTACCTAATCAAAGGACTTTACTCGTTAGACGTTGATGTTACTCTTAGTTATACCTATTGTATCAATGCAATGGTACGAACTTTCATGCAAATAAAGAAACTGAAACTGGTGGTTAAATGACTTCGACTTTTCATTGAATTGCACGACGTTACACACAGCGCCCCAATCTAGCCCCAAAGTAAGCACTAGGCTTGTACTATGGGTACTAGACAACGGATATACTACATATTATACTAAATATATACACATACTACATATTATACTTATTGAATAATTATTTTGACATTCGATACTTTAAACTGATTTGAAAGAGGTTTTGAATAAATAGAATAAATTTATTATTATTCTGTTTTTATTCGAGCGATATTCCCGCTTGCATCCCTCTCGGGAGCCCAGGGTTTGCTAAACTCCAAATGTTTTTTTTTTATTTGGGGTCGACGCAGGCGGCAAGTCATCATGGACCTTCTGCAATTAGATTTGGCAATCTTTTTACGACCGGCCGCCTGCCTGACACCAACCCTCTTACGGATCAAGCAGTTTATCCGCCACCGCGCGGGGAGAACTTTAGGTTTGCTAATAGTCCTCAGATCCCTTACTCGCCTTTAAGGTAAGGTTATGTATGAGTAGGTTCCAACAATACGAATATAAAAGATAAACATGAAGGGACCATGAAACTTTTCTGCAGCAGTTTTAGGACTGTAAAGAGTTTTAGTAGAGTTTTATGGAACTGAACTGGAAGCAACATTAACTAGGTAGGTACCTACTAAAAACAGTAGGTATATTCCTTCTATGTACGCGACGAATGACTTGAGCATTTGCTCTGTTTAAAAATCTGGAACAGAACATTTTAATCTGTTGTGCATACAGTATTTAAACTATCTATGTAAAATAAAGTCTATCCCTCTTACTTATGAACGCTGGTTTACAGCTGCATAAACTTTGTATCGTTGGTCCTTCACTGTGACATGAAGTTTCAAAGTTGAAAGACAGGGACAAACGTTACATAACTTAGTCATCTGTTAATCATCTTTTATAAGTAAGACGGTAAGTATCGAGGCTTTTTTACTTAGGGAAAAAAAGCATTTTTGTGCAAGACTAAGTTTGAAAAGTAAATTAAGGTTTTCAAATATAATTAAACGACTTAAAAATAAATAAATAAAATTCTTAATTCAACAAGTTTTTTTGGTGTAAGTACCTACTACCTACCTACTTATAAATTGAACATAGAACAAATTAATAACGATTGTTACAGCTCTGCGATATTGAAATAAAGGTACTGCACGAGTTAATTAGACCTGATAGTAAGACCTCTAAACAAACTGTAAATAAATAAAATAACACCCAGTCTATTAACATTCCACAGCTCTAAAGTTGCTGACTGAATATAGATACCTAATTAAGAAGTCTTTCTAACAATTTACAAAAGCTGTGAAGGAACAGTTTAATGAACTGCCTTCTTAAATATAACTTGACGGGGTGGTGGCTAGCAACTATGTATAGTATTTTCAAAGGCTATCAAAGGAAGATAGAAAATGCTAACAACGCAACCTTTTACGTGAACATTACAACTATTATGAACTAGCTGCGACCCGCTGTTTCACCCGTGTAAGTCCTGATCCCGTGCAAATATCGGGATCAAAAGTAGCCTATTTACTCAGGGTGAATGTAGCTTTCTAATGGTGAGAGATTTTTAAAAATCGGTCCAGTAGTTTTTGAGTTTATTTATTACAAAGATACGACACACATTCACACAAAAATACAAATGTTTCCTCTTCATAATATTAGTGTAAGTGGATGAATATAAAAAGTTAAACTATGAAATATTTCCAAAAACTTTATTTATAAGCATTATAAATCCTTGAAAGCTACTCCTTTAAATTTATATCGTACGGTCCGACTTAAGTGCGGCCGTATACTTATAATAGGACATCGGGGAAATAACAGTGAGCAGCTGCGTTCCTGAATTCCTAGCTAGACGCCAATTTTTTGTGGGCAACTACTCACCGCCCAGAGTAAATAATACACTGAGTGACAAACGTCTCATTCCTTTTTATTTCGGGTCACCCTTGAACCGTATAAATTGCGAGCAATTTTCGGGGTCGTTTACTACGCTCCGGGATGCCAATGATACGCTTCTCAAAGTTCCCATTCGGCACATTCGTATATCTGCACCTACGTAAAACTACAAATTGCGATATCTGGAAATTGATGTTGTTTGTGTATCGCCTTATTTATAACCTAAGTTCCTGATTGATTTTCGTTATATTTTTATTATAGACTTGTACACGGATATGAATAACAATGTAGGTAGATGCTTCAACGTGTGTATAGAAAATTATAGAGCTTCGGGAAGCGATTAGTGAGATTGACAGATCATTAATCAGTTTCCGAGGTCGGCAGTTAAAACGACGGCTATCTGATGTGATGTACATACATACATACATATTATACCTACCTACATAATAATGAATATTTTAACCCCTTACTCACAAACCAATCATAACTCTTTAGGCATTTAATTGCAGTTGATTAAGGCAAAATCTTACTTACAAAACCCAACATAAAGTTTATCACTACGTAAACTTATCGTTAAGTACCTGTCAAATTAAACTTGAGGGTCAGATTGTTTAAAAAAAACGGGGCAAGTGCGACACTCGCGCATAAAGGGTACCGTACCACTATCACAATTGGATACGGAACCCTAAAATGGTTTACAACAATCAATTTTTAAATTTTATAGGAAAATATGAAATATTTATCTTCGATTCTTACTCCCATCAAACGACCGAATCACTCAAAAAAAAAAAATCTTGGCACAAAGAAAATCTGAAACATAAAAGTAACTCTTTGGTAAGTAAGGCAGACTAGTATATTTGACAGATAGGGCAGATACAGATAGCCATTTTGAATTCCATGACCAACTCGATTTGTCCTGACCAAGTCCTGTCCTTGTTCCTGTCCTGACTCCTTGTTATTTTTGAAACACGTTTGTTGTATGGGAGCCCCTTTTAAATAATTGTTTTATTTTGTTTTTAGTATTTGTTGTTGTAGCGGCAACCGAAATACATCTTCTGTGAAAATTTCAACCTTCTAGCTATTACGGTTCATGAGATACAGCCTGGTGACAGACGGACAGACGGACGGACGGACGGACGGACGGACGGACGGACGGACGGACAGACAGACAGCGAAGTCTCAGTAATAGGGTCCCGTTTTTACCTTTAGGTACGGAACCCTAAAAACACCATCTTAACTTTACGTTACAAAATGGCGGACGTTGAACAGCTGATTTTTGTCATTTGCAAAAAAAGTAAGAAGTTTGACATGGACAATGACAAAAATCTTTATTTTGACAGATAAATGTCAGAAAAACATGAAATATTGACAAAAAGAACGAACGATTTCGTTCAAAAATCATCCGGAACTGCAGTCTTGCCAGAATAAAATATGAAAACGTTCGAAGCTAGCAAGGCGTTATGTAGCGTTTGTAAGTAAAGTTTTTTTTGATGCAGTTTATAAAAGCTATTATCGACATAGCTATCAAGCGGCTATATATTAAATACAAACATACAGACACACAAAAATACAATTTTTTCCTCTTTATAATATTAGAGTCGATAACGAGATTTTTGAAAGTAAGACTGTAAAACTCCTACGTATCAAGATAGGTGTTAGAAGTATAATTTTCCACGAGCCACATGTGTGTTGTACACGCAGTCTTATCAACACTCCCAACAAACTTAACGCGACTTCCCTAAAATTAACCTAATTAGCAGTTTTGATAACATTGTCTAAACTTGTGCAATCTGATGTTATTTCCCCGCCAACGCAACAATCAGTACCTACAGAATGCTAATTAGTAACCAACTATCGTCGCTTTAATCTAAACTTTGTTGCTAATTTGCCAGCCGGATCTCT
This sequence comes from Idaea biselata, assembly GCA_958496205.1. Classification (NCBI taxonomy): domain Eukaryota; kingdom Metazoa; phylum Arthropoda; class Insecta; order Lepidoptera; family Geometridae; genus Idaea; species Idaea biselata. The sequence continues at coordinate 6,430,010 of OY292401.1, read as the reverse complement.
AACCCAATGCGGCGCGGTTCTTACGTTCGGGGGGGCTTGTTTTCGCCGGCGCCGATCAGGGACGAATGTCTTTGGGGTGTTTTTGTCAACAGTCACGTACCAACTGCTTAATCATGAATGACACGCTTACGTATTCAGTAGCTCACACCGCTAGCTAACGAGAACTCGAGATAAGTTTACAAACGTCGTCGTAATCTTGAATTCCCGAAGGCGTTCAGTCTCAGTGTTGATTACCAGTATTTGGAATTAACGTTTTAGGATTAATTTTTGAATTTTATTAACACTAATAATTTGGAAATCGATAATTTGAAACTTTACTATGAAACTTTGTATGACGAAATAGACACAACGCGTTTCCTTTTTAGAAGTAATTTCTTAATACTAGTGGTTCGTAAGGAAGGATTTTATAATAGTAGGTACCTAGTTCAAATTATGACCGACTGTTAAGGCACGCAGTTAATACATTCTTTTCAGGGGTGATTTCACTTATCAGTTATTAATTAAGAATATAATAATAGGTACTTAGGCGTATTTACGGTACGTATCTAATAAAATAACTAACCGCTCGTGCTAACTAAATCAAAATCTCGTAAAACCCGAGTCAATTTAAAAACAATACAACGTCTAACATCTTTCAAAATACTTTATACTCATTCTAACTTTACGTCTAAAGATTACAACGCCAATGTTTGCGCACTAAAAACAAAAAAGTCGAATTTCATCGTAAAAGTAAAACGCAGAAATAGCGCATAAAATTGCCACGTGTGTGACGAGCTTAAAACCGAGGTATACAGTTGAGAAAATGGAAGTAGGCTTCAACGGTTTCGTGCTCTTATCGCCGGGTGCTATAAAGTTTGAAACTAATAAAGTCATGTGTTTTGTTGACGATTGTACCCGCATGTTGTTTGAATAGTGGATTGAGCCCTGACGCTCCATTCTAGAATCGTATACAAAAGGTTGTCTTCCAACACTTCTCATCATATCGAGGAAAGCTTGAACACTTGTGTGTAGGTATACCGACCTACTTGCTGGTGAAATGTCGCCTGCTTCCTATTTGAAGCCGTTTCTGTATTATTATGTTGATTCTAGATGTGTTTTAAATTGTAGTCTATTTTGTGCAATAAAATAAAATCATCCCCATTTTTAACGATTATCAATAATTTACCTATACTCGTAAATAACTATATACTACTATATCATACATAGTACCTTGTTTCTGAGCTGTCACGGATAGACAGTACAACAGACGAACATGACAAAACTATAAAGGGTTTCTTGTTGACTACAAAAGTTTAACAACAATCGTTGTAGGTTAAACGAGGGGGCCGAGCCGCGCGATTTACAAACATACTTCATCATTTCAGATGAACTGACGTCTTAGTTCTTTAAATTTGTCATTTTTTCTTCTGGAAGATGTTTCAAATCATAGTCTACAATTAAAAAACGAAATTTATGTAAACTGTGGATAAACTGACACATTAATGACTCCGCTCCGCTCGCAGTGAGAACCTTGCTTTAATATTACTTAACTAAGATAAAAGTCTAGAAATAACTTGGCAAGCACTAACAATAACATCCAAAATAATTGTCAACGTATTCTTTTCGACACCAACATCTGAAAATGAAGTCTACTACTAAATTGAAAGCAAAATTGGTACATTCATTGTTGTATGAGTAATTCGAGTCGTGGGTAAATGAATCATTAGTCCTAAGCTAATATTAACCTGTGCTGTATAAACACAGAGTTCTGGCCGTTTTGGGCGTATCTCTCGCAGTTTAAGTATCGAACTGTATACACAAATAGGTGTAGCTTACCTCGAGCTGTTGTTTCATTCCAAGCAAATGTTCTTTAATTTTCTAATGGATCGGTGTAAGGGGAATTTCGTTGGCAAACTTTCACCAGTTTCAGACATTTACATAACAAAGAAAGGGGTAAGGGATCCGAGTGTCCCTGGAAACGTATTCTTGTCAGGACATCGGATTTTGTAAGGGATTTGTCGGTCAATTTCACGTAACTATGTTTTTCCGGAAGCAAATTTTGTGAATAATCAAGGAAACCAGATTTACTGGCGTATATAGACTAGACACGTTCTAACCCTGAATATTTGCTTTAATAAACTTACGATTATCTTTCACGCTGGATGGATATTTTATCAGGACATCTTTATTATTAAGATGATGACGTGTTAGATTTATCAAATCATTTTAGAGCTTGTTTACACAGAGCGAGCTAGCTTGCCGAGTAGTTGCATGGTAGTAACTTGTATTGTTTGAACGTAACGTACGGTTAACTTATTTGCAAAAACTACTACACCGATTACGATGAAACTTCGAATGCAGAAAGCAGGAGATCTGTATTAACACATAGAGGTTTTTATCCCGACATTCCCACCGGATCGGGACTGAATGAACGCGAATGAAACGGCGGGGCGTCTTAGGTATATTGATACTGTTTTCGCTATGAAAAATTCTATAACAATTTGTAAAACTATTTAGCTCTTTTGATTTAAATTTATAGGTAAAAAACTAAGTATTTAGGGCAGAGATTTCCGACACCTAGTAACCTACCTACTTACGTTAAAACGTTATCTCTACCAACATTGAACATTATTTTCTTCCGAAAATCTTCATACCTTAGTAAAATACTTCAAAGAGCTTCCTCGATGTTTCTCGTAATGAATATACAGTGTGGAATGCAAGAAAAATACAAAAAAATACATTTTTATTTCGGCAAACTTTGTTGCCGTATCACGGTAAACCTCCGGGAAATCTATCCCTTGACAGAGATATCTATGTAGCCTAAATATACTTACCTAGAAGGTAGAGTATAGTCGGGTAAAATCGGATACGGAAGAAGACGACGCAAATATCTGTGAATGCAGAAGGTTAGATAGATAGATTAAAAAATAAATGAAAAAAAAAAAATATAATATGTATGTATTTTAAAAAGAAAAATAAATATAAGTATTTATATCCGTTGTCTAGTCACCGTAACACAAGCTTAATAGTTTGCTACGGGGTTAGATGGCGCTGTGTGATGTTCACAGAATTTATTTATTTATATTTATTTCCAAAATAGGTGACATTGCAACTGCCAGGTGCCACAGATCGATGCGAGGATTGCTCTTGCAAAAACCGTGGCTAACACTAAAAAAAACACCTTTTTTGGAAGATGTTTGAGTCTCACGGTCTTCCCCCTTATCCGATCTTACCTGACTGTACTATATGCCCATCATAAAATAAAACAAAGGACGTTTGTAAAACTTTGTGTGAAAATGTAGGTGCGTTTGTAATTATAAGGTTTCCCTGCGGGTCATGCGAGCTACTTGAAGATTCACAACTCGACGAAGTCTGGGGCCTTAAGCAGTCGTTACACTCTCCGACTTGCAGGATTCTTTAGTCCATACTAACATATCGAAAGAAATTGTTGATGTGTATGGTTTTTTGTTTGTGTCCTAGGTGAAAACATTGAGAGGTTGAGATCGATGCCTGCAAATCGGATGGTGTAAAGACTGCATAATCTCTTCTTAAGGTTTTTAAGGATCTCCAATATAGGCGTTTATTATCGGTCGATAATACTGGATGCGTTATTGCGTCTCGATTCTTTGCACACAGCGTTTTCATCGTCCTAAATTCGTAGTAGTACATAGAATTCAGTTTAAAGGGTATTAAAATAATAACCGCTGAGTCTTTTAAAATAGACTAGGTTATACGAAAGGAAATTTCGAACAAAGTCATTGAAAACTACATACCAACTAACGACTTTTTCAAATTGCAATCCGTGTTATTTTATGGAACCCTACATTCCGCATTACCCGACAAGGCAACCCACTCGCCTAATGTTTTTAATATTTAGTATCAGATATTTATATTTTAATTCAACTTTTTTACTAACCCAACTTTATCTAGACCATGATTTAATTTGCTTCCGGCCGCCTTGTAAACTCAACATCAAACAAAAAGCAAACATCAAAATCAAGTCAAGACTAAAGTTTCGTTCACACTATGCCATTACTCAAGATTAAGGAACAAGAATACTTTGCAAAATACTCACATCTCTTGCTGTAACTGAGAGAATGAAACTGCGTGGCGATGTCATCCCGCTCTTACCGAGTTATAAACCGCCCGAGGTTTTATCTCGAGGGCGAAGTTTGCTGATATGATAACATTTTCACATCCACTTCTCACTGTGTACCTACATTTGTTTAATATATTCATGTTTGTTGTGCCAGTTACAACGCTGTTTTCCTATCTTAAAGCTGTAAGATCAGTATGAATTGCGTTTGCTACTTTTCCACCTATTTACTCGACACCTTGTACTTGTTTATACTTAAAAGGAGAGTAAATTATTCGTATTAACCCTATGCATAATAATTAATTGTATTTCTTACTTATTTCTTTGTATTACTTTCTTTTTCATTGTATTTTCTACAAGTTAGGGGTGCGCTCGCAACTTGTCTCCGCAACCCGCCCATGAGCGCTGAACTGTGTTTACTCGGAGGTTACATGGATTATTATAATAATGTAACTTTCCTGTCCTGACATAAATACAACGCAAAAAACCGTTTCAAAATCAGCTAAGCCATTTATAAAAAATGGCATTGGACAAACAAATAAAGAAAGGGTCAAAATGCAATTAAAAATATTTTGGACCCATGGACATGGCTCTACTAATTTGAAACAATCGATCTGAATCTATATCTATAAAAAGCTTAATTTGTCCTGACTTACTGACTGATCATCCCACAGTCTAACTAAACCTCTGATACCAGAGGACTGAAAATAATTTTTTTTGGAAATTCCCACGAAATTGAGACCGCGAGTAAAACCGCGAGGCACAGCTAGGTGATTCATAAATATCGTTATACCCATTAGTTATAGTCGACTTAAAAAGAAGCATCGCTGATAATATTATAGGATTTTCTAAAGAATTAAGCTCAAAAGTAGTTTTACTGTATTTACGTAAACAGACAAAGCTTAGAAACTTTGTTACGAAAACTTTTCGAATGAAATTATTTCACTTGGAAGTTCAAACATTTGTTAATTCCTTTGTTACATAGAAGTTTAATTTAGCTTTAATTACGGAATACATTTTGGACGATTTATTCAAATTACCCCAAAGTAACACCTGCTTTGATTTTCTTTCTTTGCTTTAATTAGGTTTTGTAACAAGATACGTTTGGAAAGTTTTGTCGTAAACTCGTAGAACGTTTTCCTCGTAGAATAGACATTTTTCATAATTTTGAATGATGCCTTCTTATCATTTTCCAGGCCTAAGTCGCGTATTTTATATAGTCCTATTGTAGGCGGATGATAATATTCACGTCCGTAGGACCGACCTTCGTTTCCTGCACGTGTCCCCTGGGCCACCCAGGGATGTTGCTAAACGAACAACAACCTTTAGTTGCTGTACTGTATGACATCACAACACTACAGTCAGTCTACGTGCCTACCTATTTCAATAAGGATACTTAACTTAGTTCTGTAGTTAGAACGACTATAAGATGCCATACGAATAATTAAAAGAATATTGAAAGTCGAAACTTTCAGGTATAAAAATACGCAATCAAATTACAATAAATACGAATCGTTAGTTTAGAAAGCTTTAAATATTCAGGTACTTGAAGGTTTTCGCCAATAACCCGTAGTGGGTACTTACCTAACAATACTTAATAATTTTCGTAGTAAGTCCTACTTAAGTTACCTTACCTAGGATCCTAAATAACAAACTTCTTGTGAGTAGATTCTTCTACAACATCTAGGTATAGGAAAACAAACACACTAAAGCTTCATTTGACCAAACTAGAATAAGCAATGATTAAAAGTCTCCGTATAAATCGTATTTTTTTCGCTAGAGAGTCTCTTGAGTAAAAGACGATTTATTCCTCGAATCATTAATTGCTTATTCTAGTTTGGTCAAATCAAGCCTGACAGCCGAATACAGAAACGCCACTTAGATAATGGGAACTTAAAAAAAATAGCATCATATAAATTTGAAATTAGTGTGAGAACTTTTGGGTTTGAGAGCTGTTTAATTGTTAAGGCACCACTCAAATTTTGAGTGGCGTTTTGTATCGGCCGTAAGACTCGAGTTTCACAAGTAAAAGTACATTTCCCAATTTAGTATTAAATTCTTCAGCAAGTTTCAGTACAAATTATTCTGAAAGGCTTTGGTAACGTAATTCCTAGGGTTTTCTTAGGTGCGTACTTACTAATTGGATTGGGCTTTACCGACGAATTTTACCAAGCCTTTGTTTGAATAACTACGTTCATGTCCTGGGTTAGTATAAACTCATTTATTTTTATTTATCACTAGCTGCGTCCCGCGGTTTCACCCGCATAAGTCCCGATCCTGTGGGAATATCGGGATCGAAAATGTGAGAAATGTTACTCAGGGTGAATGTAGCTTTCTAATGGTGAAAGAATTTTTGAAATCGGTCCAGTTTAGTTTTTGAGTTTATTCATAACAAACATACAGACGCACACACACACACACACACTCACACACACACACAAGAATACAAATCTTTCCTCTTTATAATATTGGTATAGATTAGTATTAGTACCTATAGATTACTGGTCATTATTTATGACATAATAAGAATGTTTAAAACAAATGATATGTATACTACAACTTCATAAATGTACTAAGATAATTAAAATCTCGATCAAGTATTCATTTGTATTGAGGTACCTAAGTATGTAATTGTACATTGTAGAAATATTTACCTACCACCATAAATTGAAATAAAAAAATATCTTAAATATAAAATCCATGACAATTACAAATGAAAAGAAAACCTGTAAAAATGTTGTCAAATGCTCGTATAAAATTCTAAAATTGTCTCCACAATTTTCGAAGAAATAATATTTTTATTCGTAGCGTTATATTGCAGCAAGACTTGTCAATTTATTTTGTTGTGTTATAAAACGGAGATTTCGTGTTATCATCTAAAAAGAAGCAGACGCGTTTCACATACCGAAGAGATAAATATTTTATGTCATAATTCATCCAAGCTATAAAAAGGGTAAGCTAAGACACCAAAGCGTCTAGAAACATTTTGCTTTTCTCGCTCGGGACATAGAAGTTATTTACAGTACGGAATGTTCGTTCAACCTTTTTTTAATCTAGGAAATAAAATTCGTCTCGTGTTTCTCTTTTGAACAGTCTTAGGCTGGTCAGTTTATAGGGGTTGTTGGGGAGATAGCTTAGCAGTTACCCGTAGTAAATTGCAGGGTAAGCCTACGCGTTCCATCTATACTCGTAGTGTGTAGGTACCTACCAGAATAAGTAAGTAGTTAAGCCTATATACATTTAGTATACCTACTGTTATTTATAGAAATGTATAAAGCTTTTATACCCTCCTATAGTTGAACTAAATAAGGATATCATTAAGGGCCCTATTCTGAAAAACTGAAAATACATGTCGGGCGCATCGAAAATTGTTGATTATTTCATGACGGAATGTCGTAGAACTTTTTTTTGTGTACAGATTGTAGGCGACATTGTTTCCGATATTTTAGTGCAGTTTCCATACAAATATGTCGAAACGTATTGAAGCCTATCGACATTTTAGCCAAACAAGACATTTTTTGTCTAAAATTTGGATAGGCTTTGCACCAATAGGAGGTTCTTATCTTAAAACTACACCAAAATGTAGGAAACAAACAAACAACACCTACAATCTGTGCACCAAAAAAAGTTCTACGACATTCCGTCATGAAATAATCAGCAATTTTCGATGAGCCCGACAGGGATTTTCAGTTTCAAGGTCGTTGGCGTATATACTCCAATATATATCAACAACTGTAATAAATAAATCATAGTTGAGTAAATTGTATAAAGCTTTTATTCCCTCCTATAGTTGAACTAAATAATCGGTCAAAAAGGATATCATTAACTATCAACAACTGTAATAAATAAATCATAGTTGAGTAAATTTGAGTTTAATTGAAAAAGTTTAACCCAATGAGGCCTTCCTCGTACGATATAGGTTTTCAGGGTCCTTGTCACATTCATTCATTCATTCATTCATTCATTCATTCATTCATTCATTCATTCATTCATTCATTCATTGTCCTGAATAACTCTCTAAAATCATATTTGTTTACTTGGTAATGTTATCCGTCTGTCCGTCTGTCACGCCGGTATTATGATCCACAATCGTATTTCAATGGCTTCTCAATAGTTGTCAAAACTCTTATGACAGGATAGGTAACCTTGGAAACCACCAGCGATAGATTAACCATACACGATGGAGTGCACCAAACTTAGAATATATAATGGATTTAAAGACATTTTTCGATTTTAATCGCGTGGTGTTTATTACTTTTAGCATTTTTTCAACGCTCAACGTTTCGAGACCTTTACAGGTCCCTTCTTCAGGATGGACTGAGATGAAAAACTCGCGAGTGTAGACGTGTGTGTATTTGTGGGTGTGAAAGGATGTACATTTTGAGTGGGAAAATCCTACCATCAATAAATGTCATTTCGTTATGGCAATAGTGCGAGCGAAACAAACACCTCTGGTTAGTAACTCTCACTCGGCACGGATTTTCTAGATGTTCTTCATGTCAAAGGAATATAGGTTTTATTGTAAGAACTAACAGTCTAATATTCAATAACGCAAATTTTGTACGTATTCATCCTGCATGGGATGCATCAAATATCCGTGACACGACTATTGCCATTCCACTGAGACACCACTGAGATCTATTGTGATTTGTGTAATACGGACCCAGGCTGCATCTCATGTACCTACCGTGATATCTAGACAGTCAAAATTTTCACAGATGATGTACCTAGGTATTATTTAAAACAACGTCAGTTTTACTAGTTTAATAACTTGGTTAGAAATCAATCGCGGTTCCTACCACTAAACCAACACGAGAGCTCTGTTGGTTTAGTAGTAGATACCGCGACTTTCATTCCGAAGGTCGTGGTTTCGAATCCTGGCGGACCGCGCAACAATGTCTTTTTCTTTAAGAAAAAATTAAGTGCGCTATTAACATCGCTCTACGGTGAAGGAAAACATCGTGAGGAAACCTACGGCTTAAAGTCACGCAAGAAGGCCCAGTTATAGGGTAAGTTGCGGAAACACACAGTAAAAAGTAAAGAAACCATTAAAAATATAGATGGTAAATCGTTTTTTTATGTCGTTTTGCATCGGTTTACTTTGTTCAGTTTCTGTTTGTAAGTGTTAAAATTCTACATCCACTCTTTATTCGCAGTAGTTTTCATGCCAAGACCGTATTTGACCCATTTACAAGCGCCCCGTACTTTTAATAAAAGGCTATGGCGTTGGCTATTATCCTACGTTTGTTTAAAAACCTGTAAAGCAGCCATTTAAAATTCCAAATCAAAGCTTAAGTGTGTTTAATGCACCACATTTGCACGTAAACTGCAATTTCTACATAAGCTAAGTGGTTTCATGAGGGAAAAATAGAGCTTGGACTGAAATAAACGTTGGGGCTTTAAATTCTCAGACAGTGTATTTTTTAAATGGAGCTAATCTAATCGCTTAGCAATGTACATTCTGCTTAGAAAAGTGGAACTTACGGCTGTACTCAAGAATGTTCATTAGGGAACTAATGTACAGGAATCACGCTTTTACGTTAGGCACCTATAGGAGCTTGTAATTACAAGGGCTCAGTTTTGCATCGAATCCTAAACATAGGACGATTCATACGAAAACAGATGATCAAGAAAAAAGCATGTCCAAAATCGATAGATATTTGATTGTGGTATTTCCAAATGTCAGGGCACTTTAATTCTACGAACGTACGAACGAAAAAAATAATTGGATGACAGAATATCTGTCAGATTTGATTTTCTTTCACACTTTTTAAACTTACATGATTTCCGTCCATTAACAACAATAACAATGATTATCTATAACGCGATCTAGACCCGTGTCTAATAATAAAAATTGGTTTTCTATTTTGAGTACCCCTCGTGTACATCAAATAGACGCAATTAGATCCGTAGGAATAGTTCTACATAGGTATAAATAATAAAATACAATGTGATAGTTTTCGGCTCAGTTTTCTCAATTACAGGCGCACTTGTTCCTACGAGTATTGAGTCGATACCTATATCCAGACTCAATAGATTTCTTATTCTTAGATAGCAATCACATTAGGTACCTACTTAGGTACCCATATAGAATTTTGTAGAAGACTCTTATTTCGATCTGAAACTAACTGAATATACCTACCTACCTACTTACACACCTAGCACTTATAAAGATAACGTAAATGTAAGGGTGTGCGGCAGTTTATTAACCCTACATACGAATTTTAGTTCTATATATTGCTAAGTGTTATCTATATCTATACTTCTACACTAATATTATAAAAAGGAAAGATTTGTATTTGTGTGTGTGTATGTTTGTTATGAATAAAAAATAAAAAATCTTATACCATTAGAAAGCGACATTCACCCTAAGTAACATAGGCTACTTTTGATCACGAGATCGGGACTTACGCAGGTGAAACCGCGGGACGCAGCTAGTTATAGATATAAGACACTTCTTTGCAGTATTGTTATTGGCGTAACGTGGCGTTGTGTGTCGAGTCAAGTCACTTTAGAATGAATTCCTAAAATTATATTATAAACCTTTTCCAGTATATTCTACCAGGTATTTGAGATTTAGCTGTTCTGTTTCAGCCGTAGGTATAGTGTGGTATGTGTAAAATTCGTTAATCAGTGGCAAAGCAACGCGCAACGCCAATCAGTGCCCGTACCTTTCTACATGTTGTTTTTACCATCTGGCATTTTTCACGAAACTCCCTTTGTATAAATGTAAGCCTTTTACCTAAGGTGGGTCTGTTCGTTTTCAGGACGCTTCAAGCAGACATGGCAACTACTGCTATAGTTAAAAAACAAAACAACCGAATTCGATAACGAAATATTATTGTTTGTTAGTCATTTATTTTATGAACCCCTAAACTGTAACAATTTTCTTTTTAAATTTTGTTATTTTTTTAACTCTCATTGATAAATAATTATGTAATACAGACATACTCAAAGAGTGATCCGCGAAATCCTGGGGGAACCCCAGGGTTTCGCACGCAAAGCCCATATTGGGGCTCTGCGAAAGTACGATAAAAATGAGGCAATAGAAAAAAAAATGAAATACCCTTCTTTGTGTCGCGAATTTGGGTAAAAAATGAGGGCTAGTTTTTATAACGATTTTGCGAAGTTTTTGATTTTAGGGCTCCGTCAAATTTTTGGCTTTTCAAAAGGGTCCGAAAAAGGTCTCCGAAAAGGTTTGAGATATGAGTAAATTTCATTTCAATTTGAGACTGGTCGGTCATTAATCAAATAGCAACGATAAGCGTTGAAATCAATGAGAGTAACCATACTCGCAAGTCAAATAAAAGAGCAGTATCCACAGTATCAGTTTCAATTCAGCGCGCAAATTGATCTCTCTCTGTTCTCTGCCCTTATAATTTCCAGGAAATATTTCCCTGAATTAAATTAATCAAAGTAAGTAAATAACTCAAGTTAAAGCTATCTAATTAAATGCAGATAACGAGAACGGTTTGTAAACGATACTTGTATCGAATAATGTGCACACGGGCGTTACGTTGCGGTGTGAAGCGTCAAACACACCAAACCGCTGAATCCAATTTGTAATTTGATTGTGAATTCCGAAACAAATGTAAACATTATGAGGTGGAAAAACGATATTACGCTTTTGAAGACTGCGTTCTGCTTTCCTGGAGATGGTAAATTGAATAAGGTTAATAGTGTTCGATCTTGAGAAGGTATATTGATAGAAATATATTATCAAAAAATCTCCCTTGACAGAAGTCGAATCTGTGCGTCTCGCTTGCCGGGCGAGCGTGTTATCTGCGCTACACGTGAACCTGGGAACACACGGGCGTTCCCCCGGCAAGGATATAATTTTTGATGATGCTTTTCTCCTTGTAAAAATATTTCTAGTAAAAAAGTTTTGAGATTTTAAATTAAGTACTAAATGAAAATGTAAAACTAAATAGCTAATATCTAAAACAAAAACTCTCACCCCAGGAATGGTGCCCAAGATACTGGCTGCGCCCCGCACTGAACAGTATCCGCTGGGTAAAGAACCCGTCAGCCCTTAAATCACTAGACTCCTCATTTCAACTTACGTTTGAATTTACGTTAGAAAGACCTTAATACAGTTAAGACTAAACTAACTTAATTATCTGCCAATTTAGATGCAAGTGAATTAAATCGATTACGATCGTCGTCCTCAAAATTGTCAAAACAACATAGACGCCGAATTATTTTTCTGAAGTAAAGAAAAGAGAAAGATCCTAATAATTACAAACAACAAAGATAAACGTAAGTACCGATGATCCCGGTGGGAACAAATCCGCTTACAGCTTCCGGAGGGAGCAGAAATCGAACTGTTAAGATATCATGATAGGTCTCGATTCTCAGAGACAAAAATAATAATATCGATAAACTAGGTAGATATAGGACGTATTAGGCGCGGCACACACCTAGCTATAATATATTATGTACCGTGCTATAATATTTATATAGTAAACTACCACACACGGAGACGATGCTATCTACACTAATATTATAAAGAGGAAAGATTTGTATTTTTGTGTGTATGTCTGTCTGTATGATTGTAATGAATAAACTCAAAAACTACTGAACCGATTTCAAAACATCTTTCACCATTAGAAAGCCACATTCACCCTGAGTAACATAGGTTATATCCCGATATTCTCACGGGATCGGGACTTACGCGGGTGAAACCGCGGGACGTAGCTAGTATAATATATTTTTGCCTTCATTTCATTGATGGTAGGCCTATATATAATATATATATATATGAAAAATGAAAATGAAAAATGAAATGAAATAATTTATTTTCCAGACCATAGGTCCACACACATACAATACACAATGATACATCAACAAACAAACAAACACAAAATTAAATTAAATATTTCCTAAGTAATAGGAGTGTAATAGGGAGTGTGTGTGTGTGATATATATATATATACACACATATATATATTTTCTATGCGATAAAATAAATTACGGTATAAGTTGGTGACGTCATTGAAATATATATCATAGCTGCGTGTTCGGTCACTTGAATATTTGGATAGAAAATATATCGTCATATTATACCTTGCTATAATTTCTATCAATAATAATATATATTATAGCTACGTGTGTGACGGGTTTTAAGTAGGTAGGTAAGTCTCGAAGAATGATTTACAAAGGAAAGAATTGACAATTTCCTTTTGTTTCTGTCGTTGAGACGAAATTATTGAGTTGTTATATTTTCATCGTACCAATAGTGGAAACGACAAACAATATATCTACCTGTGCAAACAGTTTTCATGAGCCTATTCTTTCTGTCCTCTTAATTTAACCATCATTCATCAGTGATTTGCTTGTGTTTTATGTATTCTTGTTGTTCATACGGTTTTTAAATAGAAATAAAATTGCAACAACAACAAACAATGTCTGATAAAATATTTTTTATTAGACATTGTTTGTTGTTGTTGCAATTTTATTTCTATTTAAAAACCGGCCAAGTGCAAAACTCGCGCACGAAGGGTTCCGTACCACTATCACATTTGGGCACGGAACACTAAAATAGTTTACAACAACTAATTTTTAAAATTTGAAAAAAAAATGTAACCACAACACTCAAAAAAAAAAAGAAAAAAAATCTTTGGCACAAAGAAAATCTGAAACTTATAAGAAATTCTTTGGTTAGTGAAGGCAGACTGGTATATTTGACAGACATTTTGTATTCCATGACTAACTCGATTTGTCCTGACCAATCAGAAGCGACCTCACATTGTAATAATAGTCCTTGTTGTTTTTGAAACACGTTTGTTGTATGGGAGCCCTTCTTAAATATTTGTTTTATTTTGTTTTTAGTATTTGTTGTTGTAGCGACTACCGAAATACATCTTCTGTGAAAATTTCAACAGTCTAGCTATTACGGTTCATGAGATACAGCCTGGTGACAGACGGATAGACGGACAGACAGACAGCGAAGTCTCAGTAATAGGGTTTCGTTTTTACCCTTTGGGTACGGAACCCTAAAAATTGATACGGTGCGTGTCGCTTGTCACAACATCAATTTGTTGCCTTGTTCTGTGTCCGCAGAGCAAGAAATTCGACTCCGCTAATGTTTTCTCGATTCGTCCATTGACTTGAATTGTGCGTTAATAGACAGCCATAACAAAGGTGTTTAATGAACGACAAAAGAATCGCTTTTTCTTATAGGCACCAAGTTCTGTAGAATACGGGGTTGACCATCATTGAGATTGTTTTTAACCCCCGACGGAAAATGAGGGGTGTTATAAGTTTGACGTGTCTGTCTGTCTGTCTGTCTGTCTGTCTGTGTGTGTATCTGTCTGTGGCACCGTAGCTCACGAACAGATGAACCGATTTCAATATAAGTTTTTTTTGGTTGATAGGTGATTACCTTCCATTCGATACATCCATCGAATGTAATGTACCTACCACATATTTCTCAGCTTAGCTTTGTTTTATTCGCTGAGCTTTGTTTTCATATTTGGTTCGCTTTAGACGTACTTTTCTTTATATTTTTATGATGAAGTACCTACCTATTTAGATTATATTTTTAATTGAATGTGAATTAACACAATTTTTAAACTTACACGATTTCCGTCCTAGAACTACGGCTCTAGATCGCGTTGTAGATAATCATGTTTTTTAATTACCTCGATGTTTCAGCAAACGGATTACACTTGCCGTGGTCGCGAGAAGACTGGAGTGGGGAGCGAGGGGGAGGGGAAGCTTCGTTTCCCGTAGAGTGTGTAGGTAATTTTACCATCAATTCCGCAGAAAGTAATTATTAATTATTTCCGGTCAATAAGTTGATTTATCGACGATCTGGAAAACCCTGTTTAATAAGTATACAATTATATAACAAAACACAACATTTTCACGTAACAAATATCAATTTACTAGCTAATTTCAATATATTACAAGCAAAAAAATACGATCGTAAAACAAAACTGTAGTAAAACTCCAACTAATGGACCGAGGCTAATCCTATTGGGGCTATTCAAGATATGGTGGGGCAAATAATGGATCGCCTGATTATATCTCGGGCGAAAACTGGCGACTTTAGCAACTAATCAACTGTAAATACGAGCTTTATTTGCGGCCACCAATTAAACTCTCTTTCTCTCTCTCTCTGTGAATAAAAACAGTTGTCTATCTTTAAACTTTTAATTAATTTTCATACCTACCCTACATTTTATTTAAAATCAGTTTTGATCATTTTTTCAGGCAATGATGCGGGAACACTGACATTGATGCACGGTTGAATCATGGAAAAGAAGCATTTTGAGGAACTCGAAGAATGTTTTTGCACACACATCGATAATGTGTAGGTATGAAAACACTTTTCCTCGAGCTCCTCCGTGCATCGGAAGATACGTTAAGCAGTTAGTCCTGGTTGTTATATTTCTGATAACAGTCGTTGGGTCAAGTTAGAGACCCTAGGGTGACCTGAAAACACTAACACTAGGTGAGCCGTGTGGCTCACCTAGTGTTAGTGTTTCGTATACCTAGTGGTGTCACTAAAAATAAATTACTATTTTTTTCGGGTTTGTGTCGGTTTTAATAATAAAAGCAACAATTCTTAGCAGATGCCTATGTCACAATAGTTATTTTGTTTTTCTTTATTATTGTGTTATTATTATTTCTTTCTTGTATGTCTTTGACCATATCTTATTTGTTTTTACCGTGTGCTTGCCCAAAAAAACGATTTTTCTTTCTTTCTTTCTAGTTATCTATTCAGGACTGAGCTTTAAAACTCAGGTTTAAATTACAGAAAGTTAACAATTCTTTAGGTAACTTACTTATAGAATTGTTAAAATTTTGTAATTTACAGAAACTTCAGAACTAGACGAAATTGGCTGGATCTTTATCTCATTTTATTCGAACGTCATCATTTTGATTGCAATGTTTTGTGAAACTGTAATAGAGGTCGGAATTCGGTCGGCCATTACTGAATTCCTTTCGACCGCGCAAATTACTCTCAATTTGTGAAACTGTGCTCTACCGACTAAAGTTTCCGAGCGTTTGATATTTCTACTCAGCTCTCGTATTTAATGTTGTAAGCTCTAATGTAATCGTGAAGTTTTGAGAGTTATTTAAAAGGTAGTTAAATTTTATTCTTTGGTCTGTTCGTTCTTTAGTTATTGGTGTAAGTTCAGCGCTCATTTCAAGATAGTGCTGTCTTGCGGCTTGCTAGTTTTCTTGAACAAGAAAACTAGCAAGCACTTACAATGTTTTACGACCTCTGTGGCGCGTCGTGCGAAAGCGCGATTGCAATGCAGGAGGTTGCGGGTTCGATTCCCGCCGGGTGCAAGTATTTATGCTTATAAAATAAATATTTGTGTCTGGTCTGGGTGTCCCTCTATGTATAATATGTATGTATTTACAAAAGAAAAATAAATATAAGTATTATATCCGTTGTCTAGTCACCGTAACACAAGCTTAGTCGCTTACCACGGGGCTAAATGGCGCTGTGTGTTGTTCACAGAATTTATTTATTTTATTTATTTTATGCAAGTGGCTAGAAATTGATTTATTTCTGCCATTATTAAAAAAAACTTATCTAATTTGACAGTTTTAGACGCGTATACCTATCGCCTATTCCGTGTTAATGCCAAAAAGTAATGATTTTAAAGTTAATTTCGGATTCTAACACAAAACTTAATAACCCCTCAACAAACTAATATTTATTAATTCAATATTGAGCTAAACAATATTTCGTTTAAGCAGAACACGATGAAGCGTAAGTATTTAATCAGTGAGCAGAATTCTGTCCCTGTTTTGAACATAAATGAACGTAAAAGCTATTAGAATAAAGTTGAAAATAGCATTAAAGTTACCGAGCTTAGCGTTGGACGTCTGTTGTTAGAACTGGCAACGATTTTGTTGATGACAGGATTTGTACTGGTACACGTTTTGATCAGAATTCGCGTTTGCCGAGCAAACAAAGAGACTTATGTCAACAGGGATCGTTAGATTTCAGCTTGATAATGATAACCTTTATCTACATAGGTTTTAGCTGGATGCATTTTGAGCTTGATTTCAGGTCAAATCAGACGTTTTCGACAATTACGTCGATGCTTAGCTCTCTCTTTTATGCGAATTGAGACTTATGATATAATCGTTGGATCTAGTTAATTTCGTTATTCAAAACAAGCTGCGCCCTGTGGTTTCACCCGCGTAAGTCCCGATCCTCTGGGAATATCGGGATCAAAAGTTTAGTAGTCTATGTTACTCCTCGACAATGAAGCTTTGAAATTTCATAGTTGCGTACACCCTACCATATGTAGGTTTTGAGACCACTTTTAAGGTGTCAATATACAAGTATTTACAGACTTACAGCTGAGTATCTCGAATTTCGAGATTCTTACCTAATTTAAGCTTAAATGACTGAATCACTAGTGACACTCACAGGACTAAGAGGAAGCGATTGACGTAAGAATAATCAAAATCGGTCCATCCGTTTGGCTTCTAGAGCGCCACGGCGCCACATAGAAACAAACATACATACATGTTGGATCCATATTTCAATTGGAGAGGAAACTCACTAGATTGATTTATTGATCTCAGAATATCGTCTGTGTTGTTAATCACCATGTCGAATTATTCCACTTAGCACTGAAATGTTCACTTCAACAATTAACAGATTACGTAAAACGTTTTAAAGACAAACTCAGTGGCATGTTTTGATTTTGAATACTACCTTCAAAATCAAAACATGATCGGATGATCGAATGATGGTAAATTAACTTTCTTTATTGTAATATTGTTTTAAATTAATTGTTTTAAATATTGTTTTATGTTTAGACAACTTCTAATTTCTTAAACTAATGTTTGATGTGACTATTTGTAATTTATCAGTTGAATACAAAACATAATCACAAAAAAGTAAACCCTCATGAGTTTCTTGTAGTTTCTTCTCATCAGAGGGCGCGTTCCGAAACTACACTTCATAACTAGCTGTAACTCGTTTTTTTAATCATTTAAAAATAATAATAATAATTGAGATTTGAATATTTAAAAATAAAAAGTTGTTGAAGTTAATTTTACGTCACTTTGCCAAGTTGTTTACGCCCCGGTATAAAAAGGGGTGTGAACAAGACTGGAGAGCAGTGTGAAAATTATCGTCGACGAGTCAACATCAACTTGAAGTTTATTTTGGTAGATCCTTACAAATAAGAAGTACCCAACCACAAGAAAGAAATTAAATACAACTAATTAAAGAACCATCTTGACCTAAATTAATAATTATCTAACTGAATAATCAAGTAATCTTACTCAAAAAGACTGAGACTTACTTGGACTAAGAATAATCGACCACCAAAAGACTTAAGATCTAACATCAGAAGTGCTGGAGACGAAGCCCATTCTCGAACCCGACCCTGACATCGGACCAAAATTCTTTGATATCTTCCTCGAGACAACAATAATGGTAATGTAAAACAATTTCTTACTTTCCTGACGGTACAATTGAATTTTTTTTTCCCTAATTTTGTGGTTTCGATTTATGGTGATTGAAATGAAACAAAATTCCGAAATTAACTGTTAGCCACCCATACTTTTCAATTGAAGTCCATCATTTGAAGTGGGCCGAAAACTAGTTAGTAAAGTCAACAACTGAACAAATGACACTGATATTTTTTTTTTAACAGATTAAGCCTCTGTAGTGGGCCAGAACTGATTTTTCTCGGACAGTTAACTATAAAATTTATTTGAAATATCAGTTTAGTTAGTCAATACATTACTTATACTAATACTAATATAACGTTGTAGATGAACTGATCTTAGTTCTGTGCAGGACATCCATGATTTGAAATTCAAAATTAATGTTTTTTTAACTTGTAATTCCCAAATGTTTGATTTTACGCTCTAAAATTTTGCGTACAAGCATCCTACGTCCTTCATTACCACATCTAAAATTTGCTAGCGATATTACTGTCACGCAATTGGAGTTATATGGGCTCTTAAGATGAACTCTGAGACGAGACTATCGTCAGAATAGCCGAGCGAGCTTAAAATAAATAAATAAATATTTAAAAAAAAAAACTAAATGATTTTAAAATATATACTCCATAATCCAATTCAACTAAACAATTTTTTTCTGTCTACACGATGCATACACAACTATCTTGGCTTTGAAATTTCTAAGACTCTGTTTTTTTTAAATTTGGACGTGATTCTGTGCTGTTTTTTTTGTTTTGTGCAGAGACAAAAGAAGAAAACAAAATCATTAGCTGCAGTCACGGGCTGCAGTGGTAGCCGACCCGACCGCCCCATTAGGCTCAATCAACGGAGAGTATGAAAGCCAATACCGTGGCCTCCTCAGGGTGGTCCAGATGCTTCTTCATCATATTATAATATTTATATATTATATATTTATTTATTTATCTATATATTTCACAAATAATATGGTATCTAACATCATATAAATAATTTATATACCAATAGAAAAAAAAACATATACAAAAAAAAGGAAAATCAAATATAAATGAATATAAACAATGTCATAAATAATATATAAAGCACCAAAGAAAAGAGTGTAGTTGAAGCACCAAAGAAAAGAGTGTAGTTAAAGCACCAAAGAAAAGAGTGTAGTTGAAGCACCAAAGAAAAGAGTGTAGTTGAAGCACCAAAGAAAAGAGTGTAGTTGAAGCACCAAAGAAAAGAGTGTAGTTGAAGCATCAAAGAAAAGAGTGTAGTTAAAGCACCATAGAAAAGAGCACAGTAAAATTAAAAACAAATAAAACACATAAAAACGCAAAAAAAGAGTGTAGTTAAAGCACCAAAAAAATTTTTTTTCAGGTAAAAAAAAAATATATACGCCCAGAGCACGTGCGTATACGCAGAATGGCCGTGTTGGATCCATATTTCAATTGGAGAGGAAACTCACTAGATTGATTTATTGATCTCAGAATATCGTCTGTGTTGTTAATCACCATGTCGAATTATTCCACTTAGCACTGAAATGTTCACTTCAACAATTAACAGATTACGTAAAACGTTTTAAAGACAAACTCAGTGGCATGTTTTGATTTTGAATACTACCTTCAAAATCAAAACATGATCGGATGATCGAATGATGGTAAATTAACTTTCTTTATTGTAATATTGTTTTAAATTAATTGTTTTAAATATTGTTTTATGTTTAGACAACTTCTAATTTCTTAAACTAATGTTTGATGTGACTATTTGTAATTTATCAGTTGAATACAAAACATAATCACAAAAAAGTAAACCCTCATGAGTTTCTTGTAGTTTCTTCTCATCAGAGGGCGCGTTCCGAAACTACACTTCATAACTAGCTGTAACTCGTTTTTTTAATCATTTAAAAATAATAATAATAATTGAGATTTGAATATTTAAAAATAAAAAGTTGTTGAAGTTAATTTTACGTCACTTTGCCAAGTTGTTTACGCCCCGGTATAAAAAGGGGTGTGAACAAGACTGGAGAGCAGTGTGAAAATTATCGTCGACGAGTCAACATCAACTTGAAGTTTATTTTGGTAGATCCTTACAAATAAGAAGTACCCAACCACAAGAAAGAAATTAAATACAACTAATTAAAGAACCATCTTGACCTAAATTAATAATTATCTAACTGAATAATCAAGTAATCTTACTCAAAAAGACTGAGACTTACTTGGACTAAGAATAATCGACCACCAAAAGACTTAAGATCTAACATACATATACTGCTAAACACATAACCCTTTGCGTCGCGCAGTCGGGTAAAAAGTATACCTAAAAAGTAGAGTTTTATAATTTCCGTTCAAACAATGAGATTCGCCTTTTCGTTGCAATTTCTCTTGGAGGAAGTTGAAAAGTCAAATGTTCAATGTTATGGAAGCCACGGAATCTGGAATTTGTTGATGTCGTTTGAAACCAACGAAATTATCAGAGATACATTTTTTTGAAACAATAATAGCTTCTTTGTTTATGCCAGACTAGCTGCGTCCCGCGGTTTCACCCGCGTAAGTCCCGATCCCTTGGGAATATCAAAATCAAAAGTAGCCTTTGTTACTCAGGGTAAATGTAACTTTCTAATAGTGAAAGAGTTTTTGAAATCGGCCCAGTAGTTTTTAAGTTTATTTATACGTAGAGACGCACACACACACAAAAATAAAAATCTTTCCTCTTTATAATATTAGTATGGATTAGTATAGATAGAAGTATAGATATATTATAACTTGTACATAAGAACGTAGGTACATATGATTGAAATGATATGTACTGAGAACCTTCTCACTTGTTCTCTTATTTCATTGTCTCAATTCTGGGTAAGACGTGATTAATAATTTTGAGTATCATTTTAATATAAGTATACAGCTAAATGCTGAAAAATAAACTGCCAAAGAGAAATACAACTTATGTTTCACATGGCCATGAAAACAATCGCGATGTATGTTTGACAGAGTTAAAAAAGTTTTTTCTCTTTTGTCTTAGGGCTCGCATACCGGTTAAATTTCCAAACCGTTATCATATATTTGGTGAACTTTTATTTCGGTTTCGATCCTGAAACCGTTCGGGGAACATTTTCAAAAAGTTCTTGTCACATTGATCGGTTTTGAACAACAGAAACAGGTTTATTCCGTCATATGCAAAAAAAAAAATCTAATCAAATCACCATTCTACATGAATAGGTTTTTATTAAGTAAACCGTTTACTTAAGGTTATAAGAATGCTCTTAAAACGTTAGCGATCTTCTAGTTCGGAGTAAAATCGAAAGAAACCGGTATTAAAACCTCTATTTTTTAATCGGTTCCGAACCTTGGTCGCTTTACATACACGAAAAACCTAACGTTATTAGGACAACAAAAATAACGATGACAAAAATGTTTTATTGATATGAAAAATTAAAGCAGTTTTGGCAATACGCCCACACTTAGATAAAGTGTTTATGCATTTCGAAAACATTATTTTCCTACACAATAGAACATAATTTTGATAGAAATATTTTTGTTCTAGATATAAATAAGGAGCAGAAGCAATGTTACCCTGTCAAAACTGGTTATTAATTGGGTTTGCGATGAAGGTAGTCAGCCAAAGGCCTAGAGATTAATAAATTATCCTAGCACTGATCTTATTACCAAGGGCGTAATAAAAATTACCAACTTATTGTTATGATAGTTATTTTCAATATTACACTTTTTCAAGGTTTTTATTGGTTTTTTAGCAAAGAATAAAAACATTTTACTAAGACTGCACTTTCCGTCTGTCCGTCTGTCACCCACCAGGAAGTATCGTGTTAGCTGGACAATTAAAATTGTTTTTACTTATATTTTTTATGTTTCTGCTCGAGTTCTCAGTCACCTAGTTTAATCAGACGTCTTGTTTACGGCCTAGGCCGAATGATCTTCCTAAATGGAATTAAGCTTTGAAGTCGCGTGCTGACCGGCTGATTGCTAAGGTCAAGGATCTATCACAGTCAGTCATGGTTTCTGACAAATAGGTTAAAATAATAAGGGCTTGGCCATAAAGCCTGTATTGTAGTTACTAATTTGCAGTTGTTTTTAAATCTAACGTTATGGTGAACGTAGTTAATAACAAAGCTGGAGGAAAAGATGAGAAACGACTAAACTAAGTGGCTGATTAAACCTGCGACATAGATACAAATATAATTGGTTTTTTAATTGTAGACTATGATTTGACATTTCTTCCTAAAGAAAAACTGTCAAATTCAAAGAACAAAACGTCAGATCGTTGTCTGAAGTTAAAAAAAAAACAAGTAAAGGTAACTTATAAACTTTTTAAACTAACACGATTGGTACTCATAATTTTATATTTTCCCGGGTCTTCCCGGGACCCGTCCCGGGTCGGGTCGCGAGGGGACCGGGGATACAGTTCCCTCGCGACCATGGTCGTAGCGTTGACGTAAAAGAATTAAAAAGTAAAAATATAAAATTACTTATAGGAAGATAGATGAACGCTTTATTTTCACAACTTAAATTACAAAATACAGTCATATTACAATACATTAAGAGGAGTATCAACGCCAACGACCTTGAAACTGAAAATCCCTGTCGGGCTCATCGAAAATTGTTGATTATTTCATGACGGAATGTCGTAGAACTTTTTTTTGTGCACAGATTGTAGGTGTTGTTTGTTTGTTTCCTACATTTTGGTGTAGTTTTAAGACAAGAACTTCCTATTGGTGCAAAGCCTATCCAAATTTTAGACAAAAAATGTCTGATTTGGCTAAAATGTCGATAGGCTTCAATACGTTTCGACATATTTGTATGGAAACTGCACTAAAATATCGGAAACAATGTCGCCTACAATCTGTACACAAAAAAAAGTTCTACGACATTCCGTCATGAAATAATCAACAATTTTCGATGCGCCCGACATGGATTTTCAGTTTTTCAGAATAGGGCCCTTAAGTACAGAAACACAAAAAGCTTAAAAATGGAACGTTGCACAAATGGAAGATTTATGTTGGTTAGGGCAGGAACGTTTTAATCATTAACAAATATACTTAAAACATTATAGAGACAATTATATCGTTTCATTAAAGTCTAGAAAATGCTGAAAATACCTTCTTACTTACACTGTAAATAGCTAGCTATGGATATGTAAAAATGAAGGTAGGCACTATACATTTGAACTTATTTTCATTTCCTATCTCGAAAGAAAATACATAGGATTCGATCCTCAAACAATATTGACTCTGTCTTTTCAAACTAGCCAATACAAATATAGTAGTTTGTTTTTACAAAGTTTAGACACAGGTTTCGTAGAATAAGGGATGACATTTTGAGTGCTCACGAGTGTTTAAAAGAGATAAATATGTAAATTGTTTGTTTAGATGTTGTTAGTTAACCAAGGGTCACTAATGGTGTACTGAATATTAGGAAAGTTAATAAAACTTATGTGTGAACTAAAATTAAACTCAACTTGTGGTAGAGTTTAGCATTTTCAGGTAATTAATATTTTAATATAGATACCTATACTTGGGTTGACTTCTGATTAATTATAAAGGTATCTAAATAATATGTAGATAACTATATTTTAAAAGTAACTTTACGATAGCTCTGGTAGAGAGAGAGAGTGTGTGCTTGCTACCACGGCCAATGTAACTCGTACCGAAACGATGAGGTAATTTAAATTGATTGTAATATAATTTATCCACAACGAGAACTAGGCTCATAATTTTAATAATACGATCGTCTTTAAATTTTGTTTCTGTATCGATCATCCTTCGTTTTGGATTAGTCTCTGTAGGTACCTACCTAATAGGTCCCTATCTGTAACCCCCGATCTCGCGGAAATATCGGGACCAAAGTAGCCTATATCCCAAGCAAGGCAAGGCGAGGTATGGTGGGGAAGGTTCCATTCCATCTATCTCTATACCAAAATTTATCAAAATCCGTTCAGCTCTTTAGGCGTGAAAACGTAACAGACAGAATTACTTTCGCATTTACAGTATTAGTAGGATTAGTTAAAATTGACTTCTCATTTTTCAATTTGCTAATGCATGCATAATTCTAAAGGTATGTTTGCTATCGAGTCCCAGAGGGTAATGTAAGTTCCAAAGTTCGATTAAGTTACACGGAAATTTGGAGAATGGGCATTCGATACCTACTTTACTTAATTGAAAAGTTAAAACAATCTTTTACGGTAAAGACCTTACTTACCCTATCTTGCTTGCCTACCTATAGCCGCCGGGTCCAAAAGACTTTAGAAAGTTTAAAGACACTTTTCTAATTATAACTTGAAGTTAACATCTTATTTTTTACTCTCACACGGCTGAACAAAAACTTGAATTTATAACTCAGTTTTTGTTTGAATGTTCGAATACGAATTGTTTAAATTAGTTTAGGACACGGAGCCGAAGAGTTTTTTGCATGATCAATAAGAATAAAAATTATTTATTGTTCTAACTGTGTAGGTACCTACATTGGTTTTAAATTATGTACTATATTTGTGAACGCACAGTCTACTCGTTTCGAGCATACAATAATGGTGGTATAAAATTAGGTATATTAATACTTAAGTTACATAAATCTAGGTAATTATAATTCAATATTTATACCAGCACGACAAACATTTGGTATTTATTTTTCAGTATGATCTAAATATTCAGAGAGGTCATAAAAGACTTTGATGATTTTCAAAGACTTTAGTTTTTTAGAAAGAGGGGTCCAAATTTTTTTTTAATTAAACTTTAAAAAAACTGTAAAAGGAACTGTTATAAAATAAATTCGCTTCATAAATAAGATCGCTTCATAAAATCGCTCTCTAGCTAGATATTACTTAGGTCTACTTTTAGCTCTACTTGGTTAGTGTGCCATAGATTAAAAGAACATAAGAATGATCTTAGAACTTAGAAGGAACAGCCCTCTCCATAACTAATATATTATGCTTTTGATATTAGCTTCCCCGCTTGGTAGTCTCAAGTCTCAAAGCGTTCCGGGCGGGTTCCGCTATACCGTGATGCCCTTCGAGCACCATCCGGGATCAGTTATAGATCTAAAAGAACACTTCTCGCTTCACTCCCAAGAACTCTCCTATCCTCTCTTCTTCTTTTCTTCTCTTCCTTCCTCTCTTCTCTCTCCTTTTTCTCGTCACTTCTTGACTTAGAAGGATCATAGGCTGCTAGCCTGCAATCAATTTTCTTCCTTTACAGTCCGAACTTTTTTTTACAATCAGATTAAGAAATATTTTTACGGGGGCCAGCGGGTAAACGGGGTTGGTATTACCAAACCCGTTTACCCGTTACCGTTAGAGGAAATTTCCAGGTTTACAGGGTAACCTCCTTCAAGTCACTTGTTACGAAATCTACGACAAGTGGTAGCCCTATTCTATACCATAGCAACACCACACGTAGGTAGGTAGTATTGGTAAATAATTTACTTTAGGTAGTACCTTAGAACTCTTGCAGGAAGTGAGAATTAAGTTGTATACCTAATTAAAAGCCTTGGAGGTGGTGATAATAAAAATTTGGGGGTCTGGGAAGGACCCATTTTGATCCATCACAGAAACAATTGATGATAGTTTAGCAGGTAATCATTGTGGTGCATGTGTAATGTATGATTAATAGATTTAATTTTATCCTGCAATGATTGGGTAGTCTTACTTATCTTACGTAATCTTACTAAACTTCGTTAGTAATATCTGATCTGTGACTTCACTTACCGAGTAACCAGTTCAAGTGAAAGCGACAACATAAATTAAAAATAACTAACTTATTAACCCGCAATCAAAGCCAGTTAAAAATTAACTAGACACGGAGAAATGAGAATAAATAACACTACCCTTCAAACTTTAAATTAGTTCCCCGCGTTCAACTTTTAGCGAGCATGCATCATTCTGCAACGTGCTCTCTATAGATAGCTAGTTCTATTTCATATGGTAGTTATTTGTTAAATTCAGGTTTTTGGTAAATATAATCATTAGTTGAATATCGCTCTCAAAAGAGTATCCAGTTTTCATAAAATCGGCACGCTAGAGGCTATATAGCTAGAGGGGGAAAACTATGAGTTTGCAAGCTGGTTTTGGGGTATTTTGCAAAATGAATTTTGTAGAACCTTCTTAATACTGTTTTACAACAAGACAGATACATACTCCGGACCCACAAAGAAAACAAAAATATGTGAGCCGTTACGGAACGCCTGGCAGATGTGAAACATTGACTCGCTAAGCTTAGATTAAAACAAAAAACTAAAGATACGGTACCTAGTCCCGGAAAATGAGACGATAAAACTGCGTCTAGCTGACGCACTAACCTCAGTCGTATGTCGAACCGTTGCCGCGTGAGCACGTACTGTCACACTGCGACCATCTTTTTGACATCCATAAGAATGCCTTTTTGCTTATTTACAAATGCCTGAATCATCCTTAAAGACAAATGTTTTTAAAAACATTTTATGAAAATGCATGTAGGTGTTTCTAGCTCATTTTTCGAATACGCAACGTTAGAATGTACCGTTCCTACTATTTTTGTTTTTATCTAAGTCGCTAAGTATATAATAGAACATATTATTAGATATTAACATATAGGTAGGTATATATACTTATACCGTGTCGAGGCGTCGCCATGGCCTGTATTGCCACGCGAATTTTTAGGTTTACCCGCGCCTATAGATGTTTCACATCAAAAAACATACAGTAGGTGAATTTAGAATAATTACAAGAGGATAGTCTCCATTCTCTTTCTCCATACAAACGTAGTTTACATTTTCCTCCCTGGATAAAGACATTAGAGGAAATATTATTATGTCTATGCCATAAAACTTATATCTGTCATGCATGACTATGCATCTACCTTTTTATTTTTTTCATATTATTATTATTTTAATTAAAAAAAAAAACAAAGGTAGATGCATTGTCATGACAGATATAGGTTTTATGGCATAAACATATTTGCTCTAATGTCTTTATCCAGGGAGGAAAAAGTAAACTACGTTTGTATGGAGAAAGAGAATGGAGACTATCCTCTTAAACAAGCCGTTACAAAAAATATCGCACCCTCAAGAAAGTTTAATTACAGCCATACAAAACTAAAGAGATGAAATGAGTACAATTTACATATTGAATTGAGAACAAACCAATTTAAACCTTATCTCAATAAACAGAAACAAGTTGTTTTAGTTGAAGCAAAGTTTAAACGGTCTCATTAACGCAACATTGTGGTTATATCAATGTGAACCCGTCCTTGTGAAGGACAGATAAAGTCTAAGGGTGAAAAACAGACAACAAACATTTCTATCCACCGATTGATCGACGTTTTTGTTTGTATTTGAACGCTTACAAATATAATAAGATTGTGGCTATAAGTTTTAATATCAGTGACTATCAAACTTTTTAAACTAACACGATTGGAACTCATAATTATATTTAAGACCCTGGAATAATAAAATTATCAGTGACTATCAGATCAGTCGACTAAAGCTTAAGTCGTGTTCCCATCGTGAGCGGTGCAAAGTCATTAATGTATCAGGAGGGTTACTGCGGTTCTTTCGACACGACAACGATACGATAATTCCAGCCGATACGATGATTTTACTGTCACACTGTGATAGTAGGGTGACAGTAGAATCATCGTATCGGCTGAAATTATCGTATCGTTGTCGTGTCGAAACGAACCGCAGTAACCCTCCAGTTAATTTTACAATTATTTTATTGCGTCTTACGTTACCATTTAAATATGTCACACAGTCACACTATTGTCAGTCAACTTCCTGTATCACGGGGCTATGAAGGCCCGGACTGTTGGAAGTGTGGTAGAAGATTTTGTTTGGCGATTGTGGCGATTAGAGGCCCTTTTCAATAACAAAATTTACTCGCAAACTAAGAAGTGGACTTCAAGTCGGCGATTATATTATACAACGACGTATATTTTAGAATCCAAAAGTACGTCGTTGTATGTTTTAAAGATAGATATTATGATAAACTGACACATTAATGACTCAGCTCATCTCATCTCCCGGGGTACCTGGCTTGAAGTTTTAAAGTCTAGTATTTGCCTTAAGACAAAAGCTAAAGATACAAGGTTTGTAATTATCAACCTCTAGTTATTTACCTACTTAGTCCTTATATGTTGGAGCCATTTAAGAGGATAGTCTCCATTCTCTTTCTCCATACAAACGTAGTTTACATTTTCCTCCCTGGATAAAGACATTAGAGCAAATATGTTTATGCCATAAAACTTATATCTGTCATGTCATGACTACGCATCTACCTTTTTTTTTTAATTTTTTTTTTATTATTATTTTAATTAAAAAAAAATGTAGATGCATTGTCATGACAGATATAGGTGTAAAAAGGTGGATGCATTGTCATGACAGATATAGGTTTTATGGCATAAACATATTTGCTCTAATGTCTTTATCCAGGGAGGAAAATGTAAACTACGTTTGTATGGAGAAAGAAATGGAGACTATACTCCTAAGGTTATTGCTTGTGTTGTGTTGCACGATTCATTCACCACAAAAGTTATGGGCATTTCCGAGCCTTCCATACTTTTTTACCACTAGTTGTGCAAATTACGTACTCATAGCTATTTATTTATTTATTCGGGAAAGTCTACGGTGGGTGTGGTGATGAATATCAAATTAACTGTAGGTATAACCTAAATACCTACACACATTAAACGAAGTTAATATCCATATGTAAAATATTAAAGTCAATATTTCCAATCATACAAATACGAATTGAATATTAAAATCACTGGACTGAAATTAAACGCATGGAATGTATTTCGTGGTTGATATGAAGCCACAAAACTTAATATTTACGATTTAATAGTTAGTTATAAAAATAGAGTAGGTATTTGTTAACCCACTAACTATATTATAAAGCATTGCGATTTTAAAACCGAAACTGCAGCATATCTATCGGTACCTACTACGGTAAGCGAAAATAATAACTTGTAGAAACGTTGTTTACCTACATTTTATTACACTGAAAAGCCTAAAAATAACGACGGGGCTTGCATAAACGAAAGATGTACAATATGAAAATAATAAACCGACATGGCTGTATTCACTAGACCAGGGGTTCCTAAAGTTGGCGATAACGCCCCCTTGTAGCCCGCGCTGCAGGCCTACAGGGCGGTAAGAAACCCAAAAAAGGGGTGCTGATTAATTTCATCTAGGAGAACTCTGACACCGACTATTCCTAGATAGATCGTTTTCGTAGGTAGATGTTTTAACAAGTTTTTATTTAAATAACAGAATTTGTGCATTCCTGTATCAAACGGTAGGGTTTTTAAGGTGGTAAGTAGGTAAAAAAATGGGGGTCGCTAAAAAATATTTTTACTCAAAGTGGGCAGTGGACAAAATAAGTTTGGGAACCCCTGCACTATACAGTGGCAATTACGGGCGAAATATCAAGCTCCGTAAAAACAAATTAAAATATGGTAAATACCCCGTTAAATAATATACATAAGAGAAAGAGAGACACCCAGACCAGAAGCATTAATACTTGTTCCTGGCGGCAATCGGACCCGAAGGCTTCATCTGCGTTGGGTGTTTGCCCGACGCGCCCCACAGAGGTCGTGAAATTATTAGGTATGTGTTATCTATACTCTATATACTAATATTATAAAGAGGAACGATTTGTATTTTTGTGTTGTGTGTGTGCGTCAGTATGTTTGTTATAAATAAACTCAAAAACGACTGGACCGATTTCAAAAAATATTTACCATTAGAAAGCTACATTCACCCTAACATTAGGCTTCTTTTGATCCCAATATTCCCACGGGGTCGCCTTACGCGGGTGATACCGCGGGACGTAGCTAGTAGATATATTAAAATAAACTAAGTAAGTATATCAAGTTTCATCGCTATCGGTTCGGTAGTTTTGTGTAGAAGTAAAAAACATATTCGTGTAGTATACTTACTTACACACAAACATACACATTTACTAGGATATGTTTTTCCTACATAATCGCCCTATCGTTTTAACGATGTCTCAAAGGACTACAATACAAGCCAAGCCCTTCCCTTCACTGATGTCATCGAAGAGTGACCCTTTGTATAGCTTTTGATGTTTCTGTCCCACGTGGTATGGCACAAAGCAGACTGTAATTTTGTTTGTGACACAAAGAAAAGCGCATTTACAACGGTCCATGGGAAATCGGAAAACTCCCTTTGTTCTCGTCTTTGTTTTTACGCTGATTCTCGAAATATCTTTGGTTGGCTAACGTTTGTGTAAGAAGATAGGCACCGCAATCACACTTTCTTCCTATGTATTGTTTTGGATTTAGATATTATTTGGAACATTCCTTTTTTTTGCTTTATGGACTTTGCGAGACTTTTCTAGTTTTCCTATTTTATTTACAACTAGCTGCGACCCGCAGTTTCACCCGTGTAAGTTCCGATCCCGTGAGAATAACGGCACAGTAGTTTTTGAGTTTATTCATTACAAACATACACACACACACGCACAAAAATACAAATCTTTCCCCTAATATTAGTGTAGATTGTTTGTTAACTAAATCACTTTGCAGTCGTTTTTCTGGGATACGGTATTCATAGGTACCTACATGTATCTACAGAAGTATCATAAATTATATCCAATAACAAGAATTTAAAAATAAAAGTTTTAAGAGGATAGTCTCCATTCTCTTTCTTCATACAAACGTAGTTTAAATTTTCCTCCCTGGATAAAGAAATTAAAAAGGTAGATGCATTGTCATGACAGATATAGGTTTTATGGCATAGACATATTTGCTCTAATGTCTTTATCCAGAGAGGAAAATTTAAACTACGTTCTCTGCCTACCCTCTGCCCTTTCTTATCGGATACCTACATGATATACACTCTCCAAACTTGAGCTCTCTACTACCAGCAGTTCAGGGTGTGCGTTGATCAGTCAGTCAAGATAAAGCATTTTACTAAAATAGATATAGGTGATAGATACAAAATAATGTCATCTGTTATGCATGTACTAATTTTGTACGATTATTTCAATATAATAAATAAAATAAATATATTTTCTTACCTCGACGATTCATTAAAATGACTATCTAATTTTGTTTTGGCCCGATTGGAACTCAATGTCTGGAAGCAAAACAGTGAAACTATGGAATGTGTGGCCCGTTTGTGCATAAGCCGATTCAACCATGTTACAATGGTCTGGGTCGCGGGGGGGACGTCGAGGTAAGAAAATAAATAATAATACGAGATTGAGACCCGGGAAAATGTAACTATGTTCTACTATAACTTGACTACAAACTTGAAATATTTCAATATTGAAATAAACTCATTTTTCGCTTATAATTGCGTGGTGTTTATTTCTTTTAGCATTCTTTCAATGCTTAACGTTTCAAAACTTATACAGGTCTCTTCTTCAGGATATAATAAGTTTAATTTCAATCCAACATCGCGAAAATAGCACATTTTTACTGTTCTTAAAATTTGCAGACGTACCCTTATTCCGTTCATTATCTCAATCATTGAAACATAAAAGGTTTTCTTTATTAATTGGTTAATTAAAACAGTAGGTACTGACAGTGCGGAAATATAAATTTTTTACCCAAGTATTTATATTTTGATCTTGTGCTGAAAACGTGTGAGTTTGCCTAAATTCGTTTTACGTTTTTGCTGACACAGTAATTATAATATTATATTGTGAATGTGATAATAGAAAATTTGGTCTCTCGAAATTAAAACTTAAAATACCTGCATCTACTAGTGTGAGGGATAAATCAAGGAGTATTGGCAAAATATTGAAAGTAAGCACCTCAAAAAAGGCTACAAAGACAGAATTTGTAGGTATCTAAAAACTGGAATTCTGTAGCAAAATAAAAAAGTCTTACACATCGACATTTGGTTTGACTCCCATGAATTTTTGATGATACAACATCTTGGGTCGTATCATTAAAAATAAACGTGACTCGGGACTTACAAATACATTATTCAGAATACCACAGAATAGTATGTGTGATTGACATCGTGAGAAAAATACCTATACTTGTATTGTTGTCAAATTGACTACAGTAAAACTGGAGTGTATCTTTTATTTGCCTGACGCATGTAAAAGAGACTTTTTATACTGATGTTTTGTTTACCTAGTACGAGAACGTTAAGATAATGTCGTGGATACCGGAAATAAACCTAGTTTCTGCACTTGGCACATATTTCGTTGTCTTCAAAAAAATAAGTGAGTAGGGGTAATCCGTAATGAAACGGACGTGTTTTGAAATGTATGTGTATGTGTGTTTTTTGTGTATCGAAAATATTTTATGTTTTTTTTGGTGTTGGTACCATTGATGACCATAAACTTGTGTGCCTGTGACCATAGCTCTATACCACCACCATTGATGACCATAGTCTATGGCACTATTGATGACCATAGTTTATGCTCATAAATGGTGCCAACACCCAAAAAACCTAAACTATTTTCAATCAAAACTTGAGATATCGACAGTGTCCGTTTCAAAACACGTCCGTTTCATTGCGGGTTCCCCCTACCTACTTCTTAACTTTTCAGCATTTACACTAAATTCGAGAGGGTTTTCAAACTAAAAACAGAATTTTACCCTGCGGAGTTGAATTAGGTTTTTGATGGTCAAAAATAACTGGCGTTTGTTTCTCTAAATTGACAATGTCGGTTTCGAGAAATTTCAGCGTCAAAAACTTTATGTAAGAGCTTAATAGTCTTTGTGAAGCTGGTTGGTTAAAGGCAATTTATAGGTTTCAATACGTATTAGGTATTGAGGCTTTTTTTTTCATACAAACCTTTTTCCATACAAACTTTACAAACGTAGTCGACTGTTTAATATTAGAAAAAAATATGTTTGTGCCATAAGTCCTATATCAGCCATGACCATGCCCCTACGTTTTAATTTTGATTACCAAAATCAATTTACCAAATTTGAGAGGTTTTGAAAAAAACCTCTTAAAAAGACAGTGGACCATCCATCACATAACAAACTACATAAATATTTATTTCTTACAAAAATCTTAAATAACATTTATAACTACTAGTGGTCCCCGCACTAGGCTAGACCTGTGCTGCGGGAGACCGGTGAGACGATTTAACATAAATAATATGAATTAAGTACGTAGTAGAACTCTTAACAGCTACTTAATATACTGAGGTATCTATTTCCGTTAATTTGCCAAAGAGCTACAAAAAGAATAAACAACACCAAACAGCATTGTCCGAACTATCAAGCCTTCCGTACATAGGCAGGGGCTGGGTATGGGAAAGGTGAATGATACCTTGACAGGACGCCCCAAAAACTTTCCTAGAAAAATATCAGAGCAGTGTCCTCAGCACCTCATTGTCTCAAATATACATAATAATATGCCCGTGCAAAGTTTTACAGCTGTGAGAAATATCATAAAAATGTTCATAATAAAAGTAAGATGACTTTGTGATTCGGTGTTAACCTCGGGTATCCTGTGCCCAGGCGATGTATTAAATTTCAATTTTAAGCTCAGTGCTTTTACCCGATAAGAGGATTTTGATTTTACCGCCTCGTTTTTACAGTCACATAGGGTTGTAGTTTTTTAAGAACATATAAAAAAAGAAAATGCAGTTACGTAAATGGCTAGAATAGTTTAAAGTAGGTACAGTTAACAGATTATTCGGTCTAGATCGGATGGTATTAATTTATTGCACTATAATTTATGAAAAACCACAATCTTTCAATTAAAAAAACCGGCCAAGTGCGAGTGGGACTCGCGAACGAAGGGTTCCGTTCTTAAATATTTGTTCTTAGTTTTGTTTTGCTGTTAAAGCGGCTACAGAAATACATCTTCTGTGAAAATTTTAACTGTAATCTTAGCTATCACGGTTTATGAGATACTGAGAAAACTGGTTTCACTCGTCCAATAGTAAAAATTAAAAGCAATTGTCGACATCGAACAAAGGCTAGTTTTTTATCTGTATTGTTCAGAGTTTAACGTCCTAAATGACATGAATAGAACGAACTGAAAATAGTTAATTTTGACGTAAAGCTCGTAGTAGTTTATTTGCTAAAATAGCTAAACTAGAAACCTATTATTTGAATGAGAATTACTTATTTTGATTCACCTTGTAGGTACTTAGTTAAGTATTATTTATTTATATTTTGATAACATTATGTGTGGTTAAAAAAATGGACCCCTTTAAAAAAAAAACTAAAGTCTTGGTTAATTAGCAAAGTCTTTTTGACCTATCTGAAAATTTTGATCACACTGAAAAATAAAAACCAAATATTTGTCGTGCTCTTATAAATATTGGATTATAATTACTTAGATTTATTTAACTTAAGGATTAATATACCTACCTAATTTTATACTTAGGTACTATATTATTGTATGCTCGAAATGAGTAGACTGTGCACTAATAATATTTAAGACCAATGTACCTACATAGTTAGAACAATAAATTATTCTTATTCTGTGAATATTAAGATTGAAATCAATGTACAGTGCATTTTGTAAGTAATACAATATATTACAAAACTTAACTTCTACAAAAAAAAAACCGGCCAAGTGCGAGTCGGACTCGCGCACGAAGGGTTCCGTACCATTATCTTTACAACAGATTTTGTTTTGAAAGGTAAATTGCGGTTTACGATTTATGACGTTTAAAAAAAACTACTTACTAGATCTCGTTCAAACCAATTTTCGTTGGAAGTTTGCATAGTAATGTACATCATATACATTTTTTAGTTTTATCATTCCATTATTTTAGAAGTTACAGGGGGGGGGGGGGGGGGGGACACACATTGTACCACTTTGGAAGTGTCTCTCGGACAAACAATACAGTTTAGAAAATGTTTTTAGAAACCTCAATATAATATCATTTTTGAATACCTATCCAATTGATACCCCACATGTATAGGTTTTAAGAAAAATTTTTTTTTTGAGTTTCAGTTTTAAGTATGAGGAACCCCAAAATTTTATCATTTTTTTCTATTTTTGTGTGAAAATCTTAATGCGGTTCACCGATTACATATACTTACCAAGTTTCAACAGTATAGCTCATATAGTTTCGGAAAAAAACGGCGGACGAACAGACAGACAGACGGACAGACAGACATGACGAATCTATATGGGTTCCGTTTTTTGCCATTTGGCTACGAAACCCTAAAAAGACCAAATAAGCATGTTCGTAAAAAAACACAGCGAAAAATATTCTACGAAACAAGGACTCACGTTCCAGAAACATAATTTTATTAACCGTAAACGTATGAATATTCACAGACATTCAAACGAAATGTTTCTTTTAACATTTTGTAAAATGTAACATTCAATTGTTTGATGGCTCATCTCCCTTTTAACTTATGGCTGGGTTTAGGGTTGGTATGTATGTGTCATGTGTAGTATACGTTGTCGGATCGACTCGCATGGAAGGTTATTATAAATGGGTGCTGTAATTTAGAGTCAGCCCTTGCTGGTTCACATCTGCTCAGTATGGCGTAAAAAGCGCGCGTCCCACTCCTCGCTCGGCTGTGGTACCTACGCGCTCCGTACGAATTACGATGTCAATGTAAACAAGATCAGTAGAAATATTTTTCATGGCAGCCGACGCAAATGGCAGCCGTTCCATCATCTCGCCCCATCTTCGTTTCTCATGCTAACATTTATTTCATTTCATTGTTTTGATGTTTCACTTTGTACGTATTCGTACCTACGATTTATGTCGTCATCTTGTTTTGTAATATCTTTCGTCTTGTACGAGTCTATATTAATCAAGATATGTAGGTAGGTATATAAAACATACACACACGTATGTTAGTTATGTTACATTCTCTTTACTCGACTGCCACGAAAGGGTTAGGTATGTTTTTTGCACGTATCTTGTATGATTTTATCTTAATTAATTCTGACAAAGAAAAGTTAATCAACAAAGTTAGAAACATCATGCAGTTAAATACTAACCATAGTGAAGCGAGAACTAAGACAAAACATTAAATGCGGTGAAAACGTAACAATATAATATCAACAAATTAATTAAAACTAGCTCACTGTGGAAACACTAAGCACTATAAAATACAGTGTGGAGAGAATTTCATTACAACCATTGCATAATATCGGTTTTGTGTTGTCGGCAGATTTTGCACCACCAGTTTACTGAATACTGAATTGCTCTACTGGAAAATTGAATAGGGGTCAAAATTTGAGCGACGGCGTCCAACACTATGTTAAATATTTATTGATGTAACAACGATAATTGAAAATTTAATCATAATTTGAGATTGTAAAGTTTCGTACAACTTGATCATAATGTTTTAACTTCTGTTTAGGGCTAGGAAAGAAAGTGACTTTTTCAAGCAAAATTTACTATGAGATGTCACTTTAACTTTTACTTACGATAAAGAAATTGACCGTAAATGCCGAGAATTACTGAATCATAACCTTTCTCTTAAGATAATAATACAATAACAAAAATCAATAACATTGTGTAAGCAATTTTACTTATAATTGCTCATTATTATATACTAGCTACATCTCACGGTCCCGATCCCGTGGGAATATCGGGATCAAAAGTGGTCTATGCTACTTTATTGTGTTTTCTACTTTGGATTACAATGTTAAAATTGGCTTACGGGTCCCTAACTTAAAAAAAAACATCGTAAAGTCTATGTAACTCCCTGATAATGTAGCTTTCTATTGGTAAACGAATGTTTGGAATCGGTCCATTGGTTTCGGTCATTACCCCCAAATATACACACATACAAATATGTTACAAACGTTACCTCTTTATTATATTTATTAGTATAGATGTATCTACATGGTAGCAAAGCTCTCCCTTGCTTGTAAATAAACAGGTACATTTTTACCCCGTTGCTGATAATCCATATTTTGACGGTATTTAATTGCCCCTGTGTCATTGCCACTATTTCAAAAAATATTTCACCAATACAAAGCTATATTATTATCATACATGGGCAATACGATGTTATTTTGAAGTTAAGGATCCGTAAGAAACATGAACATACATACAAACAAATTACTAACGTTACCTCTTTATAATATTAGTATTGAAGTATCAATGTAGTTTATAGTAGTAGTTTATTTTACAGAACGGCACGAAGTATACTTCATCACTAGGCACGTCCGCGTGGATGCGCAGGTCCCATGGTTGGCCTGCGCGCCCAAGGCGCAAATTGTTCTTAGCAAATCTTGGTGCAGCACGTGTAAATGGTTATGCAGGGACAGCCGCATCCACAGCATCCTCCACAGCATCCGCCGCAACAGCCACCGCAGCATCCACCACATCATCCACCACAATGTATCTACATGGTAGCAATAACTCTCCCTTGCTTGTAAATAAACAGGTACATTTTACCCCGTTGCTGATAATCCTTAAATCCATATGTTGACGGTATTTAATTACCCCATGTGTCATTGCCACGATTCGGTTTGATTGGTTGCGTTTAATGAAGCGGATATGGTGTGGAAATCATAAAAAATCGGAAGGATTTTCCACATTTATTTTGTTGTTGACAGTTGATTTTCATTTTGTTTGTTGATTTTAATTTTCGATTACTGATATTTGTGCGAATTGTGTAATGACTTGATGAGATGTGATCGTGTTGTCTTGTGCAATAGAAATGGGGCTATAATTAGGTCATAATTCGCATATATGTTTCTTACCCAAAGTTTTGTTTTCATATTATATCACAATATATACTTATTTATGTTGTGTATTTAGTCCGCAAGACATTTGCGAGAAGTTGGTTAGAAAAGGATTTGTTAATGTATCACCGAAGCTTTAAGCTGGTATACTTTTATGTCTGTTTTATAGATTAATAGCATAGTCCCGCAGTTTCACCTGCGTAAGTTCTGAACCCGCAGGATTTTCTAAAAACCCATACTTAGTGGATATCTACACACTACAACGAACACACTCTCCAAAATTCATGTCTCTAGTTCCAGCGATTTAGGCTCTGCGTTGATATATAGTTCAGTCAATGAGTCAGGATATTGAATCTTATATGTAGGTATAGATAAGGTTATTTCAGGTCCTCCAGGCCCAAGTAGGTAAAAAAAAACAAAAAGTGTTCCACGTACGCTTTCGACTAAAATTGCCCAGAAACTCCGAACGGTACGATCAATTGTCAAAAACAAATATCCGTTCGAAAATTAAATTCTTGCGTGCGTATTGGTTCTAACCTAACAACGTCAACGCTGTCCCGATGGTCGTCAAATACGACCCGCTCCCCGAGCCATCACTGTTTTCTATCTATTTTTTTTGGCAATCGCTCATCGATTACTCAGGGTCGTCATCTGTTAGTAGGTAGGTATAGCAAAGTGGAAAACAAATGTTTTTCATTTATAAACCGAGGATAAAGTGGAATTGGATTATTTTCAACCATGCTTAAGGGCGTTTATTCCATTCTCTTTCTCCATACAAACGTAGTTTACGTTTTCCTCCCTGGATAAAGATATTAGAGCAAATATGTTTATGCCATAAAACTTATATCTGGCATGACTATTCATCTTCCGAATTATTTTTTTCATTTTTTTTATTTTTTATTTTTTATTATTATTTTAATTAGAAAAAAAAAGGTTCGTACATTGACAAGACATGACAGATAAAGGTTTTATGGCATAAACATATTTGCTCTAATGTCTTTATCCGGGGAGGAAATCGTAAACTACGTTTGTATGGAGAAAGAGAATGGAATGAACCCTCTTAACGAAAACATCTTTTTTTTTGTCATTGGTCTCCTCGCGACCAATACTATTGGCACAGTTTACTTAGAAGTTAGTGTGCCTCGCGATGCTATTGGATACAATATTTATAGTGTTAGTTGATCTAATATGATTTTGACTATGTTAATAGCCAAAACGTCGATGTAAGCGAATAAATAATAAGATGATTTACCTAGTAGTACTTAGTTCTAGTCTACATGCTCTGACTCAGTCTCGTAAGAATATTGGCA
Organism: Idaea biselata; assembly: GCA_958496205.1. Lineage (NCBI taxonomy): Eukaryota > Metazoa > Arthropoda > Insecta > Lepidoptera > Geometridae > Idaea > Idaea biselata. The sequence continues at coordinate 6,390,612 of OY292401.1, read as the reverse complement.
AAAAAATGCAATAATCATGGTAATCATCATCAAAAATATTTACAAGGTGCTCCGAGCAGGGGGTATTAAGCCCAAAGGGCATTGTTCTAGAGGTCTAGGCGTACAACTTTTGTTCTACAAGTTTTGTAAATTCGAAGTAGTTTTTGAAAATTTTGAGTTTTAAGTTTGCATGAAAATCAGCTGTTTTTTAGAGTTTGAGGTCATTGGCCTTAAGGTGCCCTTTTATTTAGTTTGGACTACTACAATCGAAACATTAATTGCCTTTTTTTTTACAAAAACAGCGTTTTTTTTAATGATACAACTTTAAAATTTTCGAAAAAAAAGTTCGAATTTCCAAAAGTCGTAGAATAAAAGTGGTTCGCCTAGACATCTAGAACAACCCCATTTCGGCTTAATACCCCCTCGTCGAAACATCCTGTATATGCGTTCATTGCATGCATTCAGATTTCATTATTTTAGCTGGATCCAAAATAATTGACTGAACGCTAACACGCAAATCAGACGAAGAACACAACTACATTCGACATTGCAAATAAATTAGTAGGGATTAATTAGGCGCAAAACACTAAATTAGAATTATGAATAAACACTGCCAATGCTCCATAATCCGGCACAATTTACCGAAATAAGCAAAATGGATTTAAATACGGATAATTATTCAACTACAAAACAAAATATGCTTGGCATAGCTCAGTAAACAATTTGTTTAAAACCGAAAGCAATCGAAAGGAAAAACTCAGTCGGCGTTTGATAATCATTTTACCGAAACTCAATTTTGGCCTGCTACCCTCCGCATTGAATTTCCTCATTGCTTTATTTATTTTGATAATAAACGACCTTATCAAATAGGCTGTCGAAAGCCTATCTTATTATAATGATTAGCAGAGCGTGAATCTATTGATACAAGAATGGTATAATCTCTGTGAAAATATGCTTTGGAACGCTACAGTGCTGTTGTATTGTCAATGTTCTTTTTCCGTTGTGACTTTTTATTTTCTTTCAAAATTACACGGGACCTTTTCAAATAATATGCGAAGTTGGTTTCTCGTTTAAAGATATTTTGTAACGTAGTACCTGAATAGTTTTTTTAGTTCAATTTTATTTAGGTTGTACTTATGCGTTATGTTTTTTTTAGCTTCTCGTGGCGAAAAAAAAAGATTGCCTGCTACTTTATTTGATACTAGTTGCGTCCCGCGGTTTACCCGCGTAAGTCCCAATCCCGTGGGAATATCGGGATCAAAAGTAGCCTATGTTAATATTGAAATATTTTTTGAAATAGGTCCAGTAGTTTTTGAGTTTATTCAAAACTAACATACAGACAAACACACAAAGATACAAATCTTTCCTCTTTATAATATTAGTATAGACATAAGAAAAAATCTGTATCTGTATACTCTCTACAATGCTGACTTTATCATCAAGCAGATTTCAGATTGCGAAACAATAGAGCTAGGGGTGGCAAATAAAAGCTAAATGACTTTGAAATAGACACACATACACAGTAGCAGTAATTACCCAAGTAAATGCAGTAGGCCCAATGTAGTATCACCTCTAGGCCAGTAGGGAGCCCCCACATCCCAACCGTTCCCCCCGGGACGGAGGGACGGTGCAAAAGGCGCATTTCTCCCCCTTAAAAAAAGCCCAATGTAGTAGGTATGTCTGCGACAATACGAATTTCTGCTTATTTAGTTTGAAACAATTATGACAATACAAGCAATTGATTAGAACCTTTATATATATTGCTATTCATAACCATATGTGAATGAATACCGATCCAATGTTAAAAACAGGTACCCAATTTTTATGTCTCCGTTATGATATTCTGTCGGGGTGCGAGTCACGTTATAGGCCTGACGTCACCAATTGCCAAGAGTAAGTAAGTGTCGCGTAATATCGTAAAGTTTTTATTATATGATATCTAAAGAAATGTTATTCAAAGGTCATAAGAAAATAAGGTTAAAGTAAATTGAAATATTACCTGTCTTGTATTAACCTAGAAATATTTTACAAAGCGCATCATCAAAAATTCTGCCGTGACAGGATTCGAACCTGTGCCCCTCGCTTGCCGGGTGAGTGCGCCAACTACTGCTCCACACGGGAACCCTAAAGAGGCTAAGACTCGGTTTCAAGAACAATTTTGCAACTATTGACTCGGGTGTTTAACTTTATAGTTAACGCCTCGGACATGAGATGTCGTTTTTTCTCCAATTTAATATTTCTTATGTTTTTATTGCTTAAGGCATTTTTACTAGAAATATTTTACAAGGAGAAATGTATCATCAAAAATGCTCCCCAAAAATATTACTAGTAAAAAACCTTGAGCAATAAAAACATAAGACATTATTATTTTAACCTTTTTGGAGGTTCAAATTGCTCGCGTCCGTGAGAATTAAGCAAAACTTCTACCGTCGACTAAATTTAGTTTGTTTAGTTTAGCTTCGTAAAGTCGAGCAAGTTTTATGTTGTACCAGTGCGTGCGTCTACTGCGAACTATAAATACCTATGCTTCAATTAAAAAAAAATACTGACGACCGACTGACGATATCTAAGCTAAACTAACTTAGTTAAGTTGACTATTTAGCCCTCGGATTCGTCAGGGTTTCCACTGTCTTAATTCCATTGCTAGCTACTTATGTCGATTCTTTCATTGTCTCTTAAGATTTATTTTGTGCCCAAAGAACTAGATGTTCATTCAATTTAAATAAATAATTGAAATCTAAATTATTGCCCTTAGGTATTTTCATAATAATATTATTTTATGTATATGATGAGGATATTAATATTTTAGTATCATTTACTTTCAAAATTTACTCAATGTCACTCGTAACTCGTAAAATCTTTAATAATACTTTTATATTACCATTTTTATTAGGAAATATAATTTAGCAAGCAACGTTACAAAGAGGGACACCGCGAATAAATTGTGAGACATTCACGACAGCATTTGTCAACCTTAGACCCTTGGCACTTGTGAAATTGTGCTTATATTGTAAGGGCTAATCCTCACAGAGAATTCATCAGGCAATAACGTCCCCCGTTATCGGACGACCCGCGCTTTCGACATACATTCGCATTATTTTTTGTCGCAATGGTCATCATACAAAGTAGTGATTTCCGGGAAAGTTGGGAATGGGGCTCAGCCGTATAAATGACCCGGCTTTAAAGGTATGTCGTAAATTACTTTTGTTAACGAGGTTGAGGGAGAGTCCTTAAAAATGTTGACGTGATAAATGGTGATGCATTTATTTTTAAGAGGTGGGCAAGATCTAGCGTGCCTTCCAAAGCAATGGAACTCGAAATAATGCTCTTGCTCAACAGATAATCGGTTACTAATATTTTATCTGTATTACTGATTCAATATTTTTATTTTATAGCACACGCTCATTAAATTAAGCATTTGAACATATCAACAACGAAGCGGTTTTTTTTAATCGTCTTACCAAGCCAATATGTCTGCAGGCCGCCAAATCCAATGCGATGAAGGCACAAGAAACTCATGGTTTTTTTTAGTTGTTACCATATGATTCACATTAAGAACTATGTACCGAGTAGATACTTGGCACTTGGTCAGTCATGACTTGTTGTTCACGTGTGCAAGTAGGAAGCGGCTGTGAAACGACTAACCCAGCATACATAGTCGACATACCGTCCTACATATCGGAACGTGAACTCGTCAGCTAGGTAATGTCACTATTAGATTAATGTTAATATTGTTATTTAATAACCTCGACATTTCGGCAAACAGGTCACACTGGCGTAGTCGCGAGAATACTCAAATGACGACTCGATGATGGACAGAAATCCTGTAAGTTTAAAAAGTGTGTAGGTAATGTAAATCCTTCAGTAGGTAATATTAAATTTCAATTGCCATAAACCCACCTTCTCAGAGAACAATTTCATGTTAATTTACAAAGGTTAAAGGGATTTTACTGACCAACCGTTTAAACAGAACTATTTCAAATCTAATAACGTGGTAAAATTTTATTGGTTTGATATCGAATTCAGGTTATCAATGGTACGGTAAACCTTTTTTCGGTTATTTCGATAGGATGGTATTGATGTAGGTCTGACATATTACTCTTTATTTTGGTATTAGATAAGTTTGTTTATTGATTACGTATCAATATTGTTTAGTTACTTTAGTTACTCTAATAGTAAGAAATTAAATCAAATTGAAATTGCAAATTGAATCGCCCCAACTTGATTGAAGATATGTAGGTATAAAAAAAACTCAACTCATATTTCGGTTACTCGCGTGGTGTTTATTACTTTTGGCATTGTTTCAATGCTTGACATACAGTCCTGATGAACAGACCGCATTGGAAAATTGCTTAAAGTAATAAACACCGCGCGATTAGAACCGAAAAATGAATCCCATCAAAAACATGCTTGTAAAAAAAGCAAGTCTCGCAACTCAGTTCTTCTACCGTAAAAAGTTGTGAGATCCATGTTTGTTATTCCAAGTCGGGGACATTCTGTCTAAAGTTGTTAAGTATTACGTAATTAGCTAATCTAACAACATCTTATAGAGACCATAATAACAATATTTAAAAAAAGTTATGTTTCAAATAAATTGATTAACTTGGCAATCGCACTAAACAGTCTAATTTAAAATAATATGTATTACTTGTGACACAAATTGTGTAAGTATTCTTGAATCCCAACATCTCTAAGTATACCTATCGACACCTATTTTTCAATTTCATTAATACTTGAACAGGTATCTTTAAGTATTAATATAATATAACAATACTGCAAATATAACTTTGTAATCCTTTACATTTATATTGGATTACAAAGTTATTGAGAAAGTTTGTGTTTTTTAGGAGAACGGGACCGATTTTTTTTTGTTTTATAATTTTCCCTTAATGTATACACTAAACACTAAGTGTATTCTGAATTAGAAGCTTCTATGTCTGCTAGAAGTGCCTTTTGATTTTTGATGATCGGTCAGCCAGTGAGTGACAAAATTAACAAAATTAAGAAACTTTGACTAGTTATAATTTTTAAACTACTGGTTCAAATTGAATGAAAATTGAAATATACCGTCTTTATACAACGCCTGCTTGGTTACAGATAATTCAGGTTTCTAGTTATATTCACAACGAAGTTATAGGAGGTCGAAAATGGCCTGAAATGCTTCGAGAAAAGAATGGTACGGCCATGCCGCTTTGTTGCTCGACTTGGCGGGGGCACTGCCGTGCCCCCAGATAATATAATTTCAGTCCAAGATCGGGAAAACAGATGATTAATCTACATAAAAATATATACCTAAAAAAATGTTTCAAATCATTCCGTGGCAGTACGTTTGCAAAGAGACGGCAAAGCGTAAATATGTACAGTTTGTAAACAGTAAGCGTATGGGTACGTATGCCCAAGGTACAGTCATGTCAAAAAGACAAAAAAAATTGCTCTTACATAATCTGAAGTCGGGCAAACAAACTAAAACACAAGACTGCACGACTTTAGATGATGTATTTGCAATCGCTAAATTTATTATTCTTTACAACTATGAACATAATTTATAAAAATAATCATTTATTTAAATCTAAAAAAATTAATACAAAAATGGTGCACCACAAATGGGTGGTGGTCATCTAAATGACCACCATCCAGAATTCCCGGTACAAAGCTGCCCAAAATGCTCGGTACGATAGCGGACAATCTTTGTACCAGGAAGGAACCGGAGCGAGCGGTGGTCAAAGACAACGCCCGTTCTCCCTTACAAAATCTAACCTAATTCTAAATTTGCAATTAATGATTTTACATTTTTTTTAAAGTCAGATTTGAATATTTTCAAATCACCTGACTTCCCCACGGTTAAAGTTGCGGTTAAATCTGGGAGCTTTTCGACTGGCTTCGCTTAACTCGTAAAAAGTTATCAAAAGCGGAGACTAAGCTCGGAAGTTAATGAGCCGACATTTCTGAGATAATGCTAGTTTATACATCTACATTCTACATAACTCTTGTATACGACGTAAAAAGAACGTATCTACGTATGCTTAAGTAAGCTAACCATAAAAGTCCTTAAGCGCTTTTGCGAGAGAGTTTTTCAGAGGATGCACGTTTTTATCGAAATTTATGATCCGTAGGTGTATTTATGACATGATTTTTTTACTTTACAGTTTAAAAAGAGGTAAAAAGAAATTTGTAATAATGATGTAGGTATCTACAGTCTTTACGTGGGAGCCTACGTGACACGGTAACCTCATTTGAGGTCGTGTTAAGAAAATATCCGAAATACGGTTCATGAGATACAGCCTGGTGACAGACGGACGGAAAGACGGACAGACAGCGAAGTCTCAGTAATAGATTCCCGTTTTTACCCGTTGGGTACGGAACCCTTTAGGGTTCCGTCCGATAAGACGTTACAATATGTTATAGGATCATCTGAATATCTTATTGAGTAAAAGCAGGCGGGCAAGAACGTGGTCCTTATTATGATTCCTTTTGAGGTACGGAATCCTAAAAAAAGTATTCGTTTACACGTTACTGTTTTAGTTTTTTTTTACTTATTAGAAATATTAAATTCTTAAAAAACAGTGTAGGTAGGCACCTATATTTGCCATGTTTGTTTGTGTACCCTTACTGCAATCTCCAGCCAGTCTCGTGAACAAGCTTTAGTTGCAATTATTGGCAAAATATCGAGCTCCGTAAAAACAAATTAAAACATAGTAAATACCTACCATGTTTTTAATTAATATGTGCAGTGAAAACACCCATGTTAGTTTTTAATCGTATATTAAATTATTGGAATTTAAACGATTTTATGCGTAAAGACCCCTTTATTAGAATGAAACTAAACTTTTCGGTTTTAATCGCGTGGTAGGTATTTATTACTTGTAGCATTGTTTTAATGAGAAACCTTTCGAGACTACAGGTCTCTTCTTCATCAATCCAACATCGCGAAAACAGAATAAAAATTAAACCTAAAAAAGACTAAAAATAGAGTCAAATCTGCTAAATAGGTCTATTAATTTGTGCTTTTATTTGACCCATTCTTCTTACCTACTATAATAGCCGACATTTGTAATCAAGAAGCAAGCGATCCTAATAAAATTTCCTGTATCTGCGAAGTTCTTGGTTGAATGAAATTATGATACCATTCTTTCTTCTTTAGTACACTTTTATAGTTCTTAAACATAATTATAGCATCATAAAAAGTAGTTACCCTTGTTACTGGGATCTTTGAAATGTATCAAAATGTTAATCTTGCCAAGATTTTGTTAAGGGTAGATTATTCGATCATTATTTTTATTGGACGACCTAGTTACATAAACGAGGGACTGCAAAAGTCATTTTAGGGTTCTGTACCTAAATGGTAACCACTCTTTTATTTTAAGACTCAACTTTCCGTATGTCTGTCTGCCAGATTGTTTCTAATGAACCGTGATAGCTAGACGGTTGAAATTTTCACAGATGATGTAATTCTCTTCCCGCTATAACAACACATAAAAACAGAATAAAATAAATACATAAGTGGGGCTTCCATACAACAAACGCGATAATGGAACGCTTCCTGTTCGCACTAAGGCTTAGCTCACACTGAGATTAATCGCAAGCGGTTTACGAATAGCTGAAAACGCAGAACCGCGTATCAACACGCAAAATCAGTCAGTGAAAAAAACGCTAATGCGTCGGCTTGTAGGTATAGAAAGCTATGTGTTGCATCTTTTTGCGGTTTCAGACCTACGAAAAAACGCAGGCGTTTAATCGCAGTGCGTACACGCTCTTAGGCGGTTTTTTTTAAATATTCTTCTTTTATTCTCTTCTTTTAAATATCTAATGGTGTGCTGGAGAGATACTTGGAGATAGGGATAGCTCTTACTTGACCTAAACACTGGTATTAGAGATACGAACTACGAAGTCAGCCTAGCTTAACTTCTTATTAGCATAGCTAACAAAGCAGTAGGTAGGTACCTAATAATTGCAAAGTACAGCTGCCGTTAAAATCATGATATCTAAAAAAAAATTAAATTATTTCTATCGTTCTTTCTTAAGAGATATAGTTTTTTAAATAAAGCAATTGATAACTTCTATCCTTTATGTAGCAGCAACACTAATACGAGTACAAAAGTAATAAATTTAAATCATTTGATACCCAACTTAACCTTCTAAGACTTTAATGTGGATACGTCTTTAGTTAACGACCAAAGTTCAAACTAGGTTCTTACCAATGTCCATTCTTTGAGAACATCATCCCTTTCGAATTACATAAATCCTTGCTATTTAATTTAACATTAGGTGGATACATAATGGTGACGCTTAAATTTATATTTTATTTAGAAAATAATTAAAAATCAACTAAATAAACTAAAATTTCAAAAAATACAAGTGTTTTTTTTTCAGAGAAGGAATGCTGCCAGCATCTTGTGGACGATGTCTCGGAAGGGGTTTTTAACTCTTTTTAGATTTAGGTTTAGGTAGTGTATTTTTTGGTATGTTTTAGGTAGAGTTTTATTGGTATGTTTGTATCATAATATTTTTTATTTTTTATTAATGTTGTGATAAACGTTACCTATATTAATGCTTAGTGAATGAATTAATAATAACAAATTATTTTGGAAGAATTTATAGAATAGGTATACCTAACATACAGTAGGTACAAAAAAATCCCAAATCTAGTGTTTATATTACAAAATATTTTATTTGAACCACGTAGGTAATATTTACAAGCCTGTAATTTTCAAAAGTTCTCACGTAGAGTCTTCACAACAAACAAATAATAATCTCGCAATTTAATATCACGCGGTTCAAAGGCTTTCTCGATAATTCAATAAAACCTATCTCCATTTCAAATATTTTTCTTAAAAAATATATTAATGCTTTTGAAAAAATGCTTTCAAAAACTTTAGTACCCGGCGGTTTTCAAAAGCAGTATTCCTAAGTGTGGATTAACACTAAGAAATAATGTTTAAATATATTAATACTTTTCTATCTATACAAATAAATAAATAAAGAATTCCCGACGCTACACACATCACACAGCGCAATCTAGCCCTTTGGGGCTAAGCACTAGGCTTGTACTATGGGTACTAGACAACGGATATACCTACTTTTTTTGTAAATACATACATATGGCCGAATACAGAAACGCAACTCAAAATTTGAGTTCTACTTAAACAACTAAGCACCTCTCAAATTTAAAAAATCCCATACAATTTTTTAATTTAGAAGTTACTGAATTTAAGTCAATTTTAAGTGGCGTTTCTATATTCGGCTGATAGATACACACAAATAGTGCACTGACCCTGTGCTACGTATAAGTTCCTTCGCATTTCAAGACCTTCTCAAGTACAAGGAAAGGGACGTACCTACCGCTGCCCATTATCTGGTTACCATTCACGATGACCAGCCAAAACTGCACTTACGAAAGCTGTTTCAGCAACTCCACAAATAAATGTCCGCAGAACGAATTTTCTCTTCGCATTTACGTTGTATGTGAATTTGATGGCATGTTTTTACTCTATCTCCGTGAGTTGTAACCCGGTAATTTGCGGAGACGAAATGAGAGGACTGTTTGCAGTAAAAGAATCGGGTCTGCGAATTTTATTCGAGAAACGTTTACGTTTGTTTACCTCTCTGAAAGCTTATTGAGAGTTCAGCGTTTAAAAAGATTGGATTTTTAGTTCTAATAGCGCTTGTAAGTACCTACGATATCTTTTTTAAGAATTTGTGGTTATTCCACTAGGTTTTTATTTGGTTTTAACGCCGTATCGTGCGCTGTTATCGCGCTAATAAAAAGTTTACTTGGAAATCTTGACAGCAGCAAAAGAAAAAACCATTTGGATGCCGAAAATCGATATCAGAAATGGCGATAGTCGAACGATTTACTCCTAATGTTACATTTATATCCATTTATTTGTTGAATCCTACCAGTGAGCAAGTGTCGACTACGGCGAAAGTAACGGATGGATACATTTCTATTGCCTTTGAGATATTTCATTGGCTTTTACAAATGCGGATTCCTCTGTGTCACCCAAAGACTTTTAATTATTGGTAAAAGGACCATCCGACAACAAAACAATTTTTCACACTTTTTACACAAAACAAAAAATAACATTTTTTTATAAATCGATCGGCAGGAGCCAATTTTCACTAACCCAATACAGTTAGCCTGCAAAGAGCATCTTGTGAATGGACGATTTTTTTTACTGGCCAAACCAGACTTCTGTCTTAGAGACAATGGCGACTTCGGATATTAGGAAAGTGTACCCAGTAGGCGACTTGAAGCTTGTTATTGCACCATGGTATCGGTCGGTAAAAATCACAGTGTCTTCTATCACAAAGTTCTAAAACTTTTTAATGAGAAAATGTTTTTCAGTTTAGAAAAATATAATAAGTGCTATAATAAATCCATATGCACTAAGTGACTGGTCACTAGTCACTTAGTGCATATGGAAATCATTGCCACAATGAAATTGAGAATCTGAATAAAATGTTTTTTTTAAAGGAAGTTTAAAAAAAAATCATTTATTATTGTACAAAATTGTCTTAATGTCTTATTTTAAAGTTGCGAAGTTTAATCTTTTTGGTGTCACCGTCACCCGTTCCGAACACTCGTAAGGAATCGCTAAACCTACCCATATCCGAGGATTCCTTTTATCGATATGAAATAATCTAATCTACTACAATTTACGCCTCGATAAAACTCAAAAATGTTCTAAACTTTTCGATCTCAATACAATGATTTGATTTATAAAGGGACCCTTTGATTAATATACAGCACTTAATGCAAAGTTAGTTCCATTCCACCGCGTAAAGTTAAGGTTTCGTGTTCGAACAAACCCTGTTGATTTCGAAGGACTTCGAAGGACACAGAAAGGGTCGGCCGAATAAACCTTTTGGTCTATTATCGCGCTAATTGTAATATACCAACCTACATAAAGAAATTTACACATTTACAGACGGATCTAGTTTTATATTTTATATTCCTACTAGGTAGGTACTATTAATATTTATAAATGCGAAAGTTTGCAAGTGTGTATTATATGTATGTAGGTATGTATGTGACTTTGTTACTCCTTCACGCAAAAACTACTGAAATGATTGCCATGAAACTTGGAATATAGATAATTGTAGACCTAGAATAACACATGGGCTACTTTTTATTTCGATATTTCCAAGGGTTCGAGACTTACGCGGGTGAAACCGAAGGGAGCTGTATAAGGAATAAAGATTAGTTTGTTTGTAACTAATAGGCTCTAAAACTATAACTAGACCGATTAAAAAAAACTATCACCAGTAGAAAGATACATTAACGAGGAGTAACATAGGCTACTTTTGATCCCGATATGGTTGGAAGAAACCGCAGGACGTAGCTAGTTATAAATAATAATAACATGATATGTCGTATGTAAACTAAATGCAGCTATTTAGTCAAAACTGAGCAACATAAACTTGGGGGTAAGTTTTTATGGGTGTCATTTAACACTTGGAACAAATAGGTGTTATAATTTTTAATGTTTATGTTTAGATGGAAATGGTGTCGTTGGACGTTTTTAATATTCATACGTAGCCACATAATTTAGGCATTGTACGTGATTTTAAGATGCGGTTTCCTCGCTACGCGGTGTTTTCCTTCACCGTAACAGCGATGTTCATAGCGCATATAATAGAAAAATATATTGGTGCGTGGTCGACCCCGATTTAAAATCACGACTCTCGGAATGAAAGTCGGGATATCTACCACCAGGCCAATAACAGCTCTTCTATTGGTAGACAATATTCGGTATTCAAATATAACTCCGATGCCAAGGATCGATCCTTTTGCGGTAATATTGTACCTACGTTACGTAAATATACCTACATTATTTTCTAAATAAAATTTTGTAGACAAGCAACGGAAACACAATTAGTTATGAAAGGTAAAGGGACCAATAACAAATTTTACAACCGTTTCCATATCACATGATACAACATCGTAAATTACATTTCAGATTAAAATTTCACGGTTAAAATCAGTAGCAAAGGTATGATAAAAATCCAATAATTCAACAGAGTAAACCGAAGCCATTTTAACAGACAACAAGGGTATAAAAATATGGAAATATTTGCAATCTCTTTGCTGTTTTTTATAGACTTGACAATGCAGACGAACGACATGGAATTCTACTCACCAATCACTTTTCACCATGAACCAGATAGATCTAGAACACTATATAACTACTTTATCAAAAAGCATGATAGGAAGTTTGCAAACCAAACGGAGTATGAAAGAAAGTACAACAATTTTGTGAAAACTTTAAAGAAAATCAATGAGACTAATGCTCGGCTTGGTCCAAGAGCTAAAAAAGTGGGACCAAATAATTACGCAGACTATTCAGAAGAAGAGTATAAGAAGGCCACGGGATTTTACCGAAAAGTTGATACGGAACTTATGAAGTCTTTGCATTCGATCGATAACCCAAAACGTAAAATTGATGTTCTTGCAATGTACAAATATGCAAAAAGTAGTTAAGCTTTTTAATACTATACAAACGACATTCGTTTAGATTTAAAAATACCTAACTTACGAATTTATTGTTTTTTTTACCGGCAGTTGATTTTGAAAAATAACCAATTTTTTGTGCTTTGGGCAAAGGTCATCTACTCGAAACAACTACACACTTCTACGCTCCAACAAGAAGGATCATTTCTTCTATCTGAGGCCTTAGGGCGATCTGAAAACTCTAACACAAGCTGCGTCACACCACTACACGAAAAGAAGAAGATTTCTTCTATAGGACTCCTCCGCTCCCATCGGTTTCCGGTCAATACACCCCCTTTCCTTATATGGAACGAGGTGGAGGTACCCTCCATCTCTTTTTTGGTCTTCCTCTCGCACTACTACTATTAACTTCCAAGTTATGTGCTCTCCTGGTGACATATGAGTGTCCTCTCTCCGCACAACATGACCAAATCATGCCTGTCTACTGCACTTAAACTCGTTTTTCATACTTCTTCTTGCATACTCTTTCCTAATATTATATTATACATTCTTGTAATACTATACATCCATTTCAACGGCGATATGCAGTTGTCTTTCAACCGTTTTCTTGGTGGCCCAACAATCTGCTAGTATGAATGTGAGTATAAGATAAACAAATCAAATTGTTTACCATTTACGTAGCTGGTTCCATTAGTGTAGATACCCACTACATCTTATCCTTAGCAATTTTGCTATCTCACATTACTCAAACCGATGATAATGAGGGTTTGAAAATACGACCAAACGTTCCGAGAAAAGGTAGATAGGTGTCCGGCGTTCGTCTTGTCGGTTAATATAGATACAAACTTACACCCTATTGATTCTGGAGCAACAATTCAGAATATCAGGGAGCGAGTACTCGTTGAAATATAGTATTTCGCAAGCTGTTCAGAGACAAACTATGTCCTAAGTGCGGCTCTTTAGCGACTAAGTCGCTTTAGCACTAAGAGAACTGCTCAATTCCTACCAAATTGTTCGGATTTCCGTTTAGATGAGAGTCTCTCCCAAAGGGTTAAGCTAGTTTTGAACTTTATGTTTGTATTCAAGACGGGAAGTTGTCATAAATATTGGAGTCTTTGCTTGTCTAACTCGAATGAACTACATCAAACTGCTTTGTTGACGGTAAAGTTAGGCAGCTCAATATCCGCTGCTACTCGTAAAATGAACGATTATGAACTCACAAGTAATTTTACGATAATGGGATCTTACTTTTGCCAACTCAATTTCAGAGCCGTGATTGGAGTGGTTGTTACCGATATCGGTTCCAGTTGTTTTTATGTCACTTATGGTTTTGATTGAAATCGGTGAATTTTTAAATACGGACTGTGTGCTTCGTTAAAAAACGCTAATTTAAAACGACAGTTTTTTTTTAAATTCCGGTACCTATTTTTGTATCCAAAGCCGAGTTCCCACCGCAAAAGAGGAATGACAACCTAGCTACAATGATCTTTTTCATAGTCATACAACTCTTTCACGCAAACTTTTACTTATTATAAGTTACTAGCTGATCCGGAAAACGTTGTTTTGCCTTATAAATTATAGATAGTAGCCGATTCTCAGACCTACTGAATACGCATATAAAATTTGGTAAAAATCGGTCTCGCCGTTTCGGAGGAGTACGGTAACTAACATTGTGACATGGAAATTTTATTTATTAGAAGAAAGACGAAGAAGAAGATAAGATTTTATACCTACCTACACATTTTTGTAATTGCATGGTATGGACATGAGCATTAATATGATTGTGTTCATATTAGGTGTATTATGGAGGTGTAGGTATTAAAATAAATTATTTAAATATACTAAAATATAGACTCACATTTACACATTTACATACACAAAAATAACATAGTAAATAACAATGAACTCTTTTATTACACATGCATGCATCCCATCCAAGTCCCAAAATATAAACCACCTTCCTCTTAATAATTTTGATAAAATAGAGTTAAGATGGTGAAACATAATCCTGTATTGATAGAATTTGCGGTCGCTTTGTGACTCAAATGACAAAGTTACCTGAAGATTTGGTAGGTAAGAGTCTGTTGATATTATTGTTTTAAACAATTTCCCGATTGCTAACAAGAAATTGGTATGGTACCACAATCCTGAAGAAGAGACTTGTAAAGGTTCTCGAAACGTTGAGCACTGAAACAATGCTAAAAGTAATATACACCACGCGAGTAAAACGGAAAAATTTCTATCCAACATCGCGAAATCAGAAGAAAAATCTATGATTTTTTTGTTATAAGTAAAATAAATTTTAAATTCTGTGCATATCAACGCAGGTAAACAATAATGCAATACATCAACAATAATGCACATATTAGGTTTTATTCGCATAAAATCGCAATTGTAAATTAAAAAATAAAACAATGTTAAACTAAATTCATTTAAAAATCATTATTATCAATCTTTTTGAAAATATTCAACATCTAGAAAATAAATAAAGTTTCGTTTAAAATTCAAATTCTTTGTTAATGAGAAAACACACCTGTTCACGATTTTTTGTTATTCCTAACCAGCTTTAACGTGTTCTTTGTGAAAATTGTTAGGTTATTTTCTCAATATAGAGTGTTACTCGATAACTGTTCGGTAAGCATCGGTGTCCATAGTACGTGACTTTCACCGCAAAGATAGTGGGCGGACTCCGAATGCATTTTTCACCGGAATAGATTTTTGCGAGGAAAAATTGCAAATTTTTGCAACGGTTGCTTGGCGAGATGTCACGCTCCGCGCCTCGTGACTTCAGATATTCAGGTGGTTGATTGCATCTCATATATTTAACTTTATGAGGTTTCTGGTTCACATTTTCTATCTTAGTGCAGATGATCCTCGTAAATATTCGGTTTAGTCTGTGAAATGGGTTTTTAAATCATCAGTTTGTGCAATAATAATAATTAAAAATAAATAATAAATTCTGTGAACAACACACAGCGCCATCTAGCGCCGTGGTAAGCGACTAAGCTTGTGTTACGGTGACTAGACAACGGATATAATACTTATATTTATTTTTCTTTTGTAAATACATACATATTATACATAGGGGGACACCCAGACCAGACACAAATATTTATTTTAGACGCACTCTGTAACGCTGTGGGTTTCAATTTGCAAATAAGTAGGATCCCGCTATACTGATATACGTTGCTTAACTAACTTTAAAGAAATTTCCTTATAAATCTTGTTTAATTTTAATTACGCAAGGATTTACAAAACTGGTTCAGATCCTTTGGGCAATAGTATCTACCTTTAGTTCAGATGCACATACTGATTTGGGGTGTAAGTGAATTACGTACCTACATAGTAAGTACCCTATGGACTTTCGGCGGGAAAGCGGAGACAACATGTTGTGCTCCAATTTTATTTTCGTTAAACTATGTTGTAAACTCGGTTAAATTGTGTAATTTTGGTGGAATCTTATTCAATTTAGTTCCGTGAATGTGCACAAGTGTAGTGAAAACAAAATTGAGTGTTAAACATGAACTTTCCGTCGTTCGCGCCGAAGATCCTTGAAGGTTATAGTAAAGTTGCCACCGCTTTACCATAGCCCCTGACTTGAACTATAGGCCCGATCGGGCTAATTTCATGCAAAATACTTGATACTGGCAAGATGTACAAGATGTACGACGCCAAAACTATATTGAAGAAGAAGAAGTACCCTATTGTGCTGTTATTAAGCTGTTTTTTTATTTTCGTTTATTGTATTTAGTTTTAATTGTACTATATAGTTTAAGATTTGGTTTATTTTTCTTACTTTCTTTCTCTATTCTATATCTGTATTTCTTTGTTATTAAAAAAACTTTTATACTATAGTTAGGATAGGAATTTATTCGCTGTACTAGGCAGCTAGTGCTGACCTAGCTAAATATTTCTAAACATTTTATACAAAATAGATTACCGATTCGGTTAAGTTTGTAATAAAAACGGTAAGGTGGAGATTACACGTTCGTCGAAAATCAGTCGTCAAAATCAGTCGTTGAAACTCTTAACTAAATTACTATGGTGGGTAATATGTTGTCTGTTTATTACTCTTTCATATAAAATTAGTGATTCACTTCTCATCTGACCCCGCAGGTTGTTTTTGGTGGGTAAAACCGCGAGGTGAAGCTAGCTCTTAAAATAAATAAATCAATGGCAACAGCGCAGTGATAAAGTTAAGCTTCTGACACAAATGAGCTTAATTCCATCCAGTCCGGGTTAATCCTGAAAAATCTGCTTTTACTTAATCGCATTTTAACGTCTGACGGCTAAAATCCAGTTTCGTCCAAAAATTAAGCGTTATATATTAAAACCGGTCAAGTACGAGCCGATCTCGCGCACCCAGGGTTCTGTATACCTAACCATTATGCTGCCATAAAAATCACTTTTGTTACGCCTTACGTAATTATATTTAAGTCGAATTACGACCCGACTTCAATACTTATTTTATTTTGCTTTTAGTATTTGTTGATATCGCGGCAACAGTAATAAACAGGTACCTAATCTGGGAAAATTTCAACGGTCTAGCTATCACGCTCATGAGATACCTACAGCCTGGTGAGTGGTGACGAACAGACAGACGGTGGAACGGTGGATAGTGGAGTCTTAGTAAAACAGTCCCGTTTTTACACTTTGGAAACAGAATCCTAAAAATGAAATGTAGGCCATATTGCGTTTTATTCGTAGGTCGAAATGTTTTTTGTAAGATAGTAAAAATCAGCTGATTAAAATACCTTTTAAGGTTTTATAGTGGTTTGAAATGATACCTACCTGTCTTGATTTTGTGATGAACCAACAAATATTTGTTAATCGTCAAATCGACACCATATACCTACGCTTGATAATTATAATTGGAAATGAATTAAAATGACTCCACCCTGAAACATTTTCCGATAATCGCGTTCGACCATAAAATGCTTTTAAAGCGCAATTTTGAGTCAATTCATTTGCAACGAGTGTTCAGTAAAGTTCAATGTTTTATGAATGAATGCGTCAACACGAATGTATAGAGTACCTGCGGGCACAGCATAAATATCGGCAGGGTGGAGCCTCCAGTAGGCTGAGTTCATAGAAATCGCGCGACTCAAAATCTCAAGCTGGTTTCTTACGGCACGCAAGTTTTCACAAGTCGTGCCGAGCCACGAGTCCGCTCGCGCCGCGCATTTGATGTACCAAGTACACGCGCTAGCTCTCGTCGTCACCTCGAGTCAATACCTTCACACGACGCATAGGCGGGAGCTGGCGCATCGCGACTTAGATATCTCGCGCCGTGAGAACAAAGCTTGAGTAGACTCGCGACGTGCAAGAAGTACTTAGTGCCAAACGTACGACCGACTACAGCATATCCGCCGCGATTGTCACAGGCGCGCAATGAAGCATGTAAGTAGGAGTTTCCAGCCCGCTTTTGATTTTTTTAAAGAAATACAGGCGAGTCAGCTTACTGCTTATCTTTTTACTGTACAGTGCCAATGGGCATACAAAGAGGAATACCTCCCGGTTCACATTAGAGGCGGTTTCCTGCAGAGTCGAATAAATGTGGGCAATTTGCGAGAACGTTTATCACCTAAAGAAAAGTTCTGGCGACGTCTAGAACTGCCGTAATTTTGCGTCGAAATTCGAGGGTTAATCACGTTGGCCATACATCAACGCTTAATTTAATACTGGCAACTTTGTCTGGGTTTCGCTCGCCCTAGAGGATAGTCACACATCATTTCCCCTCAAAATATAGTTTTCTATTATTTTGATATGGTAGTCGTTTACAGATACTGAACTACTATTTACATCTAGATATATCTGTAAAATGCTTTGTTCTAAGTGACTGACCGATCAACGCACAGCCTAAACCGCTGATAGTAGAAAGCTGAAATGTGAAGAATGTGTTCTTTATATGATGGAGGCATGACTGAATTAGTTAATTCTTTATTGTACACACCATATAAATTTAAAAAGGTTGGTACAAAGAAAACATACGCATACATAACTTAAAATTAGGTGGCACAATGGGCGGCCTTATCGCTTAAACCGATTTCTTCTAGACAACCTTTAGAAAGGCATTCAATAAGAAATTATTTCGAAATTCCCACGCAATCGGTAGGTTCTTACGCAGGTATAACCGTTTTCAACTTTGTTATACATTATTGCTTATTATGACGTAAAGCTGAAGGTAAATAATTATGAAAGCTTATAATAATCACAGCTGTACTTTTAAGTACAGGTATAGTTCCTAGATACGTGCTAAAAAAGTAATCTCCAAATACTACTTCTACGCAAATCAACCCATTATTACTATTGTAAAACTATACAAAAGTATTCCAGCTTGATAGGTAACTAAAACTACAGATATTGTAAAACGTATTTTAACATTAGATACTAATGGAACTGGAACTGATACATTTTCGCATTCAAAATAAGAATAAACAACGAACAAACAAGAGTAAAACACCATAAAAAGTTTAATCGAATCTAAAACCCAGTTTTAAATGAAACACAATAGATTTCCTATTCGTACTCAACAGGAACATTAAGCGGTAGCATTAACGAAAACAATTTTTCAAGAGCCCCACTATTAATCCAGTCAGATGGGATTTCCTCGGGAGAACCATTAGAATAACTTAAGATCTAAGATTGCAAGATGGATGAACTAAAAGCGTTTGCCATCGTAGGTATTATACCTATCTTTCACGTTTTACACTGATGTTTTGCTGACGTAGTTCATATCGTTTCAGAGCGTGAAAAATTTACAATATTTCTCGTGCAAAATCAATTTACGTTTACGTCGATAGTCTAGTAGGAAGCTCGTCGAGTCATCTGTGATAAAAGTCACGTATTATGAACATAATAGAATCTGAACGGCTACTGTAAGAAATAAGTTTAATAGGTACTTAATGATATTGTCGTGATTATTCGCAACATACCTATTGCTTTTATTTAGTTACAGAGGTGACTAAATATGGAAAATATATAATTTTACTAGCTGACCCGGCAAACGTTGTTTTACCTTAAAAATTATAGATAGTAGCCGATTCTCACCTACTGAATACGTATATAAAATTTGGTAAAAATCGGTAAAGCCGTTTCGGAGGAGTACGGTAACTAACATTGTGACATGGAAATTTTATATATAAGAAAGATTAGGAACTGGTACAAACATAACTTCATATTAGGTATTTCTGTGCCATTTACATGACGCCAATTTTCGAACCAATGGGTTGAAGTAGGTATGTAATTCCGCCGTGTAGCCCCGGCATAGAATAGGGTTACCCCATCTCTACCCGTGGGTGTCGTAAAAGGCGACTAAGGGATTTAGGGAGAACTAGCAAAAATTAAGTTCTCCCCGCGCGGTGACGGATAAACTGCTTGGTCCCTAGAAGGGTTAGGGTCAGGCAGGCGGCCGGGCGTAAAATATTGCCAAATCTATTTGCTGAAGGTATGATCAATGATGACTAACGTACTGCGCCAACTCGAAATACTTGGGGTTTAGCGGACCCCGGGCTCCCGAAAAGGATGCAACCGAGAACATCGCTCGGATGAGAGACTTGAAGTATATGTAGGTGATTCCTAGTTTCCTCATCGATAGTAAAAGTCCAGTTCATTAAATAAAGTGACGACTACTGACGACACAAAATAATAATGCTTCAAATTGTAATTTTACCTGTGACTTTGATTGGGAAAAACTGGCCGTATACCCTAAATGGCTGCAAATCTGACAGCCCAATAAACTAGTATTGTAGGAACGTAAATTGACGGCTCATGTGGCGCGCTGTGTGCAAGTGGCATAAAAATATATTTTTTTTTTGTCTGGGTGTTTTCTATGTAATCAATCAATCATAAGTATGTATTTACAAAAACACTATAAATGTAGTGTATCAGTGTCTTGTACCCATAGTGCTTAGTTTGGGGCTAGTTTGTGGATACGGATTTTTGTTTTAATCTACGGATACGGAACCCTAAATAACGTTTGACATTATGATTGTACTTACCTACCTGTGTTGTGTAGGTATACCTATTTGTTTTATGGTACCTAATCAACTTTTAAGGAAGTAGAATCTAAATATTGAGTTAAAACATGACATGTTTCACAGGAAATGAAAATATTACCTAATAAATCATGTTTACGACGTAACCTAACATCATAATTCGTGAACTCATTTTGGTGCCGATTTAGGAAGGTATACTTATAGGCATATACAGGGCTATTAAGGGCCCTATACCTGCTAAACTCAAAATCCATGTCGGGCGCATCGAAAATTGTTGATTATTTCATGACGGAATGTCGTAGAACTTTTTTTTGTGTATAGATTGTAGGATTTGTAGGCGATATTGTTTCCGATATTTTAGTGCAGTTCCCATACAAATATGTCAAAACGTATTGAAGCCTATCGACATTTTAGTCAAATCAGACATTTTTTGTCTAAAATTTGGATAGTCTTTGCACCAATAGAAGGTTCTTGTCTTAAAACTACACCAAAATGTAGGAAACAATGTCACCTACAATCCATAGACAAAAAAAAGTTCTACGACATTCCGTCATGAGATAATCAACAATTTTCGATGAGCCCGACCGGGATTTTCAGTTTAGCGGCTATAGGGCTCTTAATAAACGTTCACTGGGATTGTACTAGCTGCCTGTCAACTGTGAAAGTGCTTGTAGTAGTAAAAGATAATACCCGGTCTTACTATCTATACGTCTATACTATAATATATAAATAAATATTGCACGACGTTACACACAGCGCAATCGAGCCCCAAACTAAGCACTAGGCTTGTACTATGGGTACTAGACAACGGATATAAACGGATATACTACATATTATACTTCTTTTTTTGTAAATACATACATACGATACATAGAAAACACTGAATATCCCATGTCTTCGGACCGTGGTGAGTCCTAGGACATGTTGGTTTCCTCACGATGTTTTTCCTTCAACGTAAGAGCGATGTTATTAGAGCATATACCTTTTTCTTAAAGAAAAAGACATTGTTGCGCGGTCGGTCTGGATTCGAACCCACGACTCTCAGAATGAAAGCCGGGGTATCTACCACTAGACCAACACCGCTCTGAATATACTTATACTAATATTAACGAGGAAAGATTTGTATTTTTGTGTGTATGAATGTCTGTATGTTTGTAATTAATAAATTCAAAAAACAACTAGTCCGATTTTAAAATTCTTTCACCATTAGAAAGCTACATTCACACTGAGTAACATAGGTTACTTTAGATCCCGATATTCCCACAAGATCGGGACTTACCGCGTAACGCAGCTATTTGATATAAAAGTTTGTGCAAAAGTAAGTAAGTAAACTATAGTGAGTTTGTTACTAATTTACACAAAAACTACTGAACCGATTGCGATGAAACTTGGTAAGCAAATATCTGGAGATCTGGATTAACAAATAATATACCTTGTATCCCGATATTCCTGCGGGGTCGGGACTTTTTCGGATGAAACCACGGGGCTCTGCTGCCTGCATTCTCGGGTTCTTTGCACCGGACGCGCTCATGGGCGGTACGATCCATAGACTTTTATATTAGGCATGTAATGTTTTACTATATAGATAACTAGCTGCGGCTAGTTATCTATATAGTAAAACCCGCCCGCGCTCCCGCGTTTTCACCTGCGTAAGTCCCGATCCCGTGGGAATATCGGGATCAAAAGTAGCCTATGTTACTCAAAGTGAATGTAGCTTTCTAATGGTGCAAGAATTTTTAAAATCGGTCTTGTAGTTTTTATTGAGTTTATTCATTACAAACATACAGACGCACACACAAAAATACAAATCTTTCCTCTTTATAATATTAGTAGGTATAGATAGATGTTAATAGAATGTTTTTTTCTTTATTATGGTTAGTTTTAGTTTAAATTTTGTGATATTTCTAAATAGTAAATACCTACCTACTACTTAATTATAATTACAAAAAAAACTTTTAGAAAATCAAGGAGATTTGTCAGCTCGCAACTTTCAGAATTCAAACAAATTAAGCCTAATGGATCCCCAGTGATCATCCCGAGTTGGAAATAGGTATTACTAATGAGTCGAATTTTAATCACTCAGATTATAGCGGTTACGCTCAACAAAGACCGATAAACCTGGCCGATTGCTTTTCTGACATTTGATTGTTCGTTATTGGACAGTTATCGGGTATTTTTAGGGTTCCGTACCCAAGGGTAAAACGAGACCATATTACGGACACTTCGCTGTCTGTATCTCATAAGCCGTGATAGCTAACAGTTGATTAAAAAAAAACAAATATTCAATTTCAATACAACAATCGTGATTGTTCACGGTAAAACGCAACGTCAGCGCGATTTATTTTTACCACTAGCGTCATCTAGTGATAAGCTGGGGTCAGTGACAAAGATAAATGCAAAAGTGCGTTGTCGTTGCGAACACGGATTTCGCTTGGTCCGGAACCCTCCGGAAAAAAAATTCAAAGTCGTAGAACAAAAGTTCTGAATTTCCAAAATTCGTAGAACAAAAGTTCCGAATTTCCAAAAGCCGTAGAACAGATTTTCCGAATTTCCAAAAGTCGTAGAACAAAAGTTGTTCTACATTATCGAGGAGTAACGTAGGCTACTTTTAACCTCGATATTCCCACGGGATCGGAACTTACGCCGGTGAAACCGCGGGACGCAGCTAGTATGAATAAATAAGTACCTGATACAAAACATTTATCTGTGTCGTGTATCCTTAAGTTGTTATCTCTGATAGTAGTCGTTAGGTCAGGTCAAAGGTTTTAGGGCGACCTGAAAACTCTAACACTAGGAAAGCCACGCATCACTTATCACAAATCTTTAGCCTTAATAATAAACGTGGAGTAAGGTCGGAGTAATTTTACCACTTTCTGTTTCTGTCTGCCAACTTTGAAAGTGCTTGTCACGGTAAAAGACACAGCATGTTCTCACTACTCCGACATTACTTCACGTTTATTAATACGGCTTTATACTAAAAGGATAAGATCTTCAGAGGATAGTCTCCATTCTTTTTCTCCATACAAACGTAGTTTAAATTTTCCTCCCTGGATAAAGACATTAGAGCAAATATGTTTATGCCATAAAACCTATATCTGTCATGACAATGCATCTACCTTTTTATTTTTTTTTATTTTCTAATTAAAATAATAATAAAAAGTAAAAAAATAATAAAATAAAAAGGTAGATGCATAGTCATGAGTCATGCATGACAGATATAAGTTTGATGGCACAAACATATTTGCTCTAATGTCTTTATCCTGGGAGGAAAATTTAAACTACGTTTGTATAGAGAAATTGTTGATATACCTACCTCCTTTTGTAGTTATGATTGTAGTAAGTTGTACCAATGTCACATCCCACATTGACAGTGTGGTTACTGTAATTATTATGCGAAACAAGAAGCCAACGGAACCCACTAACGCATTTATAGTAAAGCTCTAATATTATATTAGATCAAAAGGGCAAAATTAAATTTGTACTGCCGCCGGTGATAGCGTGGGCTTTTGTTTGCAATTATCATGAATATTAAATTTAATTACTTCAATTTCGTCTTTACGAATGGTTGAGATGGGTGTGTGGTGTCAAAAGAAAGATGGAACTGGCAATTATCAAAGTTGCGACAATTACAGACAAGTTGAGGAGCGATAGAATGGCGTGGTTTGGTCACGTCATGCGAAGAGAGGATACTTATGTCACCAGGAGAGCACAGAATTGGTTTTTTTAAGCTATTGCATAGCTTTGATCGCGGGCTTTGAGCTTTGAGCTGTGAATGAAGAAATTTCGTAACGAAAAAAACCTAACACCCCCACTCCGCCTACCATGGCAACGTGGTACAAAATAAAAAAAATAATTACAATTGCATAAGTTGATAAAAAATGCTATGGAATAGCTTTACCGCGGCAGTTCCCGAGTGCCACACGTTTTTTTTTAAGTAGATGGTTGTAGTGCGAGAGGGAGACCAAAAAAGAGGTGGAGGGACTGGGTTGGGTAGGATCATAATCATCATCTAATCCTAACCATTTTCGGTTACGGCGACTAGACTTTAATCGGATACCGAGCTCATATGTGGCTGCTGTACCTTATCTTGCCTGCTTGCATATACCCGAGGCTGTTGCCTGCTTACACATACCCGAGGCAAGTGGGTTTGGGGGTGGGAACTAAGGGTCTCCCCCTTTGGATCAGGGTACCGCGGGGTTGGGCTAGCCCGGCAGCCAGAACGGCCACATCTATCGGTGGCTTAGTAGGGACATGTCGCCCAACATGGGTTTGGCCTCGCGGGGGTTGTTGGTTTTAGTCGCAGAGGATGGCACGTTTGTCAACTTCGGTATGCTTGTCACCGGGGGTCGTCCTCATACGCGACGAGCGCTTTGCACGTCGTTTCGACGAGTGCGCGAGGCTCAGGAGTAGCCTTAGTGGTGCCTCTCGGGGTGCCGCATCTCCGGCTGCGCTGTGCCACAAAGCGTAGGTCTCTACGCTAGGGATGACCGGTCCAGGATTTATAGGTTCATGGTAGGGATGTGGATTCATGCCGGGAAGTGAGCGTGCCTTTAACAGCTCCGGTACCACACATGGATATGTGGTTGGTGGCTTATCTGCCGGCCCCAGCGAGGTTGTCGTTAGCTCCTCTTCCGAGGAACGAGTGGTGAGCGGCTTCATTGCTCCGGTACCAGTCTGGAGAATCTGGTAGTACCATTTTGGTACGAGGTAGCTCTCCTTTAAGAGAACCGAAACTAGCGTTTGGGGACACGATCTGTCTATAACTGATCCCTGACGTTGTACTGTCAGGCCACCCCTTCGGGGTACAGCGGACCCCTCTCTTCATACCCATGCTGGTCATAGCTGGGGACGCTATCTATATAACATATATGCATAGGTTTAGAGGAATGGGTTTCCTGTACCCTATCTTATGTGTGAATATGCGACTGCAGTGGCTGTACGTGAGGGCACCATAATATACATAGTTGTAGACGATATTTGAGGGCGGTTTGGTGGAGTATGGAGGAAATGGAAGTAAGCGAGACATTGACAGGGAATAGAGTGGAGTGGAGGAGGAAGACAACGGTGCCGATCCCACATAGTGTGCAGATTTCAATTTCATCTTTATCTATTGGCTAAAATATCTCAGGTTTGATCGTAGTATAAATTTCGTTTCCTTTTTAAAACATTGTTTCTGTATTAGCTAAGTTATCTAAAATATAAAGCCGTGGTCTACCACAAAGGATAAATAAGAAATGAAGCAGCATACACGATCGTCTTCATAGACATAAGAGGAATGGGAAATATTTTCATCATTTCTCATTCCTCCTTTGCGGTGGAAACATATCTTACATTTTTAGTTCTGTATTTAATGGACCTATATACTAACTGACACAAAAAGAAAGACATTACTATCCCATAAATCTTTGCGTAGCTATTATAAAGTCTTCACGGCATTTGCGGAAAATTTTCAATTTAATGCTTAATCAAACGAATTAATGTTCAGTGAAATGTCGAATTCAGTATTTATTACTCTACCTACCTGTCTGTGCCAAGTTTCTAGCCTATAATCTTCTGAAACTTGCAAGTAACATTAAAACTACATATTTTCTATAATAAGAACGTTGAGCTGAAGAAGTTTAATTTTAATAGTCATTCAACAAATAACTATCGTTTTTTTT
This sequence comes from Idaea biselata, assembly GCA_958496205.1. Classification (NCBI taxonomy): domain Eukaryota; kingdom Metazoa; phylum Arthropoda; class Insecta; order Lepidoptera; family Geometridae; genus Idaea; species Idaea biselata. The sequence goes on along the minus strand of OY292401.1, from coordinate 6,364,525 downwards.
TCTTTTTTTTTAAACTCGTTTAAAAAAACTTTTTATCGTTTATTGTCATAATCACCACTAAACCAAACTATAACCACATCTATACCTATTACAAATTAATAAGAAATAAAGTACCTACATCATTATTAACAACATCTTTTATTTTGGCTCGAACAAGAATACTAAAAGAAAATAAATGATTTTCGTGAATATCTTAGCATGTGCATTTTCGCTTTTTCAAATTACGTATACACAAAAGCATTACTCCAATGAAAATGGAACTATTGTTTTCAATTATTTCGCAGACAAATATAATAGACACTATAAAAATGAAAACGAAAGACAGTTGGGTCAAAAAAACTATATTAACAATTTAAACAGCGTTTCTGTTCTCAACGAAAATCGTAAGTATAATTCTACTCTTTTTGTTCCTAATATGTATGCAGATATGAACCCTAAGGAGTTTGAAGAACGTTATGCTATTACTATAAAACCATGTGAGTACCTATAGTTACTTAATGTACACTTGTTTTAAAACGAACGGTTTAATTTTATTACAGACTTTATTTAAAAAATATTTTTAGTGTGAAACGTATATTAAAACTACTTTTGAACGTGGCGACTGTACCATTTCCATACAAACTTAATACCAAAATAAATTATGAAAAATTTAGTTTTTTACCTTAATATCGATATTATTCGGATTAAGATTTTACTTTTAAAGGGGGGAACCCTTTAAAAGTAAAATCTTACATTTTTCAATGAAAAAAATATTTCTCCGTTTTATATAATTTCGAATTAATATTTTGGAAAACCTTGCGGTGGGGACCCTTTAAAAGTAAACTCTTAATCCGAATAATATCGATATTAAGGTAGAAAACTAAATTTTTCATAATTTATTTTGGTATTAAGTTTGTATGGAAATGGTAACAGTCGCCACGTTCTTAAGACGGGGAAAGATGATTATCAACTGTCCTTTTTCGGTTGCATAGGAGTGAGTGGGATAGAATTGTATGAAAATAACAATGATTTATCTTTAAAACTATGATCACTACACTAAACACACTGTACTAAATGTACATTATTTCATCAAAGCACGATGGAGCGGAACGGAGTAATATAATTTTATACTATGTATTAAAAATTGAAATCAATTTATTTCCAAATCTTTGCGTATAACTGCAAAGATTTGGAAATAAATTGATTTTAGTTGAAAATTTGACGTAATTTTGTGATTATTTTTCATCATCATCATCCGAGCGTTGTTCCCGGTTGCATCCCTCTCGAGAGCCCGGGGTCCGCTTTCCTACTTTTACGTCTCCACTTCGCACGATCTTCGGCATCCCGTGTAGTGAGGCCATTTGCACGCATATCCGATCTTACAACGTCAAGCCAGCACTTCTTGGGTCTTCCCAATCTGCCGCGGCCGGGCGGAGGCGCCATGGCAAGACATTTGTTTCCCACGTAACTAGCCGGTTTTCGTAGAACGTGGCCGTACCACCGTAAGCGGCATTCTTGCAGTTTGTCTGCAATGTCTCGGACATGAAGGCTGCCCCTGATGCGGGAGTTTCTGACGCGGTCTTTTCGCGTCACTCCACACATCCAGCGCAGCATCTTCATCTCCGTGACACGCAGCTCCTGCTTATGTCGCTCAAGCAATGGCCACGCCTCACTACCATACAAAAGGACAGGTCTAATGATCGTTTTATAGACCTGTCCCTTCAGTTTAACCGGCATTTTCGGGTCACAGATGACACCAGTTACCTCTCGCCACTTGGCCCAAGCTGCCGAAATGCGGGACTTGACGTCACAATCGATGTCGCCGGACTCGTGAAGCACAGATCCCAAGTACTTAAACTGGTCTGTCCGCTCGACCATGTGACCGTCAACGCAGACAGGTGTGGGATCTGTGGTATTGCTAGCCAAGTATTCGGTCTTCGCTACGTTGAGTTGCAAACCGCCGTTCTCAAGTGACTCTTTCCAAGCATTTACACGCCTTCCAAGCCGTCCCTTATCCGAGTCCGCTAGCGCAATATCATCAGCATACATGAGCATCCACGGGGGCTGCTCGTGTGCGTCTCGGATGACTACGGACAGTGCGTCCAGTATTACGCTAAACAGAAACGGACTTAGGACGGATCCTTGGTGGACTCCGACTGTAATGGGAAAAGATTTAGTGTCACCAACAGCAGTTCGCACCACTGAATCGGAATTTCGGTACATGTCCCGGATGGTTTCAATATAAGTTTCAGGCACCCCTTTGGACCGCAGCGCCCACCAGATCATCACGCGAGGAACACAGTCGAAGGCCTTCTGCAAGTCCAGGAACAGAAAATGCAGAGGCGTATTCTTCGTTCTGTATTTCTCCATAACGATCCTTAGGGCGAAAACAGGGTCCATGGTACCATGACCGGGGCGGAAACCATACTGGCCCTCCGAGACAGTGCACTCCTGCCGGATCCGAGAGTCAACTATACGCTCGTAGAGCTTCATGGTGTGGGACATGACCTTTATACCACGATAACTTCCACACTCCTGCACAGATCCCTTGCCCTTGAACACTGGAGTGATAACACTCAGTCTCCATTGGGCGGGGATTCTGCCGGTCTCGAGTATGCGGTTAAAAAGGTTGGTTAAGATGCCCACACCACGAGAACCCATAGCTTTCCATACTTCGATGGGGACTCCATCGGCGCCGACAGCTTTCCGATTCTTCATGCAGCGAAGAGCCTTGCGCACCTCCTCAGGCGTAATCAGTGGCACAAGTCCTAGATTCGGAGGGAGTTCCGGTGGCTGCACCTCTTTATACTGCTTATTGAGCAGTTCGTGGAAATAAGAGCGCCACCTCTCCTTCACCGCGAGGTCCTCGCATAGCAGGTTACCATTAGGATCTTTTACACAGCGGCACTTGGATATATCCTGTGCCGCTTTGATCCTAGAACGTGCCAACTTATAAATAAGCTTCTGCCCCTCAGACGTTTCCAACTTATCGTACAGTGGCTGTAAGTGGTCCCGTCTGGCTCTGGCTACTGCTCTCTTTGTGGCACGTTTGGCAGACCTGTACGCGTCGCGATCTTCAGGAGAGTTGGACGCTTGCCACTTTTTAAAGAGGGCTTTCTTCACCCTAGTCTCCCTCTGGACTGTGTCGTTCCACCACCAAGTTTCTTTGTCACACTTGCGTCCTCCCTTAGACATACCGAGGACCGACCGCGCCGAATCAGCGATAGACACCTGAATCCGGTCCCAGTGTTCCTGCACCGATTCGCCTTCAGCATTGGCACATTTGTCGCCGATTGCTGAGGCGAGCATCTGGGACTTGACTTCATCAAGCCTCCACCATCTGATTCGGCGCTGACATGGTTCCGGTCGTTTGTCTTTGGTCTTTACACAGAGATCCATGACAAGGATACGGTGTTGGGCAGTGAGACTCTCACCGGGTATGACTTTGCAGTTGGCCACGTTGCCGATGTGGTGTCTCCTAGTGATTAGAAAATCGATTTGGGTAGCGCGCCCCCCGCTCCTGTAGGTGATCAAGTGGTCGGGCTTCTTTTTGAAATAAGTGTTCACGAGTGCCAGGTCGGCAGTGGCACACGTACGCAGAATTTCTTCCCCTTCCGCATTCCGACTGCCATACCCGAAGCCTCCATGAACACGTTCAAATTCCACCCCCATCTCACCCACATGACCGTTCAGGTCACCACCCAAAACGATTCCCTGCGACAACGGGATTGCCCCAAGTACCTCGCCAAGTTTATCCCAAAACGACCTCTTATCAGCGTCGCTACAACCGACCTGTGGCGCGTAAGCACTTACTAGGTGAGTAGGAACCCCCCCAATAAGCACCTTTACGCACATAAGTCGGTCGCTAAAGCGATTCACCTCCAAGATATCGTCATGCAACCCCTCAGCGAGCACCACAGCCACCCCGTTCTCTCCACCTGGTGCTCCCGTGTAGATCAGCTTGTAGCCATTCCCAATGAGCCGGGATCTGCTGCCTTTCCATCGAGTCTCCTGCAGGAACGCCACGGCCACCTTCCGCCTGGAAAGTACGTCGGCTAGCTCCCTCGCGCGTCCGGTTAGCGTGCCAATGTTCCACGTTGCGAAGCGGAGTTTCGGGGTTCGCGTCTTTAACCGTGCCCGCCCGTGGCACGGTAGCCCTAGTCCACTTGCCACAAGAGTCGGGCGAAACTCCTGCGCGCCGTTATGCGGCGGCGCCCTATCCCTGTGGCCATAAACTCTTTTACTACTTTCCATAAAGATTTGGCAAATTTCGACTTTCACGGGAGCGACTGCCGTCTGACCTCCCAACCCCGAAGGGAAAGTCTGCGCCAGAGCCTCGTCCGTTTTTCAGCAGGTGCACCGGCTAGCAGGTGAGGTTGGCTTGGGCCCAACGATCTTAGTGGGCCCCATACACACCCTATTTTGTTATTATTTTTGATTGCTTAAAATGTAAAACTTCATGTTTTAACTATAAAGAGGAAATTAAGAGTATAATACAATTATTTCTAAGATCGTCATTTCACATAGGTCGTGGGCGGCCTTAACTACAATCTTATATAAATTGAAAACAAAATCCGTGAAAAACTGTACGAAAAAAACAATTTCCTGAACATTTTATTTGACTGAAAAAAGAAACAGTTGACAAATACATGTGTCATGTACTTAACAAAATATTAACTCTTTTACCATTTTTTTACTTGACATAATATGCCACTGAAATTCCCTCGTACACTCCCATTGTGATGGAACGTAGAGAAATAAGAAATCCAACATCTGTCAGGCAAAACCATAATGTCGTCAAGATATACACAAGCGAAAGTCAAATAATATTAACAGCAGGGGGAAAAATTCAGAGGGATTACATGTTTATGTCAAGTAAAACAAAGGCGGGAATATTGATAATAAAGAGCGCTAAATAAACTCCATTATAATCTTTTAACCTGTGCTTTTAACCATATGGTTTTTTTTGTATTTTTTCCTATTATGTATTTAAGGTTTAGTAAAGAAGATTTATAATATTTTTGACTATGTATCAAGATTTAGTGCGAAAAATAATTGTTAATTTATTAGTGAAACTCATTTTAACTTTGTAACGGTTTAGGTAAAAATTAAAGTAGGTAGGTACATACATTTTTACAGATATTAATAACTTAGACATTATAATTTTATATTTTTCAGATTATAACGTGAGAGATCCTCACCAATCAGAACTTTTACGAAATGAAAAGAGAAAAAATACCGATGCAAGTAATCTATACGATTTAACGCAAGCTGAGGAACTTTATTCCCAATTCCTGACGAAGTATGGAAAAGAAAAAGCCATCAAAAAGAGGGCTATCCCTCTTGCTAATTTTTACAGATTCTTGAAAACACTAGTAGAAATCAATCGGGAAAATTTTGAAAATGAAGAAAATAAATCCATTGATGGAACCGCGAACGTTTTACATGAACCTGATGATTTTTTTTACTAAGTATCTAAGACGTTTTTTAATAGTTATACCTATTAAAAACCTATTAAAAATATTAAATTATATTCAGGTTAGTTTAGTAAAAAATCTTGAGCTCCTAAAACGGCTCCATTACACATTATCCGTCATTGACCAGTAAAATATTTAAAACCGGGCATCGTCAACCGATTTCATATTACGGATTAAGTAATTGAGCTCTAAATACAATCGCATTCAGCGCAAAGCTGTAGAATAGAAAATATAGTTTTTGGAAATCATGAATTGGACAATATTCAAAATTGTAATTATTTAATTTTTAACAGTAGAGTAATTGTATACGTAGGTACTATTTAAATATTTTGACTTTACTCATTATTTATTTCACATTAAACTAGTTAATCCACGGTTTAAACCCGCCAACTTTAATTTACTTTAATCTACGGTATATCATAATAACTGGACGTTTAATTTTTCCATTATAGTATTTTCTGTATTTAAACCGACTTAGTTATCTTTCTATAATTTTCGTGAAATGCACCCATGGTGTCACTGTTAGTAATAACTTTACCATTGATGTAATCATGTTTACTGTTCTAGTTAAGTAATATGATTGTACTGGTGTCAGCCATGGTAGGCTTACTGTGGAGATAGTTCCTCATACATAATTGCACTCCCGGCTTAATTATGGCGCTAAATCAAACACTCGAGCATATGTACGGACTCATAGAACCACACGTCATAATAATAATAAATAAATAAATAAATAATTTCTCCGAACAACACACAGCGCCATCTAGCCCCGTGGTAAGCGACTAAGCTTGTGTTACGGTGACTAGACAACGGATATAATACTTATATTTATTTTTCTTTTGTAAATACATACATATTATACATAGAGGGACACCCAGACCAGACACAAATATTTATTTTTTAAGCATAAATACTTGCACCCGGCGGGAATCGAACCCGCAACCTCCTGCATTGCAGTCGCGCTTTCGCACGACGCGCCACCGAGGTCGTCAATGTAGTAATGTAGTAGATACATTCTACTATTGGACTTTGTCTAACCTTCCTTAGAGCGAAACCTGTAATTGTTTCGAAACGTTGAACATTGACACAATGATAAAATTCATAAACACCACGCGATTAAAACTGAAAAATGAGTTTAATTTCAATCCAACATCGCGAAAACACAAGAATAATCGAATCTATCTATACATTATGTCGTAGGATTACAGTAGAGTTGGTCTGTAAACCAAAATTGAGCCAATCAGATTGAAGGAAAACCAATGTTATTAGAGCAATGAGTTTTTTTTTGCAAAAAACCTGTTTATCAAATTATCCTACGACACATATAAAATTCAAAGTCCTGACTGATCGATTGATTAACTGAACTATATATATCAACGCACAGCCTATTCCACTAGACCTAGAGACATTGTGTGTTTTTTGAGATGTGTATTCACTTTTAGCCTTATTATTAAACGTGGAGTAAGGTCGGAATAATTTTACCACTTTTTGTTTCTATCTGTCAACTTTGAAAGTTCTTGTCACGGAAAAAGACAAAGCATGTTCACACTACTCCGACCTTACTCCGCATTGGGTTTTTGGAAAATTCTGCGAGATCGGGACTTAAGCCGCTGAAACCGCATAAAACGGTTAGTAACATACTATTATTAATTTTTATTTCTTTTATCACTACCTACACTTCTATTGTATTAGCAGACGTTATATTGTATTCTGACAACGCAATATTTTAGGTGATTGTCCTCATACTGCAATTTATTGATTAAAGTTGAAGGTACCACAGCAAACGTGTCGGTAACCCGAGAGATAGAAGATTTACTGCAAATGTTAAGTACGTTGAAATCCGCCAGCTGCCTCGCCAAGAATTATAGGGCATCTCTTTGGAACAGTTTAAATGGAAACAAGAAACAAACATACGCTATGTCTACTGCCATTTCCTTTGTGGATTTAAAGGCATGGAGTTGTAAAGCGGGATTTTTCAAGACTTTGAGAATGGCACGTGGACCAAGATTATTGCTTTCTGTTTGAAACCATTCATCTTTTGGGTCAAAGGCACATAATATGTACATAACTATATTCACAGATATATGGGTTATCTTGCTAAATAAAAAGTTAGTACGTTTACAGACTGTACCTACTTTTCCTAAAAATAAACAAATAAAATGCAGTGACAGTGTCCCGTTTTTAGGGTATTTTTTTCTATACTTATACCTATGTGTTATCTATCTCAGACCTCAGAAGGGTCCATCTACGTTTTTGCCTCTCGGTAACTTTCGCCATCCTAAGGTTGTCTGGAAGTAATCGCTTTTAGCGATAAGGTCGCCCATTTGTGCAACGTTCTATTTTTAAGCTTTTTGTGTTTCTATACTTCATGTTTGTAATATGATTGTATTGTACTGTAAGTTGTGCAAATAAAGCGTTTTTTTTTTTTTTTTTTTTTTAATTTTTTTTTTCATTTAGAACGTATATTAAACACACATACGTACGTTTTGAAACGTCGAGATTTTATTTTACCGAGGTTTCAGAACGCGCCCTCCGATGAGAAGAAACCACAAGAAACTCATGGGGTTTTTTTTTCAATTATTTTTTTTATCATGTTTTATATTACAATCGTCATAATACAGATATTTGTAATTTGAACAGGAGCAGTTAACAATCATGTCCATGGATTCTTTTCATCAAAATATTTAGACGTGCTATAGTACGCCTTATTACACAATTTAAGCTTAATATATTTTTTGAATCTTGTAATGGACATGTCACATACGTCTTCTGGTAGTTTATTATAATAAAGTACACTAGTACTACAGAACGACTTACTTATTTTCTGGAGCCTACTATAGGGCACAGTCAGATCATCCTTATGTCTCAAATTAACCTGACGGACATCACTGTATTTGTGAAATTTACTTGATTTATTCTTATGTACGTATAGCAGATTTTCATATATGTATTGAGAGTACACAGTTAAAATGTTTATCTCTTTAAACTTTTCTTCAAGCGATTCCCTGGGGCCCATTTTGTAGATAGCTCGCACCGCTCTCTTTTGCAAAACAAAAATGGTTTCTATGTCAGCAGCACACCCCCACAGCAGGATACCATATGACATGATGCTGTGAAAGTAACTGAAGTAGACTAGGCGGGCCGTCTCAACATCTGTGTATTCCCGGATTTTCTTAACTGCATAAGCTGCGGAACTAAGCCTTTTGGACAGAGCTTCCACGTGTGGGCCCCATTGAAGCTTAGCGTCTAAAGTTATACCCAGAAAGACAGCTTTATCGACTATTTCGATCTCCTCATTATCAATTTTAACAGTGGTTTTAACTTGTTTTACATTTGGTAGTGTGAATCGAATACATTTAGTTTTAGATCCATTTAGTAGCATATTATTAACATTAAACCAATATACTAATCTAGAGAGAGCATTGTTCACGTCGTCAATATTAGGTTGTCGTCTTTTTACTTTAAATACCAATGAGGTATCATCTGCAAACAATACTATCCCATGATTTTCCTTTACGAGGAAAGGTAAGTCGTTAATATATACCAGAAATAAAAAAGGTCCCAATATGGATCCTTGAGGAACTCCTAAAGTTACAAGTGATCCAGGGGAACGTTTACCGTTAATGTCGACACACTGAATCCTATCACTCAGGTAAGAAGAAAGAAGATCCAATGCGCTGTCCCCGATACCGTAGTGTCGTAGCTTCATGATCAAAGTATCATGTCGAACACAATCGAACGCTTTGGAGAGGTCACAGAATACGCCATATGCATCATGCGACTCCTCCCAAGCATCAAATATGTTTTCAATTAATGCAATGCCCGCATCAGTAGTCGAGCGACCCTTACTAAAACCGAACTGTTTATTGTGTAAAATATTGTTGTCATCAAAATGCTTTAGTAGCTGGTTCAATATAATTTTTTCAAAAATTTTGCTTAATGTAGGTAGTACTGATATGGGTCTAAAATTAGAGGGGTCCGATGTACTACCGGATTTAAATAATGGAATAACTTTACTAAATTTCATTTGATCAGGAAACACGCCACAATCTATGCACCTATTGAATATAATAACAAGCTCAGGTACAATAACTTCTATCAAGGATTTAACAATAGGAACAGAAATCCCCCATAAGTCTTTAGTTTTCTTTACATTGATTTGTTTAAGAATTACTAAAATATCATGTTTTTTAACATATTTGAATTGAAAAGCTTTACTACATTCAGGTACATTTGCTTCTAAAAGAGATTTAGCAATGGGGGTAGATGAGTTTAGGGCTTTTGTCAGAGTAGTAGGCACATTAGTGAAAAAATTCTCAAACTCATTCGCAACATCTTGGTCAGTGTTTGTCATCCTTCCGCCAATGTCCAACTTAAAATCAATATTTTTGTTTAAGACTTTACCAGTTTCAGCATTTATTATTTTCCAAGTGGCTTTAATTTTATCATTACTATTCTTTATTGTAGATTTAATGTGTAAGGACTTCGCTAGTATACAAACTCTTTTAAATATCTTTGAGTAATTTTTAACGTAAGCCCTAAACTCTTCTGATGTATGAAACTGTCTCTCTGCATACAACTGGTAAAGTTTTCGTCTGCTTCTATGAATGCCGACCGTGGCCCAGTCACTGAACTCACGCTTGCCTGATACCACCATTGATCTGGACGTGAAAATAGATTGAAATTGTTCGTTAAGAACCGAAAAAAAGTTGTTGTATAATATGTTTGCATCCATATCACATGGTAGAAATGGCATGATGTTAGCCAAATTCAATTTAAGTTTCTCTAGTCGAACGGCAGTTACTGGCACATATGTTATTTTTCTTTTGGGTATTGGTTTTTTTACTATTACAAAATTGACTAACTGGCCACTATGATCTGATTGTAATTTGTTTATAACAGATTTGCTAGTAGCAGTAACATCTTCGGATATGAAGACGTTATCTATGCAGGTTGCAGTGGTTTCAGTGGTTCTGGTAGGCTCCAGAAACAAATTAGTTAGTTTGTGTGATTGAGACAAATTTAAAAGTATGGTGGAGGAAGAAGATACTTTAAGTAAATCAACATTAAAATCCCCACATACAATCAATTGCTTTTTTGATTTTGTTAGTTTTGCTAACATTGCATCTAATATGTCAATAAATTTATTAAAATTGTATGGCTTTGGTCGTCTGTACACACATGCTATTATTAACTGCTCCAGTTCTACACAAGCTATTTCATTTACACATTCTACAGACATAGATACGATATCTTTTCTTTCTTTATATTTTAGCTGTTTATTCAATAAAATAAGAGAACCTCCTTGCTTCGTATTTACCCTGCAGAATGAGCTGCCAACCTGGTGATTGCTGAAACTGAACATGAGCTCGTGAGCCCGGAGGTGATGCTCAGTTAAGCACACAATATCAATATTTTCAGAGTTCATATACAGTTCCAGTGTTAGTCTTTTGCCCTCTGCAAAGCCACGGATATTCTGATGCACCAGGTTGATATTACTTACATAGTTTATTTTACATTTTTTTATTTGAGGGCAATTATTAAGGTAATTATGATTATTCGACTCATCGGATAGCGCAATTAAAAGTTGACTATTACAGCTAGAGGATACCTCCATTGTCGCAGAATCTATTTTAGACAAACTAACATTTATGTCATTGAGTTTAATGCAAGAGCGTGCCTCTTTTGTCTCAGAAGTTAATTTAAATTAGGTGGATATGAACAATTACCCAATGTCAAATTATTATATTGAAGTCGGTTACAATGCTCAATAGAAGCATTTTGGGTAGCCAAGATATTGGCTGTAGTTTTAAAAAAATAATGTAGCGAAATGGCTACTTGTCTTTTAATATAATCTGAAAGCTTATGCTTACCCTTCGTCAAATAATAATTATTACTAATAATATTATTGATGTCAATAACATTGAATTTCTTATTGTAACAAGATATAGTGTTCAATGTCAAGTTTATGTTATATCTTAGCCTATTTTCCGCAGCTGGCAAGTCATTGTAGTAGGGAAGTGTAAACATTACAATTTTGTTTATATCGAGTGAATCTAAAGTATCACAATATTGAATAAGGTCTCTTTTGGTTAGACTTCCCCTATTTCCCATAAAAATAACTAAATTATCGCTTTTATTAAATTTATAGTTACTAATGCGTTGCATTATCTGTAAATAAGATGCAGATGGCATACAAAAGTTAAAGTAGGACTGTCCCTCCGAGTTAACATTTAATCTGATCCCAAGATTCGATCCACCCTCATCACAGAAGATAACTGTTTGATTTTTGTTATTATTAGAAACGGCACACGACTGCTGATTCTGGCTACTTGGTGGCAGTGAGGGTGAGGTGGGACTATTTACTGGTACTGGTACTGGCTGGTTGCAGCGTTCATCTATCTATCTATCTATCTAACTCTCGCTGACATAGTTAGCGTTAAAAAAAACTTATAAAATGTACCTATCTTAATAATATTGTCGAAACAGTTCCATCGTGAGTTGCTCTATTTAAAATACTAATTCCCAGGATTCCCAGAATTTCCAGAATTTCTAATTAACTAATAGCCTTATGTCTAGTGTTCATCTAGGTTAGGCAGTAAATATATATCTAGCATAAGTAATTATAGACACAGTTCACCGACAAAGCAACCAAATCATGTAGGTTTTATATAAGTATGTACTAACTGCGTGCTGGGCTACGTAATTACTAATAACTTAATTAGGTGAACGTTTGTTTTAACTTTGTTAATTATTTTCCATTAGCCCTAAAACCATGTACTTAAGTTTGTCGGTATTTATGTATCTGTAACTAAACCACGGATTCTAACCTTTTACAGTACCTACATATAGATGTGGAACATAATGGCAGCAAAGAATGGATAGTAGGTATTGAAGAGTATCGCGACTGATCCCATTCACTTGAGCACAGGATTGAAAGATTTACCAGGGTGTTATTCTGCCACTACGGAATTTCTCCTGGGATGAATCTATGCCAGGGTAGATAGCCCGAAGAGCGTAGAAACCTCGTTACGTTTAGCCGCTGCTGTTCGAATCTAACAAAATATCTAACGCCCGTGCTTTGGGTTCATATGAATGTGTGTTTGGGGGAAATCGTGAATATAGACTTGTCTTTGCCGCGTTTTCAATTTGTTTTTATGTTTTGCTTTTTATTGGAGTAATTCTATTTCATCCAGACAAGCTAAAGTTCGATTGGAGTGTGATGTTGACGACGACGAAGCGGAATTTAATTTAGTTTTTATGATCATTGCATTTATTCCTCCTAAATATTGTTTTTATTTAGGTAGTCTGTTTTCGGCGATATATTCGGAGCGCGTAATGAAATTTTATCTCGTACCTACTGTTGACTTATTTGTTTATTAAAACTAAGCGTCTTTTTGCGTACCTTTTTCATTTATTAGAATCTGTATTGTTTGTTATCAAAAAGCAATTTATCACGACCCAAGTTTAGAGGCATCGTAATCCTCGTACAATGAAAACCCGTCGCGGTCTGTGAACTTTTGTCGGTTTTCAAATATTTCAAAAGTGGCATTTCACAGGTTCATGTGAGTTCCATTTGGCAAAGCGCCGCTCGCCTCAACCTCTTGGTGGTAGGTATAATTCAATTGTTCATGTACGTACACTTTGATGGTCGGTAAAATAACAGTGCAAAGGAATATTCACATTCGATGTGTCTAGTTACATTTTTAACCCTGGATTTTAGGACTTTTCCCAGTTGGATGTATCCGCACCTAACTTTTCTTTTTATCGTTCTCTATTTGAAACAAGTATTTTCACAACTGATAGTTTCTCAAAGAAAAACTTAAAGTTGAGCGCTTTGGCTTTGTGAGGCGTAATAGACGTTATATAGACGATATATTCGCTCGCTATGATCCGGTTATGTTTTGAAATGAAACAACAATGAATATGAAATATTCGTTTACAAAATCTGTAAGTATCAGCCACTACCTTTCGATATTTTGTTTGTTTTTCATTTTCAACGTATCATTGAAATTGAATGGCATATTGTTAAAGGATACAATTCCATAACAATATAACAGTAAAATTTTTACAATGTTTTTTTTTATTGAGAATAAACTGAACGTTATCAAAGGTTTAATTTTCATAATGTAGGTAGGTACCTATATTGTAGTTCAAACTAACAACGTGCCTATTTTCTAATTAGTTCTACCCTTATTTATAGCTTTGCACGCGTTAATAAATAAAAGGGTGTCTATGACATCACCTTGAGTCCCCTAGTATCGAGTTAAAGAGATTGACGTCATGAGTTCGATGACCACCACACCCTCTTCATACCTTCCGTACAAACTACCTGCCTAACTAAAACTATGTGGATACATTATAATTAGTGAAGGCTAGATATTGCAAGGATCTGAGATACGCGAGTCTAGTTTTGAATATTATCATCATTCATAATACTAATTATGTATGATACATACAGATAAAAGTATTTACCATAAGTTTTTCTTCTGTTTTCGCGGTATTGGATTAAAATGAAACATTTTTTTCGGTTTAAAAGCCGCGAGATGTTTATTACTTTGAGCATTGCCTGACTATACTCACGGCCGAATACAGAAACATTACTCAAAATTTGAGTTCTACTTATAGGTACTAGTAAGCAGCTCCTAACTAAAAAAATCCCATAGTAATTTTGAATTTAGAAGCTGCAATTCAATTATTTAAGAACCCCTCAATTTTTAAGTGGCATTTCTGTATTCGGCTATCTATGTACCTACTAAATATTGGTATATGCCTGTGAAAATTTCATTTTATAAATATTCAAACACAAATGGCGAAGCTGGCGTCAACTGAACCAATTTAACGGAAGTAAATAGAATACTACCCATTCATAAAAAGAGCGGGTAAAAATTTGCATCAAGAACTTTTCGACGATTTTTGTTCCGTTCGTTCAACCAATATGGTATACAGATTTGGATACTACTCACTGTACCTACATGGAATATTTTAAGAACAATAAAATTTAACAGCGATTCTTTTATACCAGAAATGTGCGTACTGGGTTTCACCCGCGTAAGTCCCGATCCCGTGGTAATATCGGGATCAAAAGTAGCCTATGTTACTCCGGGTGAATGTAGCTTTCTAATGGTGAAAGAATTTTTGAAATCGGTTTAGTAGTTTTTGAGTTCATTCATAATAAACATACACACACACTAAAACACTAATCTTTCCTCTTCATAATATTAGTATAGGTATAGATAGTATGGCAGCAATTAGTATGCCATAGATTTTTCTTCTGTTTACGCGATTTTGAATTGAAATTAAACTTATTTGTAATTTTTAGTCGCGTGATTATTACATTTAGCACTGTTTCAATGCTCAACGTATTGAGACCATAACAAGATCTTCTTCAGGTTTCGTGGTTTCAGGTAAATCTTGATAAATAGACCTGTAAAGGTCTCGAAACGTTGATCAATGAAACAATGCTTAAAGTAACAAACACCACGCGATTAAAACCGGACAATGAGTTCAATTTCGATTTTTGTTCCGTTGAACCAATATGGTATACAGATTTGGTTGCTACTGACTGTACCTACATGAAATATTTTAAGAACAATAAAATTTTACAGCGATTCTTTTATAACAGATAGTATGGGTTTGAAATAAAATTGTTTTGCGTATTTTTGGTAATCTTTTCATACAGGGCTTGGTTACTAGTATATTGTTGTTCGATGTTCAAACGTTTTTCGGTCTATAAACGACAAAATGCTTTAAAACACTTTTTCTCGTTTTTTTTGTTTGTTTTAGAAATCACGAATGTTATCTACATCTTCACGAATATTTTATAGAGGAAAGATTTGTATTTTTTGTGGGTGTGTGTCTGTATGTTTGTAATGAATAAACTCAAAAACTACTATGCCGATTTCAAAAATTATTTCACTATTAGAAAGCTACATTCACCCTAAGTAACATAGGTTACTTACTTTTGATACCGATATTTCCACGGGAACGGGACTTACGCGGGCAATATAACAATGTAGGTATCGTATATGTAGGTATCGGTATGTAGGCACCGTTCTAAAAATTCTTTCTTGTTTCTTAGTTTTTGCCTGGTTTGTCTATCCATGTTTTGGTACAAGAAAGCGTAAATCTGTTTTTTGAAACCGACTTCCAAAAAAGGAGGAGGTTCTCAATTCGTCGCGTAAGTATTATTTTTATGGTTCCGTACTTAAAAGGTAAAAAACGGGGCAAGTGCGACACTCGCGCATAAAGGGTTCCGTACCACTATCACAATTGGATATGGAACCCTAAAATGGTTTACAACAACCAATTTTTAAATTTTATAGAAAAATATGAAATATTTATCTTCGATTCTTACTCCCATCAAACGACCGAATCACTGAAAAAAAAAAAACCTTGGCACAAAGAAAATCTGAAACATAAAATAAACTCTTTTTTAAGTAAGGCAGACTAGTATATTTGACAGATAGGGCAGCCATTTTGAATTCCATAACCAACTCGATTTGTCCTCCTGTCCTTCTTCCTGTCCTGACTCGACTCCTTGTTATTTTTGAAACACGTTTGTTGTATGGGAGCCCCTTTTAAATAATTGTTTTATTTCGTTTTTAGTATTTGTTGTTGTAGCGGCAACCGAAATACATCTTCTGTGAAAATTTCAACCTTCTAGCTATTACGGTTCATGAGATACAGCCTGGTGACAGACGGACAGACGGACGGACGGACAGACAGACAGACAGACAGACAGACAGACAGACAGCGAAGTCTCAGTAATAGGGTCCCGTTTTTACCTTTAGGTACGGAACCCTAAAAACGGAATATTCACAGAAGATGTATTTCTGTAGCAACAAATACTAGAAACAAAATAAATAAATTTTTAAGGGGGGTTTGTCATACAACAAACGTAAGTTTTCAAAGTCAAACGTGTGTCCTTGTTGCGTACACGGATTTAGCTTGCTCTTGTGTTTAGTTAAGGGTTCCCAATTGTGTTAATAGTACGTAACCCTTGACGCACTTTGCTGTTTTTTTAATTTACCTATTACATTATGATTGATTTCCATTTGATTGCAAAAGCATTCAAATGGAAACAAATCTCGCTCTCTGCATAAGTGAAATCCAAGGCAAACGTCCACCGTCAACCAAACTAAATTAATTGAACTTAGCTTGTCATAGTCATACCAGTTTTTCATACATGTGCGTAAACTATCCCAGCTATGTTCACTTAATTGAAAAACTGACGAGCTAAGCTAAACCAACTGTCAGCTTCAAGGTCAGAGAAAATATGAAAAACCATTTTTTTAGCTAACGCTTCCTTTAGGATAGTCTCTGAGTACGGCTGTTAGCAGTAAGATTACAAGAAAGCCTCATTTCGTTAAAAAAACAACATTTTTCAAAGAACAAACGTAATTTCTACAAGAAACGTTGTAATAAAGAAAAAAATAATAAAGGAAAATTTTAAAAAAGACCTAAGCAAAGCGTGCCTGTGGAGCCTGAGGGCTATAAGAGAAGGCATACGGGGGATAAATTACTTCGCTCTTTGTCGGCAGTTTGTCTCCTTGAAAACTTAGAAACCAATTTTTTATCTATCCCAGAAATTGTTTGTTCAAAAAAGAGGAATATTGTTGTTCGATAGTTTCTAACCACTCCAATATATTGGATATGTTTTGCTATTCTTCTACAGTTTCAATAGTTGGAACTTAACGAAAAGGATAGTAAACGCGGGAGGAATACTTAATCATTTTGATAGCTAGCAAAACTTATTCGTATTAATAGTTAATTCGATTTGTTCATTGGTTTTTGGAAAAGGTATTAAAATGTGTTTTGACGTTGAAAACCAAACTCTGTATTAAAATGTAGCATGACGTAGTCCCTTTTATTTATTTTAATTATCTTTGCCAATTATTCTATATTACCTCTAACCAAAGTTAATAATTGGATTTTTCATCTAATTTTAGATGTACGATTTTAAACTTACATGGTTGTTTTCACTACAAATATTATTAAATAACGGGGTATTTACCATGTTTGAATGGGGTATTTACCATGTTTGGGTTTGGGAAACCCACAGCTTCGTTAGCTCCAGACGGATGGACCTGTTATTCTGGTATCCTCTAGGCACGGCTGACAAGGCTGGGAATACCGCCCGTATAGGTGCTGGGCAAGCCTACTTCACCAAATAATGTCCCGGGCACTATACTATGTATATATTACCATAAAATATAGCATGAAATAAAAGCGCTGTATAAATCATCTCAAATTACAAGCAGTAATTATTAAATAACGAGGTATTTACCATGTTTAAATTTGTTTTTAACGGAGCTCGATTTTTACCAGGAATTTCAACTGGCTTGTTCACGAGACACGAAATTCGAAACAATAGCTGGCGAAATATTGAGCTCCGTTAAAAAATAAATTCAAACATGGTAAATACCCCGTTATTTAATAATATTTGTAGTGAAAACAACCATGTAAGTTTAAAATCACGATTTTTTACTTACACTTTACCTTTACCAGCAATCGAAATCCTACTCTAACTGTGCAACAGTTCAAAAATCATATTCAAACTGATAACCCAGTCAATAGGGAACATAGTATTTTTGGCTCAAATTTTCAATAAGGCTTAAGGCAGTATTTCCTTGTAAGTAATCAAGATGTTCGAGAAAAAATGTTACTTAAATTGATAAGGGTATGACAGTCAAATTTCGACGAATATAATCAAAGTGATGTGACGTTCGCAGCTCCAATTTACACTGCAAGATTTGATTGAGAATTCAAAAAGATTCATTTCTAAGATAATTACAGATATACTTACCTACTAAGTATATCTTTAGTTACATTTTCAGGAAATGCGCCTGAAGGTGAATGCGAAGTTCTAGAGGCGCGACCATGATCAAATGATCATGGTTCTAGTTTTTTTGGCAAAAATAACGAAGTTGAACAACGAAATGTTTTCTATATTGTTTTCTAGCTACTTACACCCGTGTTTTTAGACGAATCTAAGAGATAACTTTAGGTAAGCAATGCTCTGTCTTGCTCTAAAAAGTGATTTTTAACGTCAACGAGAATGTGACAGACACATTACTTAGACAATTAATTACTTATATAGATGTGACTAAGTACGATACGAGTGTAAGACCATAGTCAAGATTTGAAACCATCCTGCCTAAATTTGAATGCAACTATAATTTTCTAAAATCATAATATTGTCGAAATTTGGGTTTTAAATATACCTAGAGTTGATAATTAATATGGTATAGTTTTTTATTTAATTTTTCGTATCTCTACCAGATGCCGTTCATTGATTTCCTGTAAAACCTCCGAAACGTTACGTAATTTTCAGCTCCCAACTTTCTACTTAACGAATTCACCTAAAGTCTATCTCATTTTATCAATTGTCAAAGTTTAAAAACTTAATCCACTTAGGACTCTTTAAGGGAGGACCGTTGTGCGCATGACTAAATCTCCCTAGCGGGAAAACGAAGGACATTACGCGAACAGCCCTACTCGGGGCAGCACGGTTATACCGTATCAGTCGGTAATGAAATACGAAACAGATCGGTGGCGGATATAAACTATAAAACGGCCGGTGCCTGGTTTACTTATCACGTGTGATTTAAACAAAAACATGGATTGCGCCGATGTTCTCAAACCAAATATGTGTGTCAAATAGTTGTGATGTGACTAAGTTTAGTTGAAGACGTGGATATTAAAATTATGTTTAGAGGAAACATAATTTTCAATATGAATATGAGGATTTTCTCCTTTATCGCATTGTGTGGTAAGTTGTAGAATAATTAAATTTTGAAAGAGTTTAAAAAAGTCATTTTAATGTCGATAGACATTAAAATGACTTACTTACCCGTATTCATAGACGTGTCGAGTAATTACTATTGCTGATTGTGTTTGCTGAGTACCTACCTTAAGTCTATATCACTCTTTTGTCGGACAAGTGTGACTAAAATGCCACAACTTGCCTCAGCTCTGTTATTTTTAATTATTTTCGAAAACGGTTCAGCAATTGTTGGTAATTATTCAAGAAATTACTAGCATTTGAAAAGTTTTAGTGACACCTTGCAAAATAACCAGAACAGAACAAAAAAATACATAGATACAAGTCATAGTTGAGGTCTAAAAAAGGTGACCTTGGTGGTCAAAATCACTGACAAGAGAAGGATAAATGTATTTAGCCAAAGTCATTATACTCGAATCGTCTATAAATACGGGTGATAAACATATTATAGGTATAAGCTTTATACGATTAAAATTTTGTTCCATTGGTTCTATTAGAGATCCCCAAAAAGGTTTCACTACGTTTAAGCTTCAGAAAAAGGTCTTTTCTTCGGTATCTTTCGGGCAAACAGTAATTATCTAATTACATTTACAATTTTATTTTCGTCTACAAAGTACCTGGTCGTTGGGAAAGAACAAAATAATTATCACGATAAAAAACAAAATTAGTAGTTACATTACAAGTGGGTTAGGTTAGGTTAGGTTAGAGCTATAGTAGATCTAACCTATCCTAACCTATCCTTTATCATCCTATCCTTTTCTACACGAGAAAGTTAAAACGTATTAGTATGTATGTTTGTTACTCTTTTACTACGTAAAAACTACTGAACCGATTATGACAAAACTTGGAACATAGCCAGCTGGAGTTCTGGAATAAAACATAGACTAATTTTTATCCCGGATCGGGACATGAGTGAAGGATGAAACCACAGGATGCAGTTTTTCTTGAAGAAAATATATTGGTGCGCGGTCCAGATTCGTAGCGCACCTTTACCCCTTACTTATAAACGATGACTAAGTTTATGTAACGTTTGTCTTTAAACTGTGACATGAAGTTTCAAAGTTAACAGACAGTGACAAAGGTTACCTATACCTACTCAGTCATCTTTACTAATATTATCAAGAGGAAAGATTAATATTTGTGTGTGTCCAGATTCGTAGCGCACCTTTACCCCTTACTTATAAACGATGACTAAGTTTATGTAACGTTTGTCTTTTAACTGTGACATGAAGTTTCAAAGTTAACAGTCAGTGACAAACGTTACCTATACCTACTCAGTCATCTTTACTAATATTATCAAGAGGAAAGATTAATATTTGTGTGTGTCCAGATTCGTAGCGCACCTTTACCCCTTACTTATTAACGATGACTAAGTTTATGTAACGTTTGTCTTTTAACTGTGACATGAAGCTTCAAAGTTAACAGTCAGTGACAAACGTTACCTATACCTACTCAGTCATCTTTACTAATATTATCAAGAGGAAAGATTAATATTTGTGTGTGTCCAGATTCGTAGCGCACCTTTACCCCTTACTTATTAACGATGACTGAGTTTATGTAACGTTTGTCTTTTAACTGTGACATGAAGTTTCAAAGTTAACAGTCAGTGACAAACGTTACCTATACCTACTCAGTCATCTTTACTAATATTATCAAGAGGAAAGATTAATATTTGTGTGTGTCCAGATTCGTAGCGCACCTTTACCCCTTACTTATTAACGATGACTAAGTTTATGTAACGTTTGTCTTTTAACTGTGACATGAAGTTTCAAAGTTAACAGTCAGTGACAAACGTTACCTATACCTACTCAGTCATCTTTACTAATATTATCAAGAGGAAAGATTAATATTTGTGTGTGTCCAGATTCGTAGCGCACCTTTACCCCTTACTTATTAACGATGACTAAGTTTATGTAACGTTTGTCTTTTAACTGTGACATGAAGTTTCAAAGTTAACAGTCAGTGACAAACGTTACCTATACCTACTCAGTCATCTTTACTAATATTATCAAGAGGAAAGATTAATATTTGTGTGTGTCCAGATTCGTAGCGCACCTTTACCCCTTACTTATTAACGATGACTATGTTTATGTAACGTTTGTCTTTTAACTGTGACATGAAGTTTCAAAGTTAACAGTCAGTGACAAACGTTACCTATACCTACTTAGTCATCTATACTAATATTATCAAGAGGAAAGATTAATATTTGTGTGTGTGTGTGTCTGTATGTTTGTTATGAATAAACTCAAAAAACAAGACTGATTTCCAAAATTATTTAACCATTAGAAAGCTAAATTTACCCTGGGTAACATAGGCTACCTTTGTTTTATCTTATACTTTATCCCGATATTCCCACGGGATCGAGACTTACGCGGGTGAAACCGCGGGACGCAGCTATAATCCTTCTCATCCGAGCGATGTTCCCGGTTGCATCCCTCTCGGGAGCCCGGGGTCCGCTAAACCCCAATTTTATTTTTATTTGGGGTCGGCGCAGTCTGTAAGTCATCATTGACTATACCTTCTGCAATTAGATTTGGCAATGTTTTTACGGCCGGCCGCCTGCCTGACACCAACCCTCTTAGGGATCAAGCAGTTTATCCGCCACCGCGCGGGGAGAACTTAAGGTTTGCCAATCTCCCTCAGATCCCTTAGTCGCCTTTTACGACACCCACGGGATCAGATGGGACGCAGCTATAATAGTTGCTTATAAGTAAGGGGGTATTTCTGTAATATGTTTCAGCGTATTTCCTCTAACAATAATTATACGCTTCCTTCCTTTAGCCCCTTCAATAATGTGGTGCTGGATTTATTATTATACGGACTATAAAACTGAGATGTTTAGTACGCCAGCCAGATGTGACGTAATATTTTCCTACCCACTACGCTATAGGTACGCTCTATAGCTATGTTTGGCTTTGTAAACGGCGTTTTGTGACCAAACAATTTCTAAACACACATTTGATTTAGTATTTCTTATTTTTAGGGCTCCGTAGTCAAATGGCAAAAAACGGAACTTTTATAGTTATTGCTTAGGCCGCGCAGCTTTGTTTTGCTGCAAAACATGCCTAAGTTGTAATAGATGAAGCAATACTTGCGATAAGAACACTCGCGCAAAAGTCACCTATCAACCAAAAAAAACTACATTGAAATCGGTTCATCCGTTCGTGAGCTACGATGCCACAGACAGATACACACACACAGAGACACACAGACACGTCAAACTTATAACACCCCTCTTTTTCCGTCGGGGGTTAAAAATACAGCGTATGAGTCACCGACGACGCCGGTTGACTAATTGGTTCAAGTCGTACTCCCCCCGGTTTGAGTAAGATGCGGGTTCAAACCAGCCCTGCGACTATCGTGCGTTGTGTTTTTGCAGAAGTATTGTTTCTTTAAAATATTTCTATTCAGCTTAGGCACTGGAAATATTATCAAGGAACAAAACTTGTCGATGTCTTCGACAAAATCTTTAAGTCAACAAAAAGATTTCATCATCCCGAGATTCGAACGCCGTCCTCTTCGGAACAGAAGTCCGAGTCTCTACGATACCGGCTAACGAGCCATTTGATAGTCACTCGAAATTAACTAATACTTCTAGCACTATGAGTAGGAATGACATATAGCATGGCGAGGCGTCGCCATGGCCTGTATGTACCGTCACGATTTTTTTAGGTTTACCCCTCGCCTAAAGATGTTTCACATCAAAAATCCTTTGACGGGTTTCGAACCCGTGCCTCTCGTTTACCGGGCGAGTGTGCAGCTAGCGAGAGGCAATTATTGACATTGTGTTTTACATTGTTAATATTTTAACACATTCGATTTTTGCAATTTTGTTTCGGACGTGAGTCGCCCGCTCAGTATAAAGGCACGTTTCACACATCGACCGCAGTTTGAATACTGAAAATTCGAATTAAATAAATACTACTGATTACTATTACCACGTAATAAATGTAAAATAAATCTGCCTTTATGTTTTCATACTTGTAACCATAAGTTTTTGGGACGTTTGCGGCAGCTAAACCACTTATCTAATTGCGAGTCTAAATCATATTAGTATGAGAAGTTCGAGGCCTAACTAAATACGCCTGCCGATCTAAAGTCGTGCGAGTTAAGCAACGCCTAACGCGGTTATTACTTAGATAGGTGACTGATAATGTGTGTGGCAAAAACTTTATCTCGAGCTCGCCCGTGCTTCGAAGTTGGTCTTGGCCGTTGTCTCCGCTAGCAGTCGTTAGGTCAAGTAAAGAAGCCTTAAGGGGACAGTCTACCTACCCTTTTCTCAATACAAACTTTTAAACGTAGTCGATTGTTTCCTCCCTGGATAAAGATATCAGAAAGAATATGTTTATGCCATAAGTCCTATATCAACCATGACCATGGTCCTACGTTTTGATTTTTTTTATTTTCAATTTTTTCTGTTTTTTTTCTATTCTAATTAGAAAATGAAAATATCCAAAATGTAGGGGAATGATCATGGCAGATAATATAGGTTATATGGCATAAACATATTTGCCCTAATGTATTTATCCACGGAGGAAACAGTCGAGTAGGTACGTTTGTATGGAGAAAGAGTGGGTAGACTGTCCACTACCTCATACCTCATTTTTTTTTTAAACCCGTAAGCAGTATTTTTTTTGGCGAAATGGCGTAAATTCGTTAATTAATTGTTCTGTAATTGGAGAGTATAAATTTAGTATTTATAATTATTTACATTTGAAGATAACACAAGTATTATCAAGGTATATCTATACCTACATACTATACTAACTATACCTACCACCTAGTATGTTAAGTACGAGCTGCGTCCCGCGGTTTCACCCGCGTAAGTCCCGATCCCGTGGGAATATCGGGATCAAAAGAAGCCTATGTTACTCCTCGATAATGTACCTTTCTTAAGAAAAAAGAATTTTTGAAATCGGTCTAGTAGTTTTTGAGTTTAGAAATATTATAAAGAAACAATACTTCTGCAAAAACACAACGCAAGATAGACGCAGGGCTGGATTCGAACCCGCATCTTACTCAATTCGGAAGCACGACTTGACCAATTAGTCTACCGGCATCGGTGACTCATGCGCTGTATTTTCGCAAGTATTGCTTCATGTTTTACAACTTAGGCATGTTTTTGAGTTTATTCATTACAAACATACGACACACACACACACATATACCAATCTTTCCTTTTCAGGGTTCCGTAGTTATAATATTAGTGTTGTAGATATAATAGCAGATAGAAGACAACTGCCAAAAAAGTGTTATCATACTTAACAGATAGGTCTTACTTTTCTTACAAACAAAGCGTGTTTTGAACAAAACAGATTTGCCGCATTCTCGAATTACATTTTGTTATTTTTGGCATAAGTCTACACTAATTATTATAAAGAGGAAAGATTTGTATTTTTGTGTGTGTGTGCGTCTGTATATTTGGTATAAATCAACTAAAAAACTACTGGACCGATTTTAAAAATTCTTTCACCAAAAGAAAGCTACATTATCGAGGAGTAACATAGGCTACTTTTGATCCCGATATTCTTACAAGATCGAGACTTACGCGGGTGATAACGCGGGACGCAGCTATGCTTTATATTCCGAGTTCGTTGGTTAGTGCAGACCTTGGGAGTAAAATGTAGTATTTTGTAGAGTGAGGGAGAGATGTCAAGATGGACGGACAATGTTTAGGGACGATATGGGGAAAGGGGAGGTGATTCAAGTGCTTTTCACGTAAGGAGTTCCTCGGATCAAACAGGAGTTCAAGTTAGAACTTAAAAAAACCTTTCCTTTTGTAGCGGTGATGGTCTAGTGACCTTAAAAAAATGGAAGTCAGTATCCTGACTTCCATTCCGAAGGTCGTTGGTTCTAATTATGACAGTCTTAGTAAATAATATTTGTTTCTGGTCTGGGTGTTTTAATAGTATATAAATAGGTAATAATAATAATCAATACTAATATCATAAAGAGGAAAGATTTGTATTTTTGTGTGTTTGTCTGTATGTTTGTAGTGAATAAACTCAAAAACTACTAGACGGATTTTAAAAATCCTTACACCATTCATTGTTGACATTCATTGTAAAAATCCTTACACCATTCATTACATTCACCCTGAGTGGCATATAGGCTACTTTTGATCCCAATATTTCCATGGGATCGGGACTTACGCGGGTGAAACCGCGGGACGCAGCTAGTAAATAAATAAATTCTGTGAACAATACACAGCGCCATCTAGCCCCGTGGTAAGCTACTAAGCTTGTGTTACGGTAACTATACAACGGATATAATACTTAAATTAATGTTTTCTATGTATCATATTATGTAAGTATGAATTAAAAAAAAAAGTTTAAGAGGATAGTCTCCATTCTCTTTCTCCATACAAACGTAGTTTACATTTTCCTTTCTGGATAAAGACATTAGAGCAAATATGTGTATGCCATAAAACTTATATCAGTTTTGGGGCTAGATTGCGTTATGTGTAACGTCGTCCAATAGTTATTTATTTATATTTATTAATCCCGGCCGACCGCGAATCAATGTTATTTTACAACTAGTTGTAGTTGTTTTGTAATTCAGTGTGTTTCGGGGACGGTAATATAGCCGAAAGGGTTCCAGATGTCTAGGCGAATAACTTATGTTCTATGATTGGCAATTCGAACTATTTGTTTCGAATTTTGAGGTTATATTTTAATGCAAGAACCACATGTTTTTGAAAGTAAATTCGAATCACGTTTAGATATTAGTAGTGCAGCCTAAGCGAAAAGTCAACTCAAGATTAAACACACAAATTTTAAACTTTACTGAAAACTTCGCATTTCCCGCCGAGTACGTATTTGGAAGCATTTTTTTCAAAAAATATTGAAAAACTAATATTGTCTCAAAAATAGGTAGTTCAAACCAAAAGTTGTAGAAGAAAAGTGATTCGACTCGACGACGCGCGACGTCTAGGTTTTGACGGCTACCGTGCTCGAAACACGCCGTATACGAATATTATAACGTATAAATAAAAATAAAATAAATAAATTATTAAATGCCATGTTTTAATTGAATTTTAATTGAAAATTGAAATATTTGTAGTGAAAACAACCAGGAGTTGCAGTTTGAAATCGTACGCTCGCTGTAGGTACCTACGTGATAAGTAATGTGATACGATAATGTGAGGTGTTGTTGGGTTTTTAAGTTCAATATCATTGAACTGCAAGTTATCCATACGATAACAACTGTGTGTGCTTACTAAAAAATAGTAGTTTAATGGCAGTTATGAACAATTGAATACACTGCTTTATCTATACTAAAGTTTTAAACATTTTTACAGACACTGCTTTATCTACACTTCATCATCATCCGAGCGTTGTTCCCGGTTGCATCTCTCTCGAGAGCCCGGGGTCCACTTTCCTACTTTTACGTCTCCACTTCGCACGATCTTCGGCATCCCGCGTAGTGAGGCCATTTGCACGCATATCCGATTTTACAACGTCAAGCCAGCACTTCTAGGGTCTTCCCAATCTGCCGCGGCCGGGCGGAGGCGCCATAGCAAGACATTTATTTCCCACGTAACTGCTTTATCTACACTTACCTATACTTAAACGATAAATAAAACTGCTACAAGACACATTTGAAAGTGACCAAAATGACGGAACCAAATTTTAAAAAAATCCTCATGTATTTTACCTACGTAGCGTATTTTTTTTATTCAGAGACAAACTTAAGTCAGAAAGTCTGACTTAACCACGACTTAACAATCATATCGTTCAATACCGTAACGTGTGCTTGTCAATGTTGTTCGTAAGTAATTGACATTTCAATTTAAAAATAAAAGTTATATCGACTTGTTTACGTTCGAAATTCGAATACCTATCTTAAAAACATCAAACACAATTATATAATGAAAATTTGCTAATGTTACTGTAGAAGTTTTACATAAGTGTAGAAATAACATTCTAATTTATGAACTTGGACTTCGAATTCTTAAGCCCCCTCCAGACTCACGGCGAGAAGGCTCGGCGAGAAGTTCGCCGAGACTTCTCGTAAGAACAAGCAAATTATCCACTTTCCACACTCTCATATTTTTCAGTTGTGATGAGAGAGACCCTTTGACTCGGCCAAAAATACCGACACCGATCGGAGAACAGGCGAGCCCGAGAACGAGAAGGCGAGAAACTCCTCACATTAACGCTTCTCGGGTGTTCTCGGAGGTTCTCGCCGTGAGTCTGAAGGGGTTTTTATGGTCGCGAGTTGCATCATTTGCAAACCACGCACCTAACATTATAGGTGCCTATAGTACTTACTTATGCCTTATTGAAAAATCGTAGCTATGCTGTACCAGAGTTATATTTCTACTCCCGAAATAGCGGCAGCCAGAAACTTGGGTAGGTTTATAAATGTTTACTTTCTTGTAAATACAGAGATTCGGAGTCGGACGAAATGTTGAAAGTATTATGCTCGGATGTTGTTACAAAGGCCGTGGCATTTTAATTCCGTCAAAGTCTCCAAACTCGAAACAACATCTAAGAACAAGTTCGTTAACATCCTAAATTAATTTTCCTTTAAAATTTGTCAATTGCCAGCGAAAATTAAACGAAGTTTGTCGTTTCTTGACAACGTGAGATGGTTGGCTCATAGCCAAACCTTATTTTCACAGAACTTTGTTATTTGTAAGTAACAAACATCGTCTTGTGAATTATCATGATTTAAAATAAGCAGTAATTTAGCTAAAACGTAATTAATCACGAGATCAAGCTCAGATCTCTAGGAGCGCCTTTGTTTACCGAAAACCGATGAGAAAATATAAAACAAGCCCTTTATTACTCATAAGAATTAATTAACGTTGATTAAGAGAGATGATTAAGAATTCTCGTTAAAGAAATGCAAATAGACTACTGATTAAAACCTTTACTTTCCTTTCTTCGACATTAATAATTTATATTTTGGTTTTAACAATTCAACGAATGATTAACAGTTTACATATTTTAGCTATTTTGCAAATCTTGGAATGAATAGAAATTGTAGGTATTTGTTATTAATTTCGTTGTAGGACTTGTGTCGTTAAGTAGATAATATCATAGCATAGACATACTATACTACTATGATTATTTATTGGCAGCCTTCATGTCCGCGACATTGCAGATGAATTGCAAGAATGCTGCTTACGGTGGTACGGTCACGTTTTACGAAAACCGGCTAGTTACGTGGGGAACAAATGTCTCGCTATGTCGCCTCCGCCCGGCCGCGGCAGATTGGGAAAACACAAGAAGTGCTGACTTGACGTCGTAAGATCGGATATGCGTGCTAATGGCCTTACTACGCGGGATGCCGAAGATCGTGCGAAGTGAAGACGTAAAAGTAGGAAAGCAGACCCCGGGCTCTCGAGAGGGATGCAACCGGGAACATCGCTCGGATGATGATGATGATTGTGTATTCATTTAGGGTAATATGTATTAATCTTGAAACTGCTTCATCTTTAAGAAACATTTTTATGCATATGGATTGAAATAAGACCTTATAAATAATGCTGATTAGAAATCGTAGCACACATATCAACCCGTAAACGGAACGTAAACGTATAAATTCGAGCAGTTCAGTATCCTTTGTATGAAACTCCCTACTGCAACGCACACTAATCGGAATCGTAACGTAATTGCCTCGCCTCGGGCGACTCACGAACCGAGGTACGGTGCGTGGTCGACTTGCCGTTCCCGCGCCGTACGCTATCTTTTATATCTTTCTTCGGGTGAAATTTTTTTATCTGAATGTTGTATTCTTCTAGCCGTAGCCGAGTTGATTCGGAGCTGCTGATCGCTTGGTATCGCGCTTACGTTAGGTTGACGGCGAAGCGATACGGTGACGATCCCTTTCCGAATTGATATTATTATGTTTGCTGGGGTTAACATTAAACCTATCCTGTTTTTCTTTTTGTGTAGTACTGTGGCTCACCTAGTGTTAGTGTTAATAATAACAACCGGAACCACTTGCTCACCGTGACTCGAGAAATTATACCGATTAAAACAATTATTTTAATAATAATACTTTGGTTCTGATCCTTGGGTCCTAATGACCTGTTCGCCGGCTTCTTAAAGAGTAGAGTCAGTGTTAAAAATATTTTTATTCCGACGATATAAACAGCATAACTAATTCCCTTTACTCAATAAAAAAGTTGTAAAGTTACATCTCTTGGGCAAAATATCTCTAGTTCAATGACATTTTTATTTACACAAGCTGAAATGCACCGGAGATAGAGTTTTGCATTTTCTAAGTTGCAATGCACAGAATAAGGAAAATACTTGGAATTCAGCAAGCGACCAATGTTAGGGATTGCAAGGGAAATTGTTAATTCTATTGGAGCGAAACACATAGGAAGTAACGTCCCGCACAGACCGGCGTAGTTGGCGCGATTCCAGTCGTTCTCGATTGTACTTTTACGGAGGATCGACGTCGGAGTATTGCCTTGTACGTAGCAACTGGACCCGATATGAACCAATTAACTAATACGGTTTTATAGTATATAGTTACTTCGGAAGATAAAAGATCAGACTTCGCAACGTTCAGTCTTTTAAGTCGATACCTACTGAATCGAGCTTTCGATTAAAGCTCTACCGACAGGCTTTGCTTGTAATAACGTGATGTTATAATGACCTATAACTGCTAGGTTTTTAAGTCTTTACTTATTAAGTTACCATATAGAGTATCTACTATATAGGTAGGTATTTGTTTTATATTTAAAGTATTTTTATGTTACTAATTAAAGGGTATATAGCGGAGGAAACAATGTCACTTACAATCCATACACAGAAAAAAATCAACAACAATTCGCCAAGAAATAAACTACACTTTTCGACAAGTTTCAAATTACCACAGAATACATAAATAGTACTAGTTATTACGAAGACATATAAGTAGGTTACCTGTTGATATTATATTAAACTCTTTTGTGTATGTATTTACTAGAAAATCAAATCTCATCGAATATACCAAAAGTCAATTCAATTTAATCTTATTCTGCGCTGCGACACAGATTAAGTATTTCATTGTGGTCTATTCAAACTGGGATGCGAATCAAACGGTTCGAAGAGTCTGAAAGAACTATGCGTGCCAAAAGCCGAAATTTACAAATCGTATTTAACTTTTCATGATATTCTCAGAACATAGAATGTTTTATGAACTAGGGAAGTTAATTTACTACTAATTGGGCTTTGTTCGTGGTATTGATTTGATTTTTTGTTCGAAAAGTTGCTTTTGTGATACGGTAAGGGGTTTTAATTCGTTTTTCTCCCCAAACCGTATGAATTAGGTAATTATTGCTCAGCTTTGACAATAAGCAGATTATATTCTCAATCATTAAGAACGTGGCGACTGTTACCATTTCCATACAAACTTAATACCAAAATAAATTATGAAAAATTTAGTTTTCTACCTTAATATCTATATTATTCGACGACCTCTGTGGCGCGTCGTGCGAGAGCGCGACTGCAATGCAGGAGGTTGCGGGTTCGATTCCCGCCGGGTGCAAGTATTTATGCTTAAAAATAAATATTTGTGTCTGGTCTGGGTGTCCTTCTATGTATAATATGTATGTATTTACAAAAGAAAAATAAATTTAAGTATTATATCCGTTGTCTAGTCACCGTAACACAAGCTTAGTCGCTTACCACGGGGCTAGATGGCGCTGTGTGTTGTTCACAGAATTTATTTATTTATTTATTTATATATTCGGATTAAGATTTTACTGTTATAGGGTCCCCACCACAAGCTTTTCCAAAATATTCATTCGAAATTAAATAAAACGAAGAAACATTTCTTTTCATTTTTACAGCGTAAATTACTTTTTATTGGGAATAATATAAAACAAATGAGATGTAAACTAGTAATTTACGCTGGAACCTTCTGGTGGGGACCCTATAAAAGTAAAATCTTAAACCGAATAATATCGATATTAAGGTAGAAAACGAAATTTTTCATAATTTATTTTGGTATTAAGTTTGTATGGAAATGGTAACAGTCGCCGCGTTCTTAAGTGGATTGGGTAATTAATAATAGGTTTATCTATTCATCGATTTCAATCCATCTTCTACTAATAGAAGGCATGAGACTACATTATAATCAATTCTGTGGTATTAGTAGAAGTGGTAAGCTGTGGTCGTCACAGTGATGAATAGTGATGACGTTTTGTAATTGTAGTTCAATCACACGGTTTTTATAAGACACCGAGGAGCTCATTGGCCTAGCTGTACCTGCCGATCTTGAACAGTCGTGCGGGTTAAGCAACGTTTGGCGCGGTCATTACTTGGATAGGTGGCCGATAACTTGTTACTGGCTTACTGGCCTGTCAGATTTCTAGATAGGTATTTTGCATTGGCTTAATGGCTTGGCTTAGAGTCAAATTCACAAAGTGTTTTGGATATCGACAACTTGTGGATGGTCTGCAAACATAATTAAGGCTCCTTCCCCGACCCCCATAATTTTATTACCAATACCCCCAAGGCTTTTAATTAGGTATACCATTTAATTCTCACGACCGCCAAGAGTTCTACAGGGTACAGTCAACAAAACAGAGTTTAATTTCTTAAAATTATGTGACTATACAATTACTACTTATGACCGCTCCCGCCCCCACGAACTTAAAAATTTGATCTCGTCGCTTAAGACGATTGTGAATTGAATTCGTATAATAAGCCGTTTCCACCCCGTTAATTATTTAAAAAAATATAGCTTACGTTATTTATAAGCATAGATCGGATTTTGGGTGCTGTTTTAGACGTTGTCACTAACATGGATATGACTTTCCGGAATTGTAAATTCCGTAATTCCGATATTTCTTTTTAAACTTTACAAAAATATTAAATGTATTGTATGTATGTATGTAATGTAATGTATTGTAAATGTATCGTAGAAATTGTACTATGGTATATTATTATACACGTAGCTGACAGCTTTAAAGCTATTCATAATATATAATCTAATATAATATAACTAAAGTTAAAACTGTAAGGAAACCAAAATTGCCCTCGGATTTATTATGTTTGGTAGGCGTCTCCCGTGGTGTTTTAAAGGAGTACTACCTACTCCTCTAACAGAGACCGTTTATTACAGTGGGACAATTTATTAAAAATAATAATGTATATGCATATGACTTTATGCATATAAATGCATATAAAAAAACATAGGTATGAATACTTTTCAATATTTGCTACTTATTATAATTTCGTAATTAAATTCAATAAAATTAAACTAAGTTAAGTGCTGGTGAAATATATTTATGTGATATCTCTATAAGCATTTCTCGTGCATATAAATGACATTCATTCATTTATTACTATTTTTAATATTCTATAGATTTAATATCTATACTAATATTATAAAGAGGAAATATTGGTATTTTTGTGTGTGTGTGTGCGTCTGTATGTTTGTTATGAATAAACTCGAAAACTACTAAACCGATTTCAAAAATTCTTTCACTATTAGAAAGCTACATTCACCCTGAGTAACATAAGCTTCGTTTGATCCCGATATTCCCACGGGATCGGGACTTACACGGGTGAAACCGCGGGACACAGCTTGTCAATAATAAACTAAAACTAAAACAGAATTGTTTCACAGCATCTACCCTAAGCCGCAAACGCGTCTCAGCACCTACCTATCTATCTCATACAAGGAATTAATCTAGCAATAATGTCAATGATTACGAAACACTCTATTACGTCGGTTAAGTTTAATCCAAATACAGTACAAACATTGTTGAGTGCCGTTTCATCATAATACTTGGCTATATGAAGACGGGTGCGGATGGCAAGTACATGCTGGTTTGTACGGCAAAAACCAACAATGATGGATTGAGGTTGTATCATTATTCCGCGAGTGTTTCGCGCGATGCCTATTTTATATTGTGTTGGGACAAACTTTTGTGTGATTTAATGGAGATAATCTGTTCTTATCTGTTAAAAATTATGTGCAGACATTTCTTATTAGATTTCCTATGGCTTTTCATGATTAATTGACGACATCTGTGGTGCGTCGGGGGAAGGCCTGACTGCAATGCAGAAGGTTGCGGGTTCGATTCCCGCCGGGTGCAAGTATTTATGCTTAAAAATAAATATTTGTTTCTGGTCTGGGTGTTTTCTATGCCCCTACGTTTTAGTTTGACCATTCTACTGTTATAAAATTAACTTCCAAATAAAATCTTGGGATCTATCACCTATAAAACTATGTAAGTTATCTACGTATGGACTGAAATATGAGAAAGTTTAACAGTTACGATCGTGTAGAGGTGACAAACATACAGCCCACAGCTGCTCTCCGCCGCAAAGTTACGAAAGGCCTCAAGAATATATCTGCATATGTCCCTACGTTTTAGTTTGACCATTCTACTGTTATGAAATGAACTGCTTACAAATAAAAACTTGATTTGAAACCTATGAAAATATGTAAGTTATCTACGTATGGACTGAAATATGAGAAAGTTTGACAGTTACGATCGTGTAGAGGTGACAAACATACAGCGCACAGCTGCTCTCTGCCGCAAAGTTACGAAAGGCCTCAAGAATATATCTGCATATTTTTACACACATAACACGGTGACCGCTCGCGTATTGAAGTTTGTGTATTCTGTACATTGTGAAAGTAATCTTACTAATATTATAAACTAGTTGCGTCCCTAGTATAAACTAGTTTTTAAGTTTATACATAACAAATATTCAGACGCACACACACACAAAAATACAAATCTTTCTTCTTTATAATATTATTATAGATGTAGAAGTATGAAAGTGAAAGTTTGTGTGTATGTAAACGAGTATGAAACTGTACGAGATTTTTCTTCTGTTTTCGCGATATTGGATCGAAATTAAACTAATTTTTCGGTCATCTCAGTCAATCCTGAAGAAGAGTAAAAGTCTCGAAGCATGCTTTTTAAGTTCTGTCGTTTGAAGAAAAAAAAAACTATATAACCTTATAGTAGGTACCTTTTATTGTTTTTCAAAGTATTCACCACAAAGTTTAATACACTTTTCCATTCGCTCGAACCAATTATTATAACATTTATTCCACTCCAAAGTGGGGGTGTTCAAAATGGCTGACTTGAAAGCGTCGACCGCTTATTCACTGCACTGGAACCTTTGACCACAAAGAGTTTTCTTAATTTTAGGAAATGTAAAGAAATCGTTAGGGCTTAGGTCAGGACTGTATGGAGGATGGTCAAGAATTTCTACGTTTTCCTGCTTCAAATACTCAATCGTTTGACGAGCGGTGTGTGAGCTTGCGTTGTCATGGTGCATGATGATGCGTCGCTTTGGGCTAGATTTCCGAAGTTCGGCGATGACTTGTGGTAAACAAACTGTGGTATACCACTCTGCATTAACCGTTCTACGATCTTCAAGTGCAATCGTCGCAACATGACCGGTTTTCGCCACGAACGTAGCCACCATCTTCTTTGAAGTGCTTCGAGAGCGAACAACTTTAGTCGGCTTTGGCTCGTTTTGGAAAACCCTGACTGTAGATTGTTGTTTGGAATCAGGATCGTAGGCATAGATCCAAGATTCGTCACCACTGATGATGTCGTAGACGTGATTTGACTCTCCTCGGTTGAACTTCTGAAGAGTTTTCTTACACCATCTGACCCGGGCCGCCTTATGATCGTCGGAAAGCAAATGCGGGATCCAACGGCAAACTAGTTTTCTCACACCAAGCGCCTCATGCGATATCTTTTGAATGGTTGTCCCTGAGATGCCTAATAACGCCTCTATCTCTCGATATGTCACATGACGATCTTCGACGATTAGTTGTCTCACAGCAACGATGTTATCTTCAGTGAAGGCGGATTTTGGACGTCCTTCACGAGATTTGTCACTAAGTGTGGTATGTCCACGCTCAAATTCCAAATACCAGCGTTCGATGGTCCGCAGACATGGGACTTCATCATGGAATACAGATGTTAACTCTTCGAAACACTGAAGTCGCACGAGGCCTCTTCGAAAGTTATAGAAAATTATTTCACGAACATTTTCCTTAGTAAGATTCATTTTCGTACGTGACCTGACAGATTCAAACCAACGCTGTGACTAAACAATTGCATTAATCCTAATGCTTTCAATTGTTTTGATATTCGAAATTCTAACAAATTTGAATTTTGTAAAGTTCTAATTTTAAAATTGGCGGCAAATATACAAACGACAGAACTTAAAAGGCATGCCTAGTATGCAGATAGTTGCTCTTCCCGTGGATGTCGTAAAAGGCTGACTAAGGCTTCGGAGAAACTGCTTGGTCTCTAGAAGGGTTGGTGTAAGTAGGTGGCCGGCTGTAAAAAATATTGCCAAATCTATTTGCAGATGGTATGGTCAATGATGAATTGATGACTTACCTACCGACCCCAAATAAAAAAACCAATATAGGGTTCCGTGGACCCTGGGCTCCCGAGAGGGATGCAACTGGAAACATCGCTCCGATGAAAAGGTAAGGGAATAGGCAGTCTGCTTTGCCTCTTTAGATGATAGATACCGTCCCATCGCGACCAAGACCATTGTAACATGGTTGAAACGTCGAGGTAAGAAAATAAATAATAATACTCGATAAAGACCCGGGAAAACGTAACTATGACAGATACCTTGTCTAAAATAGCCGCCAGCGCTTATCAGAAGCTCCAAATAATTTTCCTAAATTATTATTCCAGAAATATTTTCCAAAAACAGCATAAACACCAGAGATTCCTACTTATCCAGTGAATAAATTACCTAAACAATATTTCATGACGATCTACATTCGCCAGGGTCAGTTATTCTGTTTCAAAACCTATGGATTCAATTTCATTCTCCTGTCTTTCTGTTATCTGCCTTGATGTACAAGGATTTAGGCTTAAATTCCATTGGCAAGTAATGTTATAAATTTTATTCCATTCTGTAGATGTCCTGCCGAAAGTGGACTTTTGCCATAGATTTTTGTAACAGATGATCACGTGCCACCTGCGTTGAATGGCTTTTCACTTTGAGCCATTGGTCTTTTATCCGTGAATACTGTATTTTCACGGATCTCGATTGTCATTTCATTGTGTTTTTTTTGGAAGCGACTTGCTGAATTAAGGTTCTTGTAACGGCAAACACATAATTCAATTAGAATTTAAACTGTTACTAATCCATGCTGCAGCCGTGTCAGATGTTGCTTAACTATCTCATCCGAGCGATATTCCCGGCTGCAACCTTGTTGCGAGTCCCGGGTTCGCTTAGCTTAGACACAGCTAGTATTGACCATACTTACCACCAATGTGATTTGGGAATGTATTTACGGCCTGTCGCCTCTCTGACCCATCAACCCTTCTGAGGGTCAAGCAGTTTACCCGCCATTGCTTGCTTGACCTCATTAACTGTTAAGCTATAGCAGGATTATCCTTTTCTTTCAAAAGACGAAAAACAAAGAGACGGAACTTTAATGTCAATTCGACAAAGTATTTCTCGTGCTGTCAAACTAGCCTAGGTGGATTGTGTCACCGGCGCGAAACACATAATGTAGGTACGCAAAGACGTACCTACCTATAGACCTTTTAAATATTTAAATCGGTATATTATTTTAGTAGACCACGAGTAAAGACCATTCTAACGACTAATATTGTACAGTTTTATGTAAATACGCCATGCAGTTTATGTTTACGAGCTCTTCAAATTAATAAAACATATTATATCAACGACGACGAGGCTTTAACGAGCCTTAATCGTAAACAATCAAAGGAGAAAATAGCATTGGAAATTTTCACGGCACCAGGTAGGGACTTGCGTAGTCTAGTTGGTATAGACGTTGGGGTACTGACCCAAAGACGCGAGTTCAAGCCTCGCCGCAAGTGAAAATTTTTGAATGCTATTTTTCCTTGAAAATAAATTTTCTACATATTTATCTTTAATTTAAAATTTAAAGTAATCGGTCTTAATCAATTATTCTAGTTTTTCTTAATTAGTTCGAGTGCTTTCACAACAATTCACAATAGCCAAACAATAGCAAGTACAATAGTTTTTCCTTGTTTGGGTTCACCTTTCCTGTTCAAACTTCAATCTCAAATCATTGGAGTAAAAAGAACTGTTACTGTAATTCGTCGGTTCCGGAAGTGTATTTAATCGAACCCCCTTTTGGAGTCAACATTCAGAAACTCTAAGCATAAAAAACAATGGCTTCAAACTTTCGAAGGGGTTTCAAGAGCTTGTGGAAAAGGTCTGGTGTTTTATTTAAGCTTTTTTCACGGTTTTATGGTTATCCATCTATACTAATATTATAAAGAGGAAAGATTTGTATTTGTGAGTGTGTGTGTATGTTTGTTATGAATAAACTCAAAAATTACTGGACCGATTTCAAAAATTCATTCACCATTAGAAAGCTACATTCACCCTGAGTAACATAGGCTACTTTTGATCCCGATATTACCACGGGATCGGGACTTACGCGGGTGAAATGTTATAATAATATGTTTGTGGCCAAAGATTATGTGTAGAATAACCTAAAGGTCTGCAAAGACCAAACAACGACCCGAACTTCGAGCATTCATTATTTCACACTGATTTAAAGTTAATCACATTCGTAGATTATTGAATATTAATTGTACAATTTTATTGTAATTAATTTTTATTTCTTTATCTACATTTACAATAATTATTTAAATGTCGCTTCGTGGGAAATAATTAAATTGTTTAATTTAAATTTACAATTATATTTTGAACTAGCTGTGCCCGCGACTTCGTCAGCGTTTTTCGAACATCTAGCCATCGCTGTGCAAAGGTCTACACTTAAACGAACGACCAGGAAAGTACTGAGCAGAAGAGAATCATGGCAGAGTTTGTTTAAGTGTGATTTTTGCACATCGGTATGTAACTTGTTGCATGCTTATTCACATTATTATAAGAAGAAGTGTCGAAAATCTATAAAAGTTAAAACCCGACTTTGAAAAAAAGGATAAAATAATAATAATAAGCTTGTACAAAGCAACCGACTTATTTGTTATATAATCTAAAGTCTGCCAGCTTTACTAAATGCAATATTTTTTTACGTGGGTGATGCCCCTTGTGTACCGTCAGGCCACTCTCGGGGCAAATGACTCGGTTTGTTGGGCTCACTACAACAGTTTGTCAACTAAACCCCAAAGGCGTCCATCGCTCCACAAGTGTCGAGGCCAGTGGGAATTCCTCATGGACTACATCCGTCAACCCCGACAACGGCGGCCTTTCCAAGCCTCATCTCTGCCCGAAAGACAATCCCTCTCCGTCCCCCTCCCTCGGCACGGTCACACTACCGTCTCGTTTCCCCCAAAACCGGTGATAAACCCCCCCGAGTCCACCGCCACCACCAGAGACTAAGCGATTTTTTACAGTGGTTGTCATCCACGCGGCCCTTTTCTTGCGAAAAGGACCTCCGAGCCCGCTGACGCGGGTTTACGGGACATCTGGAGGGTAAAACGTAACGTCGTGCCCGGGACTCGGGACTCGAACTCGACTCGGAATCCACACTTTGCCGCAGCTGCCATCGTGCTTGTAAACTACATGCAATCTGCATCTACCCCGTAAATCTGCCCGATTTCAGCTATATTTTTTTCTCTTTTAGGTGCATTTTCGACTGCCACTAAAAATATCAAAATTGTAACCGTAACTTTAATCATTGAGGAGTTTTCTGATGAGAAGGTAGTTTCAGGTGGTCCATCAATTCGTATCGAGTTCTTTATAAGCTGATTATATTGATGGAAGTCCAAAAATTAGTAATTTACTGCATTGTGGGATGCTATTCTGCTCATCATTCCAAAGGTTCTCATCAGATCTTCACCAACGATTTGTGGGACCAATTCGAGACTCTCACTTTCCAAATCTAAAAAGAATATTCATATGCTGGAGTCCGGCGTGAACATATCCCCATACAAACAATATGCGGGTCGAATTGAGAAGCTCCTCTTTTTTTAAAGTCGGTTAAAAACAACCATTATAAATTTCCGTATGTCCGAAGGATCCGAATATATGGAGAGACATAGGTATACGGTATTTTAGGAATTACCGGATATCCGGCTTTTTTAATAACGTGCCGGATATCCGGCTTTTTAATTACCTACCGGATACCCGGTTAATCATGTGTACACAACATACTTCTTCAATACAACATTCAAACTAATTAGGTAAAAGTAGAAATAACACTTTATCCGGATAACCGGACTAAATAGCCGGATAAAAAATAGCCTATATGTTAATCGGGGTATAAAGCTATCTGAATACCAAATTTGGTTAAAATCGGTTAAGCCGTTTCTGAGATTAGCGGGCACAAAGGCACACACAAACAGACAAACAGATAAACAGACAAACAGACAAACAGACAAACAGACAACCAGAAAAACAGAAAAATAGGTTCTACTGCGTTAATAGATACCCATACTGTTCGCGCCATACGCTTCGCGAACTGATACATCGGCATCTCAGGGGTGCGGTATGAGGCGAGGAGGCGGAGACGGCGATCGGCCTCCGCGACTCGCTACGACACACGCAAATTAAACATATATCGTGCGCCCGCGTCGTTCATCTTATGATCTTTGTTAGAATAATTTAATTGTCTTCGCATCTTCGGAAAATAAAACCTTTCAAGAAAAATAACCTGCATTTTTCAATGTCCCGCTTGGACATTGTGGCGACCGTAACTTTCGAACAGTACCTACCGTATCAATCAAGCAAAGTCATAGTCAAATCAATCGACGTGGTGACGCGGCATACCTAATTCCACATATCGGACTACTTTGGACGCCTGGAATCTCAGGCGGAGAGGAAAGTGCTGCTTCTGGGGCCTGCAGGGAACGTCTGGAGGTCAATCCCAAGGGAAGTACGCCTTAATCCTGGTTTTTCCGTTCTTATTCCCGTGTTCCGATCCCAACTGTGTGTCTTATTTTGTGATGATCAGCTAAACTAGCTTTCAAGTGTCAAGCTTTCATCATTATTTCATAGTGCACAAAAATAGTAAGTCGTAATTTTACTTACAATTACGCACACTGTGCTTATTATTTCATTCACCCATATACCTACCTTCGTACCTACGCTACGAGTAACTATTGCCTATCCCATCGTACTAGTATTGTACTACATACGTAAAAGTGCAATTCATCTTTATTACTAGGTAAACTACCTAAACTTTCATCGCTTAAACTAGTTGTTTACTATAAAAAACAACATTCTTTCTTCCTTATCTGCATTACAAATCATTATTTTCAAAGGTATTCATCGCATTCCATTATTGCAGCTTGCAAAGTTTCTATGATTTATTATCTTTCTATTGAAAACTTGGTGGCTCAATTATAACTATTGGACTATTTAACCTTCTAGTAACTAATTAAAATTGCAAACGGATTATTTTATCCCGTAATCTTTACAATATCATTTTAAGATAGTGAATGTTATTTTGGTATTTTATAGGTATTTTCGCTACCTATTGTCCCTGCGCGATCACAAGTCTATAGGGACTTATAGATCTGAACGTGAGGTTGCGCTCGCGCAGTAGGTTTCGGGCCAGCTTTCGCCCGCTTAGCGCGTGCGGACGCAGCTTGCTGGCTCGTGCTTTGTGCTCGGCGATAGCAATTTTTTAGTCGCTCGGCACCAACACTGGTTTACACCGTACAACTAAACGTAAGTTTTATTTGGTTCATTATTTATTTGTGCCAGTAATTATTTTATTTTGTTGTGTTGTTAAGTGGTAATTTGATTCACTATGTTTCCATCAAACCCTGTTCTGGGGAAGGACCTTCGGGCTTCTAAGTCGGAAACCAATAACGATCCTAAATGCATAGAGGATTTGCCAAAATTAATAAAACGCAGAAGCATAATTAAAGGTCAGTTGACCCGATTTACAGACTACACAAATAACATTAAGCTAATAGACATTGCTGCGATTACCTCTGCTAAGTGTAAGGAGTTAGAATTAAAAATAGGTAAGGTACAATATTTAATGCAGGAGTATGAAGAAACACAATCGGAAATAGACATACTTCACACTGATATCGACAGTCAGGTTACAGAACGTGAGCTTATCGAGAACCAATTTATTGCTGGACTAGCTACTTGTCAGGATATCCTGGAGACAGCCGCCGCGCAGAAACAGGTCGCAGGACCAGGTTCGGTTAAAGAAAACTCCCTGGATGCAGTTAGTTGTCAATCTAGGATGTGCAATAGCATTAAGTTACCTACAATTAAGCTACCTACGTTCGATGGTAATTATTTGCAATGGCTGGAGTTTAAAGATACTTTCGAGTCTATGATTAATTCTAATGAGAATATTCCGGATATTAATAAGTTTCATTACCTACGTGCTGCATTAGAGGGTAGTGCTTCTGTTGTAGTTAAGTCAATTGAATTTAGTGCTCAAAACTATAGGGTGGCCTGGGGACTATTGTGCCAAAGGTATCATAATAAAAATAATGCTGCTTGTAATATAACTGAAGTTTGTCGTCTAAAGTTAAAATCACGCG
The DNA here is from genome assembly GCA_958496205.1 of Idaea biselata. Classification (NCBI taxonomy): domain Eukaryota; kingdom Metazoa; phylum Arthropoda; class Insecta; order Lepidoptera; family Geometridae; genus Idaea; species Idaea biselata. The sequence goes on along the minus strand of OY292401.1, from coordinate 6,322,851 downwards.
TTAACGATTTTATTATTAATGTTCAATTGCTTATAATTCCGCATATAACTAATATGTTGCCAAACGCTGAGGTAAATTGCCGGAACTTGCAGATACCCGATACCATTGAGCTTGCTGACCCTACATTTTCCTGCCCATCACAAATCGACATTTTGTTGGGGGCGGATGTCTACTGGCATATCATTGGTTCTAGCATTGTCAAGCTGGGTCCCAATAAACCGGTACTACAGAGTTCTCAATTGGGATGGTTGGTTGCTGGCCCCGTCGCAGGCTGCCAGTCGAACCCGAACCCTAGAACCCATTGTAATTTTACCCAAGAAATTCGAGAGTCCCTCGAAAAGTTCTGGGAAATAGATGATTTACCTCGGGGCAAGACGCATTCACCAGAAGAACAACTGTGCGAGTCGCATTTTAAGGAAAGCGCAACCCGCTTACCTTCTGGTCGATTTTCGGTATCTATGCCATTCAAGTCAGATCCTGCGATTGCGCTAGGTAATACGTTTTATGTAGCCAGGAAATGCTTCCTGAATTTAGAAAATAAATTCAGAAAACAACCTGAGCTTAAACAAAGATACAAAGAATTCCTCCGGGAATATGCTGAATTGGGGCATCTCACTAAAGTTGAAGCTCCGCAATTTGGGTACTACATGCCACACCATGCAGTACTTAAAGAAAATCACGATACAACCAAATTACGTGTTGTATTTAACGCTTCATTTAAGACATCGACAGGTCAGTCATTGAATGACATCCAATTTATAGGTCCTGTGGTTCAAAGTGACCTAATGTCGATTTTACTGCGATTCCGTCAGCATAAGTTTGTGCTGATCGCAGACATTGAAAAGTTTTATCGTCAATTAGAGATAGTCAGAGAACAGCGCCATCTACAACTGGTACTATGGCGCGACGAGCCTGATCATCCACTAGAAGTTTTACAGCTAAATACAGTCACGTATGGCACTGCAAGCGCTCCATTTTTGAGCACTCGGTGTTTGGTGCAGTTAGGCATTGAATGCCCAGATGACGTCATAGCCGACGTCATCAAACACGATTTTTATGTAGACGATCTTAACACGGGCTGTGACTCGGTTGAGGGTCTGAAACATATTATGAAGGGGGTAGTTCGGGTGTTAGAATCCGCTTGCTTACCGCTACGCAAGTTTAGGACTAATTGCCCTCAGCTATTATTATGTGATTCAGACACTTCTAAGCCGTTAGATTTATTTAAAGAGTCTAGCGTGTTAGGATTTAATTATTCACCTAAACGTGATATACTTCAGTTTTCCGCGGACTTAGAGCCCGCTAGAGAAATAACCAAGAGAACAGTAATCTCCACAACTTCTAAAATATTTGACCCGTTGGGTTTATTGTCGGCATGCATTATAGTCGCTAAAATTTTATTGCAACAGTTGTGGTTGACCAAACTAGATTGGGATGAGGCAGTTCCAGGAAATATTGCTAGAGATTGGAAAAAGTTACTAAACGAATTTGCTGTATTATTCGATATCCAAGTTCCGCGCTTAGTTCTTTGTGACTCGCCTACTAATGTTGATTTACATTGTTTTGTGGATGCCTCAAACCATGCCTACGCCGCATGTGTTTATCTTCGGTCACAAGACTCCGCCAATCTAGTGATGGTTAAGCTACTATGTGCCAAGGCCAGAGTGGCCCCTACAAAACCAGTCACGATTCCGCGTCTGGAATTATGCGGTGCACTTTTAGGTGCACGCTTATCTTCAAAGGTCTTGCAGTCGTTGAGGTGTACTATTTCACACAAATTTATCTGGACCGACTCGACCGTGGTCCTGGGTTGGTTGAAGACACCGCCGAAGGACTTGAAGGCTTTTGTATGCAATCGAGTTAATGAAGTTAATGAGCTGACACCAGGTTTTACTTTTTATCATGTTCCTACTGATGAAAATCCCGCCGATTTGGCATCCAGAGGCATTAGTCCCAACCAGTTACGATGTTCATCCCTTTGGTGGGAAGGACCTTCGTACCTCAAGTCGGAACCCGGTCATTGGCCCAAACAGACTCATACTTTTAATAATACCCCACTTCCAGAGATGAAGTTTCCTAAGAATTCGCTCAAATGTAATGTCATCAGTGTCACGAATGATGATTTTATTACAAGGTTCTCAAACCTTAACAAATTGAAGCGAACATTCGCATATGTTCTCCGGTTCATTAATAATTGTAAGCCTAATAGTAATAAGTTAGTTGGACCTATTAACGCTGTTGAAATGAATAATTCATTGACAGTTCTGGTCCGGTTTAGTCAAGCTGAGTCATTCGCTCAAGAAGTTGAGTGCTTCTCACGCAAGAAACCGCTCCACCGTAAATCCAAACTGCTACCTCTCACTCCGTTCGTAGACTCCGACGGAGTGCTTAGAGTAGGTGGTCGAATGCAGAATTCGAATTTCGGTCATGATAAGAAGCACCCCAGAATTTTAGATGCTAAACATCACCTAACCAGACTGATTATGGTTCATGAACATACACGTTTATTTCATGCGGGACCCCAATCCCTTCTCGCGTCTGTTCGTGAGCAGTTCTGGCCTATCGGAGGTAGAATCTTAGCTCGTAGCATACCCAAAAAATGCACAATTTGTGTGCGTCTGCGAGGGTCCACCTTGCAACCCATAATGGGCCATTTACCCTCCGAGAGAAATACTCCAACTTTTGCGTTTTATACGAGTGGAGTCGACATGGCCGGCCCTTTCATGATATCTAGTCGTAAAGGTAGAGGTAATCGCATAACTAAATGTTACTTGTGTTTGTTTGTCTGTCTTACTTCTAAGGCAGTGCATTTGGAATTGGTTAGCGACTTAAGTACCGAGTCCTTTATACTAGCTTTGCGCCGGTTCATAGCAAGAAGGGGTAAACCCGCCGTGATATACTGCGATAATGGCACAAACTTTAAAGGCGCTAATAATGAATTAAATAAACTTCTAAAGTCGAGCCGTCAGTCTGTGTCCGAATTCACATGCAATGAAGGTATACAATTTAAATTTAGTCCCGCGTACGCACCTAATTTTGGAGGTATATGGGAGGCGGGTGTGAAATCCGCCAAGCATCATTTACGACGTGTAATAGGTAACGCTTCCTTGACATTTGAGGAGCTAGCCACGTTGTTCATACAAATTGAGGCAATCCTCAATTCGCGCCCACTTTCCCCTCTGTCGTCAGATCCCTCAGACCCATCTCCTTTAACTCCAGGGCACTTCCTGATTGGTCGACCATTGACGTCATTACCGCACATACCTATCGATGAGAAGCGGCCCAATAGATATCGATACATAGAGAAGCTGAGGCAACATTTTTGGCAGAGATGGCGAAAAGAGTTCATTGCAGAGCTGCAGCAGCGCGCGAAGTGGAAAACACCTCAACGGGAACTCCACGTCGGGGACCTGGTCTTGCTTAAAGAGGACAATACACCTCCACTTCAATGGAGCCTCGCTCGAGTAAAACAATTGTATCCAGGAGCTGATGGTGTCACTCGTGTGGCGGATGTGACCACAAGCAGAGGAGTCTTCAGAAGGGCCATTAACAAATTGTGCCCCCTACCCACATCGATGAAAGATGACTGTTGAAAGCCGCCGTTCGTTGCTGCTTTCAAGGCCCCGGAAGATGTTCGCGCCATACGCTTCGCGAACTGATACATCGGCATCTCAGGGGTGCGGTATGAGGCGAGGAGGCGGAGACGGCGATCGGCCTCCGCGACTCGCTACGACACACGCAAATTAAACATATATCGTGCGCCCGCGTCGTTCATCTTATGATCTTTGTTAGAATAATTTAATTGTCTTCGCATCTTCGGAAAATAAAACCTTTCAAGAAAAATAACCTGCATTTTTCAATGTCCCGCTTGGACACATACAATTTATATTTTTTTTATATCTTCCAAAAACAGACACCGCTGAGTTACGATTTTATTATATGTATAGATATAGATAAATTTTATTCGTCAACTATCTTTGTGTCGCGATCTCATTCACTCAGTCCCTAACCCGCGAGTTTTTTTTTATCAAAAATTAAAATTAAAAATAAAAGGTAATAAAAGAGTCTGCCCCGCGATACACCCGGCACAAAAGGCAGTAGTATCTTTAAATACTTATATTCTGTTTAGTTGGTTTTGTCCATCTTAAAATAATCTATAATATAGGTACATATAAAATGCTTCATGTGATGGAGGCATCCGATAAAAAAGGATTTTTGTTAATTCCTACAGGATCTGGACATATGCGGGTAAAATTGCGGGACACAGCTAGTCAACTATACACAGCAAAATTACATACATTTTTTAGCATCACGTAACGTTCCTACGTTTCCCCTTCACCTATAGAAAACAACGGGTTACTTCGAACTACCTTTAAGGTACGAGTTGGCAACGGGCGTGTCGCAGCGACACTACTACTTTCTATGTATTTCTATGAAATTCCCCATGCCCGCTCGACGACGCGTCGCGCGTCGCTAGCTTCGTGTCGCTGACTACGTAGGGAGTTTCATAGAAATACATAGAAACCAGAGTGTCGCCGCTACACGTCGTCCGTCGTCCGCTGCCGCCTCATATCGCCCGTTGCCAACTCGTACCTTTAATCGAAAATCTATCTTGCCAACCCCAACCAAACTTCTAAAACAGTTACCCTAAATCATGGCGTAATTAACTTGAAACTTGTTAATTTACCTCTTATTTACTTTGCACCCCGAAATTCCAATATGTTCGCTCAACAACCACAGAAACCCTCTAAATTCTTCAAGCTCCATGCGTCGATTACGTCAATCTATATCCATTGTAGAGGCTTCGCCGTCATCCCAACCATTGAAGCATCGTAATTACTTCGACCCCCGTAAAATACTGAAGAACATTGAAAACCACAACCGATAATGAGCCTCAGGACAGAACACATAAAGTTGCTAATAGTTTGAAAGTTGATTGTAAGTTTGTGCATAGAAATAGTCAATTTTGTGTAATGGACTGATGGACGTACACTGATAGGCAATACGTTAATTACTTTTTTGTGTAAAAGTGTTGATTACACTTTGTTCGAATGTGTATTGATGTGTACTTAGAAATAGATGGATATCTTTATTTGTACAGCTTTTTTAAACATAATACACAACATACACTAATACACAAAGTAATTATTATAGTGAAAATCTTAAAAGAAAGTTGTTCAAATGGGCGGCCTTTTATCGCTGACAGCGATTTCTTCCTTCTTATAATAAAGGAAGAGAGGAAAAAATGTTAAGTAGGTACCTACTTGGATGGAAAATAGGAAATATATGTAGCTTCTAGAAGCTAGAAATGATTTGTAGCGTGTGACATGTTTGTAGCGGGCGGCGCGGTGTTTTGTAACTTCTGTTACAGAATACATAAATAGTACAAGTACTTCTGTGTACCGACGGGTATCACGTAAGAAGTTTTTTGATAACTGTGAGTTATTAGTGGTATAATATATATTTTTGATCATAATTATCATCCGAGCGATGTTCCCGGTTGCATGAGCCCTAGAACTCTTCCCACTCAAGAGCCCGCGGTTCGCTTTCCTACTTTTACGTCTCCACTTCGCACGATCTTCAGTATCCCGCGTAGTGAGGTCATTTCCACGCATATCCGCTCTTACGACGTCAAGCCAGCATTTCTTGGGTCTTCCCAATCTGCCGCGCCCGGGCGGTGGCGCCATAGCAAGACATTTTTTTTATATTATTACACTGTATTTTTGAGTAGTAGGAAAAGAGTAAGAGGGAGGAAAGAGTAGGGAAGGCCGGCCCGAAATAAATGGGATGAAGGCAAGGAGGATGATGATTACTGTAATTTTAAGTGATGCATAGGTAGTATTTTTTCCTTAAACTTCGAATGAACTTCCATAAATCTAGTGTTAAATCTATCCATTTTCTAACTACATGTATTAAACCAGATCTAAGCTAACGGGTGGAACAACGATCTTCAATTTGATTTTACGACTGTTATTGATGGCTACAACTATGACCAGAGAAAGACGTTCGAGTACTAGGAGTTAGTAGGTGGCAGTAGCGTTTTGTTCTTGGGTACAAATCTTTTTGAAGTTACCTTCAAATTTGAGTTGATATTATTCATCCTAGTTATGAAAATCAAATGATAAACCATTTGATTAACTAGATAGTGGGTATTTAACAATGACGTTTGAAATTAGATCCAATTTTTTTAAAGGTATGTGAGTAATTTCCCGAAGAGTTTGACTTTGGAACTGGTGAAGCTCGTCCGGTAGAGACGAGTTTGAAATGAATCACTATCAGGCGACCTTTCTCTTTCACCAGGGGCTCAATTTTTGAAACGCTTGTGCTACTTCCAGCAATTGAAATAGCTCGATTTCTTCGGATTTTTGTACGATATCGGTAATTTCTCTATGCGAATCGTACGACCGCAATGAGTGGCCTCAATCAGTCGCCGCAGAAGTCCGACGTCGAAAGAAAATCAGTAGAAATCGAGCTCTTTAAATTGCCCGAAATGGCACGAGCGATTAAAAAATAAGGCTCAAGGCCAGTTCTATGGCTAAACCATACTTATCAGAGATACAGGATACTATACAATGGAAATAACATTTAACGGATTTTTACTTTATCTCCGATCAATAACGTTCGTTTATCTCTTGTTTTTCCTAGTAGCGAAGTGCTTTACCACAGTTCGGGACGTGCTCGTCTACAAATGAAGGCAGCTTACCTTTAAAGAATAATCACATTGGCAATGTTACGTAGGCACCTAAACTTTTTAGTATAGTTCTACATTACTAGCAGTTTCCCGCGTTTCACTCGCGTAATTCCCGATTTTGTGAGGGTTTGGAAAACCCCTTTCTCAGTGAATACCTTCACAACATAAAAAAAACCGTTGCTATAATAGTCAGGACCTTCAATTTTATATCTTTAGATATTTTTGCTTCATTATAATGAGACATTTTTGTTTCAATATTTCCAAAAAACTTGCCGGTAAAACAGCTAGAGGTAGAGTTGATAATTATCATAATTAAGAGTATTAGGTCCACCCGTGTCTAAGAAAATCGGTAGTAACAGATAGATAGACAGACAGACGGACATGCCAGTGATTATAAAAGGGTTTCATTTTTTCACCTTTTAACGTACGGAACCCTAAAAAGACTATGGTATTAAAAAAACATTCACTCACTTTAACAGTGCCATGCCTAACCTTTAAATTGCTCATTCCATCGTCGCCAGAACACTAGATTAAAATATTAGAAGCACGGGCCTAGATCGGCTTTGAGTCTTCTAGCGACCACGGCCGGTGTGTGCCCCGTTTGCCGAAACGTCGAGGTAATTAATAACACTGATTATCTACAACGCGATCTAGACCCGTGCTTCTAATAATAATGATGGACGGAAAAAGCGGAGATAAGTTTAAAATCTATACATATAATAAATTCGTAACCCAGCGGTGTCTGTTTTTGGAAGATATAAAAAAAATATAAATTGTATGGGTATCTATTAACGCAGTAGAACCTATTTTTCTGGTTGTCTGTTTGTCTGTTTATCTGTTTGTCTGTTTATCTGTTTATCTGTTTGTCTGTTTGTGTGTGCCTTTGTGCCCGCTAATCTCAGAAACGGCTTATCCGATTTTAACCAAATTTGGTATGCAGATAGCTTTATACCCCGATTAACATATAGGTTACTTTTTATCCGGCTATTTAGTCCGGTTATCCGGATAAAGTGTTATTTCGACTTTTACCTAATTAGTTTGAATGTTGTATTGAAGAAGTATGTTATGTGGAATCAACACATGATTAATCGGATATCCGGTAGGTAATTAAAAAGCCGGATATCTGGCACGTAATTAAAAAAGCCGGATATCCGGTAATTCCTAAAATACCGTATACCTATGTCTCTCCATATATTCGGATCCTTCGGACATACGGAAATTTATAATGGTTGTTTTTAACCGACTTTAAAAAAAGAGGAGCTTCTCAATTCGACCCGCATATTGTTTGTATGGGGATATGTTCACGCCGGACACCAGCATATGAATATTCTTTTTAGATTTGGAAAGTAAGAGTCTCGAATTGGTCCCACAAATTGTTGGTGAAGATCTGATGAGAACCTTTGGAATGATGAGCAGAATAGCATCCCACAATGCAGTAAATTACTAATTTTTGGACTTCCATCAATATAATCAGCTTATAAAGAACTCGGTACGAATTGATGGACCACCTGAAACTACCTTCTCATCAAAAAACTCCTCAATGATTAAAGTTACTGTTACAGTTTCGATATTTTTTAGTGGCAGTCGAAAATGCACGAAAATGGGGAAAAAAAATATAGCTGAAATCGGGCAGTTTTACTGGGTAGATGCAGATTGCATTTAGTTTACGAGGCACGATGGCAGCTGCGGCAGAGTGTGGATTCCGAGTCGAGGGTACCGCGTTCGAGTCTCGAGTCCCGGGCACGACGTTACGTTTTACCCTCCAGATGTCCCGTAAACCCGCGTCAGCGGGCACGGGAGTCCTTTCCGCAAGAAAATGGCCGCGTGGATGACAACCTCTGTGAAAAATCACCTCAGCCTCTGGTGGTGGCGGTGAACTCGGGGGAGTTTATCACCGGTTTTGGGGGCCACGAGACGGTAGTGTGACCATGCCGAGGGAGGGGGACGGAGAGGGATTGTCTTCCGGGCAGAGATGAGGCTTTGAAAGGCCGCCGTTGTCGGGGTTGACGGATGTAGTCCATGAGGAATTCCCACTGGCCTCGACACTTGTGGAGCGAGGGACGCCGTTCGGGTTTAGTTGACAAACTGTGGTACCCAGGGAGCCCAACAAACCGGGTCATTTGCCCCGAGAGTGGCCTGACGGTACATAAGGGGCATCACCCACCCACAAACTCAGCCATGATTCTCTTCTGCTCAGTACTTTCCTGGTCATTCGTTTAAGTGTAGACCTTTGCACAGCGATGGGTGACTTCGTCAGAAAAACGCTGACGAAGTCGCGGGCACAGCTAGTAAATAATAAAATAATAAATTCTGTAAACAACACACAGCGCCATCTAGCCCCGTGGTACCTAAGCCAATAAGCTTGTGTTACGGTGACTAGACAACGGATATAATTACTTATATTTATTTTTCTTTTGTAAATACATACATATTATAAGTACATAGAGGGACACCGAGACCAGAACAAATATTTATTTTTCAAGCATAAATACCTGCACCCGGCGGGAATCGAACCCGCAACCTTCTGCATTGCAGCCGTGATTTCGCACGACGCGCCACAGAGGTCGTCGTAAAAGGTGTGTAGATTAAATTACTTCCAATCTTAACAACCTTAACTACGCCATTTCCGATTCGATTTACGCAATGGAACCAAACACAGCTAAACCCCGTAATGGAGTAATGGTCATCGCGGACACAGACAATTTATTCGTTGATGCTCTAATTCGGTAATACGGTACGTGATAGCGTGTCATGATCCATGAAAGTACAGCGGATAAGCGAAATATTGGCAAATGGACCTGATTTTCGGATCGCTCTTTATGATTCGCCATCTGGTTCTCAATATAGAAGGAACCAGATGGTGAACTATTTATTAACTAGAAGATATTTACAAACAAAACTTTAACCATAAATTGTTTTTCATTTAATTTAATAATAATAAAAAAAAACTTATAAAACATCGATATCATACATATTACACCAAAAATTACTAACCCCCTTACTTATAAACGATGATTAACTTTATGTAACGTTTGTCGTTGTAACATAAATTTAGTAATTGATTATAACTAAGGGGATTAGATTTGTCCGGTGTACTATAACTAAGTTTTGAAGACTACATGCATAGTCGTACAATATTAGATGGTATGGTCGGATGCTATATAAAAAGGTGAGTGATTAAAAATATTAAGAGGATATAGTCTCCATTCTCTTTCTCCATACAAACGTAGTTTAAATTTTCCTCCCTGGATAAAGACATTAGAGCAAATATGTATATGCCATAAAACCTAATATCTGTCATGACAATGCATCTACTTACCTTTTTTTTTTCTAATAATAATGTCAAAGTTTGTGTGTAGGTAAAAGTAAGTACGCGAATGTTTGTTACTTTCTTTCACCCAAAAATTACTAAACCGATTGCGATAAAACTTGGTATGCAAGATACAAAGACACTCAAAAACCCGAAAACAAAATACTTACTTAATTTATTATTTAGATCAACACACGTACCTACATTGAATAGTTTACAGGTGCTTAGTTCATCAAATATCGGTCTATTACGGGCTAATTCAAAAGCATTTCCAAATGGGATCAGCTACCCTATATCAGCTTGGTCATTAGCTACATGCCGCGGGAATAGAGGCAAATGACTCAATCTACATAATGAGTGCATGCGCATTTGGAATAGGTAATGCATAGCTTCCAGTTAAAATAATATGGTTTGAGCAGGGGTAGTTTTAGATGGTTTAATATTTTACTAATTTTTACGTTTTATACACTTGGTAGGTACTTTGTTTCAGTTTTTGTAAGTAGTTAAAAAATATTTCTTATGTTTTTATTGGTCAAGGCTTTTTTCCTAGAAATATTTACCAAGGAGAAATACATCATCAAAAATCCTCCAATGACAGGATTCGTACCTGAGCCCCTCGCTTGCCGGGCGAGTGCGCTACCACTGCGCCACACGGGAACCCACGATTTTTTGATGTATTTCTCCTTGTAAAATATTTCTAGTTAAAAAATGATTTTTGTACCAAAATTCATCGCTTCTTGCAGGACATGAACTCACGACCTCCCCTGTTTTTGCAGAGTAGTCTAACCAACTACGCCATAGGGTTGAGTAGAAGGAACGCATTATTTTTATTTTTCTTTGTTAGGCTTGGAGAAGCGCCATCTCCCGTGGTTTCTTCACAGAAATCCCAGTTGATGGGTTGGTGGGTTCTTAGACTTAGTAATAAATATTTATCTACTTTTTATTCAAATAATAAAATGGAAACTCATATTAGTAAATATAAAACTACAAAGCTAAGCATAGTCTTTATTGCAATGGATAAATACTCAAACGTATGGTAAACAATTGCTTTGTAAAGTATCTCTCCTATCCATAGTACATTATGAACCTGGCTACGAGCCAGCCGTGGCGACAATGTCTCTTCTATCTTTCCACTGTCGATGTCATTTGAAACTGCCATAAAATTTTTACCTACCAACGCACACGTTACAATAAAAACGCGAGGAAAATCCTGGATTCATGAAAAATATGACGCGAAAAAACTTGATCTGGAGCGTACCGCTACCTGCCGCTAGCTAGTCTTTGCTTTTTACGTGAATACATAAGGATTTCGGGCTTACGTGAAATTGTGTCTATTCCGTTTATCTTGTCGACTTGAAAAGGGTTTAACCGGCACATTAAAAAATAATACGATTCACAAACGAAATTTTAATGCTTCGGTCAAAGAGATACCTTTATCAAAAATTATTTTTGGGATTAAAACAATTCTCATTCTTATCTACGAATGTGTATAGGTGCCTAAAGGTAGTAATATAATTATCTTTTCTGTGTTTTTGAAAAGCAATCAAGGTTTTTTGAGTTTACATGCCTACCTACATATTGTTATGCTTATCAAAAATATTGTATTGGAATGAAAGCAGTGTTTAAATAAAATGAAAATTTATTGAAACCAAACACTTATAAAACATTATTAATATTAAAAAACTAAAACTGATTAAAATAAAACTTACTAAAAACTAAACTAAATCTAAATCAGCTAAACTTTTGGTGGCTACTGGCTGTATTGCTCCGTTGTATACAAATACTTATTTTCTTCTTCTTCGTGCGACTTTTAGTATCTTATCTTAGCAGTGTTTTCATTTAATTTCTATCGATTTCATTAGTAGGGGAAAGAAACCCGAAATCCAATGGTTGAAGAATATTACAGGACCAGGCCAAGGCCACCCGCGGCTTTAGTTCATAATAATTCGTTTAGTCCCAACGTAAAGTCTGAGTTTGGTGAATTATAAGTAAATGCAAGAAACCTAAAAGGGTAAACATAGGTATCTACCTACTTACACTTGGATTACGTGTGGGAAATGTGATGGCGTTAAAAGGTTGCATGCCGGCACTACAATCCGCATGCAGCCTTTACATAAAACTGAGACGTGAAGCCAATGGTAGTGGTTTCATTTCTTTACCTAACCTAAACTACCTATACTGTAGTTTTTTTATTTTTTTCTTCTCGTTTCTGTCCTTACCTACCCTAAATTGTTTGTGGTTGGCACAGCAGGTAAATCTTCATTGTTATAGCCGGTTTACATTATTCCAGTAGGCACAGCGATCGAATCCAGCGCTGGATTGCTACTGGAAAGATGTAAACCCCTACTGGAATGCACTGGAATAGAATCACCAGTCCAAGTTCATTCCAGTCCAGCGCTACTGGATTGCTGGACTGGAATAATGTAAACCGGCTATTACCTACTGCAAATAAATTTGGCAATATTTTTACGGCCGACCGCCTGATGATACCAACCCTCCTTAGATCCAAGTGGTTTACCCGCCGCCACACTGGGATAACTCATGGTTCGCAGATCCCTTAATTACTTTAAAGTAATTTATTAAACTTTTTTATAGGTAGGGCATTTTAATAGCTAAAGCTTTAAAAATGCCCGCAAAACTAATGCAATAAATTACGATACCTAATGGGAATACATTAACATGAACTAATTAGGTTAATACTGCAGCAAATTGTATTGAATTATCTACCTACCTATACTACCTACATAGGTGGGCTAGTGTCGCGAAATTAGTTTATCAGCTAGATCCCAGAGGGTCGTGTGAAGTTAAACTGGCACGCGAATTAGACGGGGTGACATTATTATTTTATGACGTAAAAATGTAATATTGTAGTTAAAATTAAAGACATTTTTTGGTTTTAATCGAATTGTGCTTATTAATTTTAGCATTGTTTTAACGCTCAACGTTTCGAGACCTTCACAGGTCCCTTCTTCAGGATTGACTGAAAAATGTCTTTAATTTTAATACAACATGCATCGCGAAAACAGAAGAAAAATCTAAATTCTGGTTAGTTTTACAATACATATTGTATCTAGGTTTTCAAAACTCCTACAAACCGAATTTGACCCCCACTGCTCAATGAAATCTACAAAGTTCGTGAAACCTAACGACAATCTTTCGCCACTTATCTCAATTTGTTTAAGATGAACACAGTATTCGAATTTTAATGCAAAACCCTCAATAAGCGGCAATAATTTTGACGGCCTCTGTGGCGTATTGCGCAAATACCTGGCTGCAACGCCACAGAACAACCAGAACAACACCTTCATACAAGCCCGCGGCGTAGGTACTTCACTACATGCGCAGCTATGTGTGCGTGACCTTTCACCGACAGTAAGCCGAGTAGGCGCTTCGGTCGGCCTCCTTAAACCCGAGTGGAAAGCGGTTAGAAGTCATGCACACATAGCTGCGCATGAAGTGAAGTACCTACAACGCGAGCATGTATGAAGCTGTTGTTCTGGTTGATTAGATATTCGGTAGCAACGCAGAAGGTTACTGTTTAGATAAATTCTGTTTACGTAAGAACAAGGTTAAATTTCCTTCAGCAAATGTAAAATGCGCTCCTCTGTGGCACATTGCGCGAATACCTGGCTGCAACGCCACAGAATAACCAGAACAACACGGTCACGCACACATAGCTGGGCATGTGGTTAAGTACCTACACCGCGAGCTTGTATGAAGCTGTTGTTCTGGTGGATTAGATATTCACTGGCAACGCAGAAGCTTACTGTTAAGATAAATTCTGTTTAAGTAAGAAGAAGGTTCAATATCCTTCAGCAAATGTAAAATGCGCTCATACGCGCGCCCTTCAGTCTGAATCTTACAGTAACGTTTACTCAGGGGGTATGTTTGATTGATTATTTTTATTGTACCAATAATGGTGATGTGTAAAGCTGCCTAATTCGATGTGATGGATGCGATCCTGAAAGTTGTATGGCGCAGATGTTTTATTTAGGTACGAACTTTACATGTAGGAGTAGCTACGTATATAAATCTAGCTTGCTCGCTCGGTTTTATCCGTGTAAGTCCCGATCCCGTGGAAATATCGGGATCAAAATATGTTACTCCTCAATAATGGAGCTTTTTATTGGTGAGAGAATTTTTGAAATCGATCCAGAGTAGTTTTGGAGCCTATTCGTTTAAACAAACAAATAAATCTTTACTCTTTATAATATTAGTATATACGTGGTATAGAAAGACCCTGTTAAAGTGTCCTGCTTGCTTTAGTATATGTACATGGTTCGTTTAGTAGGTAGGTATTTAAAAAAAATGTATTTGCGCTATTAGCGTTATTAAAATGTATGTACTCTTGTGGTGAAGGAAAACATCGCGAATGGCCGAATTGTGAAGCTACGTACGGTGAGCGGGTCAGATCTTGTTCCACTGTCGTCTTACTCTTTTTAGATGAGCGTGTTACATCTTAGACCCTTATCATCACTTACCTTAAACCTTTAAACCACCTTAACGGAAAGCGTCGTTTACGTAAGATGAAGCGTATAGTATTCCTATTTTTATTAGCTATTTTACTTGAAGATTTTTCAATGAAAAATGCATCTTAGAAAGTACTCCCGTGATGGGGTTCGAATCCGTGCTCACTTACCGAGCGACTGCGCTATCTTTACGCCACCCAGGGCGAGTTAGTGATTATGCATCTCCCCCGAGTTCCCTATTTCATAAATGCCTAATGCAGTAATCCTTTCTGACGGGTAAACTTGGCCCGACAAAGCTCGTACTTTCCTTTTTTTTCTCCAAACATTGCTACCATTATATTAGGGTTGCATTAAGGATAATGTTTTCTACGAAGACGGAACAGAAATAAGACGATCGGAATTTATGACTATTTTCGAATCGATACCTATTAAGCTAGTGTGGGTAGGGTAGGATAGAGTTTTATAAGGTGTGCCTAGCAGCTTCACCTCGAGGGACATTCATTGTCATTGGCTGATTTATTAGACAATGATAATTTTATTTTTAGAAATTTAGGTAGGTATAGGTAATTCAAAGTTTCATCGTAATAAAAAAATAGCATTCAATATGGTAAATGTATTGTAATATTGTTGGTAGGTAGGTATTAAAATTAATTAAATTCAATGGACATTGGACACCCATTCTGTAAATCCAAAATTAAATTTAATAAATTCGAGTAAGTAATCCAAATAAATACCTTTACTGGAGCTGGTTATTCTAAAATGTATTAATTCCAAAAATAACACAATTAAAACTTTTGTCTGTTTACAAATAAAAGCATTAGCCAAACTAATGAAACGTTTGAAACAATGAATATTCAAGATGCTGAATTAGTTTGGAACTCTTGGTATTTGGTACGGAGGATGATTTGACAATCCGCTCAAAGAGATATCTAGCTACAATACAGCTTTAGCAGACTATAGAATTATGATCGCCCGATAGTTTGTAAACCAGGTAACCAATATCAAGTTCTAAATCACAGACCCTCTTACTTTTAAACGATGAATAACTTTATGTAACGTTTGTGCTTAACTGTGACATGAAGTTTTTAAGTTACCAGACAGTAATAAACGTTACGTTCGTATATATCTATGTCTATACTATTCTGTCACCTATAGTACAGGCTTTCCTAGTATAGGTGACAGAGACTATCCATTATTATGATTACAGCTCAATTTCTTTTTGATAATTTAGTACATAAGATGCTGGCACTCTGCTCACAGTCGCACGACTGGGCGAATGTCAGTCAATTTTGCAGATTGATCTTTTTTTAGGGTTCCGTACCTTAAGGTAAAAACGGGACCCTATTACTGAGACTTCGCTGTCTGTCTGTCTGTCTGTCTGTCCGTCCGTCCGTCCGTCCGTCCGTCCGTCTGTCACCAGGCTGTATCTCATGAACCGTAATAGCTAGAAGGTTGAAATTTTCACAGAAGATGTATTTCGGTTGCCGCTACAACAACAAATACTAAAAACAAAATAAAACAATTATTTAAAAGGGGCTCCCATACAACAAACGTGTTTCAAAAATAACAAGGAGTTTAGTTCAATGTGAGGTCGCTTCTGATTGGTCAGGACAAATCGAGTTGGTCATGGAATTCAAAATGGCTGCCCTATCTGTCAAATATACCAGTCTGCCTTACTTACCAAAGAGTTTCTTATAAGTTTCAGATTTTCTTTGTGCCAAGGTTTTTTTTTTTTTTTATTGAGTGATTCGGTCGTTTGATGGGAGTAGAATCGAAGATAAATATTTCATATTTTCCTATAAAATTTATAAATTGGTTGTTGTAAATCATTTTAGGGTTCCGTATCCAATTGTGATAGTGGTACGGAACCCTTTGTGCGCGAGTGTCGCACTTGCCCCGTTTTTATTTTTAAACTGTACCATTTTTGTTTATTCAATAAAGATATTTATTTATTTTATTTATTTATAATCTATACCTATCTATACTCTATACAAAACTAAAAAGAGGAAAGATTTGTATTTTTGTGTGTGTGTGAGAGTGCGCGTTTGTATGTTTCTTATGAATAAACTCAAAATCTACTAGACCTATTTCAAAAATTATTTTACCATTAGAAAATTACATTCACCCTGAGTAACATAGGCTTTTGATCCCGATATTCCCACGGGATCGGGACTTACGCGGGTAAAACCGCGGAACGCAGCTGTCGTTTATAAGTAAGTAAAGGGTAGAGTATTTTATGGTAGACATATACTTACATACAATATTTTGAATATTTGTTTACAGAAAAATAACTGCACCAAATATGAAGTGTCGTACTTTAGACTTTAGATCATGTACGTTTTGTGTTTTAATTTTGTACTTAGCTTATATAATCAAAAGAAAGAAATAGTTATCGTATTGTTCTACAACTGCAAAAAATATGAGTTTCTTCTGTCTTATTATATTCTTATCGCGTTCCGAGGACACACTAAATTAGTTGTTGTAAGACGATTCAAACGGATCTTATGAACCTTATTGCCTAAAACATTAATAAAAAATATCTCGAAGGAAAGTGTGTAGTTTACGAGAGCCCTTAGAAAATTACTCAGTAGAAAATGAAACTTTCCATAATTATTATTCAACCTTTATCCAAGTCCAAATCGAGTAAATTTGTTCCGAAAATTACTTTTATTAAAAGCGTTTCTTTCCCTCCGAACGATCTTAAGTGCTAAAGTAGAGTAAATGGACTGGAATTTCCGTTTCACGAATAAATTATATAGGAATACTAGTGAATAACTCTTTTAAAGTGCTACCAGACGCTTGTCTTATTTTCCAAGGGAATTCTTTCCATGTCCGTGGTCACACTGGCTGTCTGTTATTCTCTTTTTTAAGGGGACTATTGGATCTGCTAGTCGAAGCGTGTTTCTTCATACAACGAGGGTAAAAAGAAATACCTCTTTGCCACCCCTTAAATTATCCGACTCCGGTCTTCGATCATATATAAACTATAGATACACGGTCCCATACAAAATCGAAATCAAAAAACGGCACTACTTCAACGCTTACTTATACGGACATAGTACAGTTTAATGTAAACCTTAATCACTGGGCAATAAGGTTGTAAAACACTTATGCACGGCTGATAGCGAAAAAAGGCATATCGGCTGAAGTATGCCTTGTTTTGACGGCTCCATTTCTAGAGCGGCGACCGTGCATCTATAGTTTATATATGATCGAAGACTCCGGTGTTTTTTTATGTGTGATCACCTCTTAGAGAACTAGGCTGAATCGTTTACATTTTTTCAGTTAAATAAAAAGTAAAACAAACTTTGATAACTTCAATAGTAGGTAAAGTAAAACGAAAAGGACACAAAAACACTGGAATTGGATAATGTTGCATGTTTGGGTCACGTTTCGAACAGTAGTTTCAAAGTCAACATTAACAAAGTGAAAATAATTTTACACGTTATAATTTTTCCTGACCTTTACTACAAAAACTACCTTTAATAATTCCTAACAGCTGTTTAATAAAAACAACTACTCACCTACTTTAATTGTTATTTCTTTTAGAAACCGTCCAGCCTAGTGGAAAATTCCAAATTTCCCTACAATGAAAACAGCTGGAAAATATTCTAAATTGTTCTAAAATTTAATTATCTTTGTGGATAACATGATAATTAGCGAGGGAATAATTCAAATAGCAATTTATATTTACCTTCATTAATCGTTTTCTTAGCGAGTAGGATTTTCATTATTATTACGATCCTTGTTTTGGCTTATTAATTTTAATGTTATCGTTAAGAAAAACAGTAAACAAGTATTCGAAACTTCCCAAAATATTATGCTTTGATACATTTCTAAGATTTCTGTTTATCGAAATTGTTTACAAACCGTTTATGATTTAGCTAATTAATAAACTTTTGCGTTTATATTGCTTGTCGCATTATATGTAATGCTATTTTTGTTCAAGACTTATGCTTAGTATTAGTTTCTACTATTTCTCTTTCTCTATTACAACATAAATATCAAGATAATAATAAACCCTGTGAACATCGCGGTAAGTTCTTAGCTTGTGATACGGTGACTAAAGAACTGATATAATTCTTATATTTATTTTCTTTTGTAAATATACAAGTTAATGCAAAGGTTTAGGTGTTTTTCTGTAACATAGTTCCATTTTCCCCGATCTTAATCGCGTATTATTATTATTTTGTTATTTTTGTGTCCCCTCGCGACCAAGACCATTGTAACATGCTTGAAACGTTGAGGTAAGAAACAAATAACAGGTACCTAATATTCGATTAAGACTCGGGAAAATGTAACTAGGTTAACAAATCGTGTGAATTTAAAAAGTTTATTGTTTGTAAATCACGAAATAACGGCCAAGCGGTTTTGACTGAAATTCAGCACAAAGATATAGTTAATAATGAAAACATACGATTAATAACATAAAAAACCCTTTGATTACTAAGATCAAAGAATATACTTTTAAAAAACCAAAACAAATTAACAAAATGGGAACTTTCAATCTACAAGTGCTACAGTAAATTGTAGCCAAGAGTTACGACGTAGCCGGCTTCGTAGCCGGCTCAACCTGAGATTACAAAGATCAAAATTGGATTAGCTAACAACAAATTAATTAGTTCGGCCAACATACGTCGTATATTAAAACACTTACTTAATACTACTCGTACTAATTAATGTGTAGGGCTACTAATCGACTACGACAAGTTCAAACAGAATGTAAAATAGGTAAATAGATAAATTCTGTGAGCAACACACAGCGCCATCTAGCCCCGTGGTAAGCTACTAAGCTTGTGTTTCGGTGACTTGACAACGGATATAATATTACTTACAGTTATTTTTCTTTTGTACATATACATTACATACATAATTATTATACATAGAAAGACACCAAGACCAGTAACGAATATTTATATTAAAGTATATAACTTGCACCTGACGGGAATCGAACCCGTTCGTTTAGACCCTATAAAGATGTATAATGTAAAATATATAAATAAGCATTTAAACTATCAATAAAAAATCTTACCAGCTGATGGTAAGCTACGATAATGCAACGCTAAAGTATAGCACTGACACCTAGAGGTTAGGAAATGGAACTCTATCCCTATATTCCTTTGGCAAGTGCTCCAGCCTACTTGTAAATTATGAAACTCGGTACCTAATACATTTTTAAAAGCAATAACAATAAATTTAAGGAGATACTCGTATAAATGTTGCACCTTTTAACAACTACCTAACCTAAATTATAACACAATATTCTTTCGCTATATTTTCTCGTCATATTATAAGAAAATTGCCTTTTATCTCATCAAATTTTACTGATACCTCATCAAAATCAATCAAGCTTGGGGTTCATTTATAGGCACAATTTCGGAACTTAAATGCATTATTACACTTCAGTAAATTTTGCACTACTCAACAATTAAATCAACATAAAATATGGAGTATTTATAAAAAAACTTTTACCATATTTTCTCGATGATACCAACAAGCAGAGAACAAAAGTTGTGAACTTCTCCTGTAGCTATATTTTATAAGACTTTGAAGCTTCAACAGTGAACACACCTACATTTTAATTTAAAATTAACACCTACTAAGTAATAAGTTAAAAAGAAGTTCTTGTTACTTCTTAATTTGTTTAATAGTTACTTAGATTATAAAATTATTACAATTAAATAAAACACTAGATGTACTAAATTAGAAGCAATTTCAATGACAAAAGCTGCTGAAAATAACATTAAAATTAACTCCTTAACCAATATAAATAAGTAGTACTTACAGTTTGTCACTCATAGCACAACATTTTTTTTTTATAACAAACAAACAAATAAAATTAAACTTAAAACTAGATTAAAATAACAATAAAGATACAATGGACATAGGTAAAGTTGAGTACAAGCAAAGTTAGGTAACATTATTAAAAATATCGTTATACTCAACAAATTAATGGTATGAAGTTATGTCAAAACCAAACATGTTAAACGTAGGCAAATGTTTGCATGTCCCGAGGGTGCCTCAACAAACATGCAGTTTATTTGTCTAAACCACAGTACCATAGCCAAAATTTAAACGAATTCACAGGCACTGTGTGTTCTTTAGTTAACTTATATGAGTAGTCCTTGTAAGCTAATAAACTAACTAACAGCGTCCCTCCGCGGTTTCACCCGCGATATCGCGTAAGTCCCAAACCCGTTGAAATTTGGAAAACTATTTCTTAGTGGATACCTATTACGTTACAAATAAAACACCCTCAAAATTTCATATTTATGGGACACGAGCGGTTTAGGCTATGCATTGTAACTTCGTTCAGTCTGTCAATCCGTCAGAATTTTACATGTAGGTATTTACTAAGCTACAAAACATTTTAAAAGAACTACTCGAGGCGTACCTCTACATACAATGCAAATGAGTTTTGTCTTTTTATTTAAATAAATAAATAAATATTGCACGACGTTACACACAGCGCAATCTAGCCCCAAACTAAGCACTAGGCTTGTACTATGGGTACTAGACAACGGATATACTACATATTATACTTTTTTTTTTGTAAATACATACATATGATACATAGAAAACATTGAATATACCATGTCTTCGGACCGTGGTGAGTCCTAGGACATGTTGGTTTCCTCACGATGTTTTTCCTTCACCGTAAGAGCGATGTTATTAGCGCACATACCTTTTTCTTAAAGAAAAAGATATTGGTGCGCGGTCGGTCTGGATTTGAACCCACGACTCTCAGAATGAAAGAATGAAATCTACCACTAGACCAACACCGCTCTAAATAGAGAAGTACGCCTGCAGTGGTAGATACTGGAGGCATAGTGCCAAAGATGCTGCCGACGTTCCTCATTATCATCCGAGCGTTGTTCCCGGTTGCATCTCTCTCGAGAGCCCGGGGTCCGCTTTCCTACTTTTACGTCTCCACTTCGCACGATCTTCGGCATCCCGTGTAGTGAGGCCATTAGCACGCATATCCGATCTTACAACGTCAAGTCAGCACTTCTTGGGTCTTCCCAATCTGCCGCGGCCGGGCGGAGACGCCATAGCACGACATTTGTTTCCCACGTAACTAGCCGGTTTCCGTAGAACGTGGCCGTACCACCGTAAGCGGCTTTCTTGCAGTTTGTCTGCAATGTCTCGGACATGAAGGCTGCCCCTGATGCGGGAGTTTCTGACGCGGTCTTTTTGCGTCACTCCACACATCCAGCGCAGCATCTTCATCTCCGTGACACGCAGCTCCTGCTTATGTCGCTCAAGCAATGGCCACGCCTCACTACCATACAAAAGGACAGGTCTAATGATCGTTTTATAGACCTGTCCCTTCAGTTTAACCGGCATTTTCGGGTCACAGATGACACCAGTTACCTCTCGCCATTTGGCCCAAGCTGCCAAAATGCGGGACTTGACGTCACAATCGATGTCGCCGGACTCGTGAAGCACAGATCCTAAGTACTTAAACTGGTCTGTCCGCTCGACCATGTGACCGTCTACGCAGACAGGTGTGGGATCTGTGGTATTGCTAGCCAAGTATTCGGTCTTCGCTACGTTGAGTTGCAAACCGCCGTTCTCAAGTGACTCTTTCCACGCATTTACACGCCTTCCAAGCCGCCCCTTATCCGAGGCCGCTAGCGCAATATCATCAGCATACATGAGCATCCACGGGGGCTGCTCGTGTGCGTCTCGGATGATTACGGACAGTGATGCCGACGTTCCTGCTGGGACAAAAATCTGCAGTGGCAGCATACGCATTTTGTCGATCGGGAAAAAGTCAATCTCGATTTCTTATAGTTTTTCTTTTAAGAAATATTGAATTGGAACATTTTTCTCGATCGATATAAGATTTTCTTGTTTGTATGCTACCACTGCAGGTATAACCAGACGACTCGACAAGACGCACGGACTGCCTACTCCTTTGAAAAGATCTTAGTAATGGCGGACCCCCAATACACAATGGTCTCAATTCACTGACCTCCATAATACACGCTGGACACGAGATCGCGCACTGAATTTTGTGCATATTTTAAATTGCGCCATGTTGCGCTGTTTTCTATTGATAGTGATGGTGACCGTCCACGGAACCATTAGTTCCGTTCCATCACTTTCAATAGGATACAGCGCAACATGGCGCAGATCAAATATTCACAAAGATCAGAATCTAATGTCATTGTGTATGGTATAGCAATTCCAGCGTAAGTACTCCTATATAATTTAGAGTTCAGTGTCTCAATCTCAAACCCCAACGGTGTAAACAGATAACAGCTAGTAGTATTTACAACGCGTAAAAGAAGAAAATTCTAAATAGTACGTGTAGTACAGAACTTGAAACCAATCCCTTAGCAAATATAGGACGTCAATACGATTTATTCAGAGTCTCTTGCAAATCTAATATTGACTATTACTCGTGTTACCTATTCCTATTTACATAATATGAAGTAAGAAGCTGGTAAAACATGATTATTTCTGTACGTCTTAAAGGCTCAATAAACGCAATATTCATTTGATAGTCTATAGTCGCAGAAAAGGCTTTATAGAGTCACAATGGCATTTCGCGACGTAGACGCTGTGCTTGCAATTCATCAGTGCACGTAAAGTCTCGAGTAAGCAACTACACCAGGAGGGTTACTGCGGTTCGTTTTGATACGACATCGATACGATAATACGATGATTCTACTGTCACATTCTGATAGTAGGGTGACAGTAGAACCATCGTATTATCGTATCGAAACGAACCGAAGTAACCCTCCAGGGTCCGTAAACATTGCAAAATTAGGCTATACAAACTATTATGATTACTTTTGTATAATAATATGATATGATAGATTGTCGATTGAATATAGTATCCCAAACAATCGAGAGTTTGTATGTTTTCGTAATAATGTAGTTCTGTTCTCATGTGAATTCTTAAATAAAAGTATGATTGAATACGATATTCCTACAATTGTTCCCTTGAGTTCCTAGTTGGTATTTAAGTCCCGGTCTCAGAGGTAACCACATCTCCCCTTGCTCATCTGTTATGTAAATTAGATTCTTGTCTGAGTATCAAGAATTTCATTACCTTAATATCTATTATGAAGGATACGTATACCTTTATCTGAAGCGTGCGTACGTGACCATTTTGCAAACGATGCAAACGTTCAAGCTAATGTTTGTATTGCAACATTTGGTAACAGAAAATGATCAGGTTGAGTACCTTAATGTGGTAACTTCTCGACCACAAAACAAATCTTTACAACTGTATAAACAACCTTTACTGTAATAGCTATAAGAGCTACGTTCGATTAGCACTTGTGACAAAATGTAAGAAACAAACTAAGAACTTTATAACTGTGTATCTAAGGTGTATTTTTCTTTGACAGCCATAACATCGGCACACAATATCACTCAGTTGAAAGTGCCTCTGTACGCCGATCCTCGGAGAGCGGCGGAACTGAGCTGTCATTTCGAAATGGAAGACCAGAAACTACATTCTGTCAAGTGGTACAGAGATATGAACGAGATATTCCGATATAACCCCTCACAGATGGTAAGGTGACAATTGGTTTTTGTAGTTTGAATGCCATAAGCCCAATTTCGCGCTGAAGCGAGTGACATAGTAAGGGAGCAATGGATGACGCTCGGCTCTATCTTACTTCCTACGTGCTTTCTACTATCCTACTAATATTATAGTGGTGAAAGTTTGTATATGTGTGTGTATGTTTGTTGCTCCTCTAAGCAAAAAGTATTAAACCACAATCAATAAAACTATGCTATACTACTAGGAATATAGATAGCTGGAGACTTGCAATAATACCTTCCTAGTTTTAATCCCGATATTCTTGCGGGATTGGGACTTAAGCGGGTGAAACTGCGGGGACCTACTAATAAATAGAGGAGTAAGCTTGTGTGTCAGTGTGCCTGTTTGTTGCTCCTTCACGCAAAAACTAGTGAACCGATTGTAATTAAACTTGTAATATATGTATGTATATAGCTCTAGACCTGTCATAAATAACACACAAGGGCTTTTTATTTTGATATTCCCCCAGGATCAAAGATAGAACTTTAACTAAAAGTAAAAAAAAATGGATAAATATTATGGACAACTGGTAGATGCACAACTTGGTTTTTAATCATGATCGGTCGTGCGTTCGTAATCGTAATCGAATCCTTCTGATTGATTTAGGTCTGTGTTTGTTTAGGTAACTTATTTGATCTTTTAAAATACTAGCTTAAGCTTTAGTAAATAGATATAGACGTAGGTACTTATTGTTTGAACATTTGATTAAAATTCAATTTGAAATTTATAATATCCATTTTCATTTATTCATATACCTGGTATCGGAGCAAATATATCTTAAGTCCAACTCGGTTAGGAATATTCTGTACAGAACATAATGTAAACATTCAATTATTCGATTAGGTGAAAGTGAATTCTATCCCTATTGGTTGGATCCAATAGATGGGTTTAACCAATATTTGTTCAACGATTACGTCTTGTAGTATGGGGAAAGACACCTATTTTACAAAGGGATTTACACACACGTCTTTGTAATAGAATCTTTGTAAGTTATAGCATTTTAATCGAAAATATAAAAGGCTTTATGGCACTTTTCTCTTGCAGCCCGCTATACGGTTGTTCAACATAACGGACGTAATGGTGCAAGGCGGAGAGTGCCAAATCGACTTCTGCATGGTCAGAATAATGCCGCCTCCAATCTCAACGAGGGCGGGCTACACTTGCGAGGTTTCCACTGAAGGACCCAAGTTCCAGATAGCGAGAAAAACAAAGCACATGACTGTTGTTGGTGAGCTTCCTTACATACTGATTACAAATACCTACAACACCAAGATAAATCGCCAGATAGCGCTACAGTTTCAATGATGTCTATCATTTCTATAGTAATCTACAAGCGGCCATTTTAAGACTGGCAGTTCACTGATGCCTCTGTCCTACTTTACCGCTGCAATAAATGGTGTCCGGGCAGTCGATCCCGCTCGTGACTGCACAGCCACAAGTTTTATCGGCCCAATTATCGCAACGGCGAAGTCCGGCACCGATGTGGCTTCAGCCTAACAATAGCTATCGTAACTCCGCAACTCGAATTTAAAGCTTAATTAAGTTTACCGTACCTACGTTGTCTCCAATTGTAAAGGACTCGATTCCCTTTGGAGGTTTATCTTTGGTGTGTTCTGTAGTTTGTAACTTAATAATAACTAGGTGTTACCGAGTTACCATTCTGATGTATTCAAATTTATTTTGTCGGCAGCCATGCCCGACGTGGATCCGGTCATATCGTCAGCGCAGAAGGTGCTAAAGCCTGGAGAGTCGATGTTTCTCAACTGTTCGTCGGACTACTCGTTGCCGCCTGCGGACATTAATTGGTACATCGATGACGAGCTTCAAAAGGTTCGAATTAAAACATTATCGTTCTAACAAACAATAATCCATTTGGCACGTTCGAAACTGATTGCACTCGTAATCTGGATTTGAAATTTAATCACTGAATTAGAGCTGACGAGGGAATTTTAGATTCATTATTAGACCGTTCATATGCAGTTTGTTCAGTGGTGCTGAAGCAGCTTAGTTGTCCGCTCATTATTGCATGTCTCAGAATTTTTATCGCTCATTTTGTTTTTTTATGTTCTGAGGAAAACTGCTATTGCTTTTTAATTTAAATATGAAGCTAGAATAGATTGAAAACGAGGTCTTATTTGTAGTTGGGCTTTGGATAGTAGTAGATATTTGGATGCCTTTTAATTTAAATACATAGTTTCTAAAATGACAAACAATGCAATGTAATGGTTCATTCTTCTATTTTGTGCTTTGTAGTTATTTGATAAACGTTAAATTCATCCTGGTAGTGACACTTTAAGCGTCCAGCACTAACTGAAGACTTATGAATCGAATTTATTTATTTATGAAATTACATAATAAAATGAACAGTTAAATAAAATACGTCCCGCTAATTTTTCGGTGCAAGGCTGCCGAGGATACTGGCATCGTTACCTTGCTGTTTATGGCAATGATGCCAAGGTAAAATTCGTGGGCGATCGGATGCGAACGCGAAGCGGCACGGTGCGGCGCGGAACCAAGGAACAGTCGATAGCTATTGAAGTGTCCTACGTGACCAAATGCACGTAAACTGCGATGCGGCGCGACTCTCGACTGTTCCTTGTTTCCGCGCCAAACCGCGCCGCTACGCGTTCGCATCCGATCGCCCACGTAGTACGCTGCGTAAGGCTTCGCACATACAGGCCATCGACCACAGCCACTGGTAGCCAGCGACAGCCACTTAACATAATTTTTCTGTTGTAGCGAGTGGCCTCCACCGACTACACGTGTGCGGCGCGTCTATACAAAATATATAAACAAGGGTGTTAGATCGCTGTCACTGGCTACCAGAGGCAGTGGTCGGTGGCCCGTTTGCGCCAGACCTAATTTATAGATTTATAGAGAACTAGCTGCGTCTTGCGGTTTCACCCGCGTAAGTTCCGCGGAATTATTCAACGAACACACTCTCCAAATTTCATGTCTCTAGGACCAGCGGTTTGGGGTCTGCGTTGATATAGAGACCAGTCAGGACTTTGAATTTTATATACATAGATGTCATTAAATCTAAAACCAATCAGAACTTATTCCCCGAAACACAGCTGAACAAAACAAATAAACAAAACTGTACATTAGAAATAATACCCTCCACTTGTTTGCATTCGATTCCTACCGTTCAAATATCAAGATAATACTTTCGAGAGCCACATCGATAGTTTAAACACACGATCAACACAATGCACTCAAGAGATAGTGCTCTGATTCTGTTTGCTGCGGCACAGGAATCCAATTTAGTAGGATTAGAGACCCATTCATTGATCGAATTGAACGATGAAACTCGCCTCGACTTCTGTGATCAGCGTTTTAGTTTTGGTCATGTTTTTGAACTAGATTTTGGAGTTTTACAAGGAGAAATGCATCATCAAAAATGATCGGGGACCCAATTCCCGTGTGGCGCAGTGGTAGCGCACTTGCCCGGCAAGCGAGGGGCACATGTTCGAATCCTGTCATGGGAGAATTTTTGATGATTCTCCTTGTAAAATATTTCTAGTAAAAATGCCTTGAGCAAAATAAACAAAAAGAAATACCTATGTGTTTAACATTCCTAAGTTTTAAAGAAACAATACTTCTGCAAAAACACAACGCACGATAGACGCAGGGCTGGATCGTGCATTGTGTTTTTGCAGAAGTATTGTTTGTTTCTTTAAAATATTTCTAAGAAAGCTCAGTGCAGGCTTAAGCACTCAAAATAGAATATTCCTAAGTTTTATTTCGTCGATTAATCACATAGGTTTTTTTATCTTTTTTGGGCCCTGTAGCCCGGGTCTACAAGAATAAGGCTACGGTGCCCTCTGCCCGTAAAAAAAGCCGACCGAATAGGGTTTCTTGGTTTCAACTGGGGCTTTGTTATCTATCACCCACCGGTCTAAGTCGTACCGCCAAGTGGACTCGTCCGTGTTCCGTTACGTTGGCCAGTGCAGCCACTAAGGAAGACGGGTCGGATCTTGTTCAACTGCTGTCTTCCTTTTTCTAGATGAGTGTTACATCTTATGCCATATAATCACTTACAATCAAGTGGGATAGTTGTCATCTATCATGTTTTAAAAAAATCCCAAGGTATCGCTTCTTACAAGAGTGAAACTGCGGGGCACAGATAGTAATTTATAAAAAAATTACAGGTCTTATTGTTTAACCTATTACCGAAACACTTTCTTCGCACAACTTATTCATTTTTATTACACATCATTTCAGCAATTTCCGATGATAAATATCTAAAACTTTATTTTATGATCGAAGAGAGTTCGAATAAAATATATCAAAGATTTGGGATCACATTACGATCTCAGAAACTTAGAACTCGTTTACACTTCTGGAACTGTGTTCGTTCATGTCACAATTGAAATATGTTACTTTAGTGTTGAGTTATAGCAAAAACCGGCCAAATGCGAGTCGGAACCGCGGACGAAGGGTTCCGTACCATTATCAGAGGGAAAAAAACACGTTTGTTGTATGTATGGGAGCCTCACTTAAATGTTTATTTTATTTGTTGTTATAGCTGCAACAGAAATATATCTGTGATAATTTTAACTGGTTTAAATATCACTATTCATGAGATACAGGCTAGTGACAGACAGACAAAATAACAGTACCCACCTGCTAAGATAGATAAAGTCATAGTAAAAGGGTCCCACTTACCCTTTGGGTACGGAACCCTAAAAATTAAATAACATCTTAAATCGAATTACATAGGTAATATAATAGTACATACCTACTAATTACTCTTATTGTTTTTGTTTAGCCGTGTCACCCCGGCATAGAATAGGGTTACCCCATCTCATCCCGTGGGTGTCGTAAAAGGCGACTAAGGGATCTGAGGGAGATTAGCAAACCTTAAGTTCTCCCCGCGCGGTGGCGGATAAACTGCTTGATCCGTAAGAGGATTGGTGTTAGGCAGGCGGCCGGCCGTAAAAACATTGCCAAATCTAATTGCAGAAGCTATGGTCAATGATGATGAGTTACCGACTGCGCCGACCCCAAATTAAAAAATAAAAAAACAATTTGGGGATCAGCGGACCTCGGGCTCCCGAGAGGGATGCAACCGGGAACATCGCTCGGATGAGAAGGACACTTATTGTTTTTTGTTACCAGAAACATAATAACCTTTATCAGCAAAAAGTCATGCAAATCTTTTATTTCTCAACAACAACGTTTATAAACTATTTAAAAAAATTCAAGCTTGCAAATTTTTAAATTGTGTTTACACATGAAAAGGTTCACCTGCTCGCATTTTTATAAGTTAAAATTCATGTTAAAATTCATATATTTTTTAACGTCTTATTTTTAGGGATGTAATAATTTAATTTCAAATGAATATTTTGAAAAATATGCATAATATTAAATGGTCGTACGGTTTAAGCAAGGCCTATTTTATTATTATTTTATTTTTAAATATTATTGTATGTGATATACTTATATTCTAAAAAAATATTAGTTGTTAATTGTTATTTAAGGCTGTCTGTATAAACGTGGTAAACTGGTTCTCAGATCCCCACGATACACGCTGGCTGGATCGCTAGATATTTTTTTTTATCTTAAACTGTATTTTTAGATTTATTCTTTTGTAATATGAACCTAGGTTAAGATTAATGATGCAGCAAATAAACACATTTTCATTTTCATTAGTTTAATGGGTGACAGATAATTTATATGCCAAAAACTCACTTTCTCGAGCTCTTCTGTGCTTCGCAGTTGGACGTTGTAATCTCTGATAGCAGTCGTTAGGTCAAGTTAGAGAACTTATGGCGACCTGAAAACTCTAACACTAGGCTAGCCACACACGAAAAGGAGAAGAATGGAAACCTAATTAAAAACAAACAACTCCACGACAAGTTGGAAAGATCAAATTTTGTGAATTACTATTGAACATCATCAATAACTTTACAGCTCTCTTAAGGTCCAAGCTTCGTACAAGGCTTTCAGCCATCCTTCTCTATCCAATGCCGTTCACAAGAACTCTGTTTTAGTACCTTCTTGAAATCTAGGTTATTTTTGGCTTACCTATATAGTGTTAGAGAGTTTTAGGTTTAAGGTATTGGGTAACTCCACCTATCCACCTAAGCATGGTGGCTTGGCTTTCTTCCGATCCTGCGTTTACCGTCTGGTTTGGACTCAAGCAAACGTTTTGAAACTCTATCTGTTTTATTTTATACCTACCTATTCTAATATTATACAGGGTGTTCCGAGGAGGGGTATTAAGCCGAAAGGGCTCTTGTCTAGGCGAACAACTTTAGTTCTAGGATTTTTTTTTGAATATTTAAAGTTGTATCACTGAAAAAAAAACAGTTGTTTTGTAAATAAAGGCAATTAATGTTAAGATTGTAGTAGTCCAAACTAAATAAAAGGACACCTTAAGGCCAATAACCTCAAAATCTAAGAAAAACCGCTGATTTTCATGCAAACTTTAAACTCAAAATTTTCGAAAACTACTTCGAATTTCCAAAAGTTGTAGACCAAAAGTTGTTTGCCTAGACGTCTAGAACAACCCCCTTTCGGCTTAATACCCTCTTCTCGGATCACCGTGTATTTGTAATTGTGGAAAATCTAACCACTGCCAGGTTCTTAACTTATATGTGAGTAACTGTTAAGTACTTAGTCGTACTGCGATAACTAAGTAAGTATACTTACCCTTGTAACTATTATTTGCCCACTTTATGAGAAGTTCCAGTTCGAATTTCCCCTTAACTCAATATTATTGTTAGATTAAGGAATGGGCACCTAGTTTGAGAACCATTAAGTAGTTCCCTTCGACAATTTGCAATAATTTTAGTAACTTTGATTGCCACTCCATATTGTTGGAACATTTCTGGGTGAGTTTAAGGCCTCGCTTTTGAATTTTAAGGCATTCCTGGTTATTTGGCCTGGCGCTTTTACTATTAAAATTTAAGTGTGACTGAAATCATTTATACTAACGCTGTTCTTGCTTCAAAAATAAAGTGCGTTTTCAATATAATTTTATTAAAATATTGGAGCATTGATTTTTATTTTTGGCAAGGGATAAATCTATACATATAATAAAATCGTAACTCAGCGGTGTCTGTTTTTGGAAGATATAAAAAAAATATAAATTGTATGGGTATCTATTAACACAGTAGAACCTATTTTTCGGTTTTTCTGGTTGTCTGTTTGTCTGTTTATCTGTTTGTCTGTTTGTGTGTGCCTTTGTGCCCGCTAATCTCAGAAACGGCTTATCCGATTTTGACCAAATTTGGTATGCAGATAGTTTTGGACCCCGATTAACATATAGGCTATTTTTTATCCGGATATTTGGTCCGGTTATCCGGATAAAGTGTTTTTTTCTGTTTTTACCTAATTCGTTTGAATGTTGTATTGGAGAAGTATGTTGTGTGGAATCAATACATGATGAACCGGATATCCGGTAGGTAATATAAAAACCGGATATCCGGTAGGTAATTAAAAAAACCGGATATCGGATAATTATTAAAATGCCGTATACCTATGTCTCTCCATATATCCGGATCCTTCGGACATACGGAAATTTATAATGGCTGTTTTTAACCGACTTCAAAAAAAAGAGGAGCTTCTCAATTCGACCCGCATATGGTTTGTATGGGGATATGTTCACGCCGTACTCCGGCATATGAAGTCCAATTTCGATATTGTTTTTTACATTTGGAAAGTCAAAGTGCCGAGTTGGTCCCACAAATTGTTGGTGAAGATCTGATGACAACCTTCGAAATGATGAGCAGAATAGCATCCCACAATGCAGTAAATTACTAATTTTTGGACTTTCATCAATAGAATCGGGTTATAAAGAACTAGGTATAAATTTACTATTTATAAAAAATTTAAAATAAAAAATATTTACTATTTATACAAGACCACCTGGAAACCACCTTCTCATCAAAAAACTCCTAAATTATTAAGGTTACGATTACAATTTACATAATTTTTAGTGGCAGTCGAAAATGCGCTAAAAAGGAAAAAATAATTATAGCTGAAATCGGGTAGTTCAGTTTTACTGGGCACGATGGCAGCTGCGGTAGAGTGTGGATTCCGAGTCGAGGATACCGCGTTCGAATCACGGACCGTCGCATTCCCATTTTAAGGAACAGTGGCCTAGCGAGCTGAGTGACGGCTGCGCGTTCGAGTCCCGAGTGCCGGGCACGACGTTACGTTTTACCTTTCAGATTTGCGTCTACCTTGCCGTGATCGGGGGGCTCAGTAGCTGCAAGCTAACCCGCAAACCCGCGTCAGCGGGCTCAGGGGTCCTTTCCGCAAGAATGGGGCAGCGTGGAAGACAATCACTATAAAAAAATCACCTCAGCCTCTGGTGGTGAACTCGGGGGGTTTTATCCTGGCTTTGGGGGCCTCGAGACGGTGGTGTGACCGTGCCGAGGGAGACGAGACGAAGAGGGATTGTCTTTCGGACAGAGATGAGCGTGGGGGTTTAGTTATTAAACCTATGGTAGGGAGCCCAACGGGAGTGGCCAGACGGTGTAGTGTAGTGGTGTGTAGGAAGTAGGTAGTTAAGCTGCCCGACTTCAGCTTGCATAAGAGATAAGTCGACTTGTCGGTTGCACTGTATGTAGCAGAGATTATTTTTATTGTTTTGTCCTTTTTCTCGAAGATGGGTTTTTTAAAATATATTTTCGACAAAGGCTACTACCTTCTTCCTATAATAATGCATATAAGCAAGCAACAAGTTCCCTACCGCTGTGCAAAATCTATCCTTAAACAGACTCTCCCATGATTATCTTCTGCAATGCTTAGCAACAGACTTCCATGGTCGTCCGTTTATGTGTAGACTTTTGCACAGCGATAGGTAGGTGTTCGAAAAACGCTGACGAAGTCGCGGGCACAGCTAGTCTTGTAATAAAATTAAGCTTTCATTCCGATACCCCACACGGCACTTTAAAAAGTGTTTTGTTTTTAATTTTATTGCCTTAATAAATGTTTTGTGACGTAATAATATCTATTTATTTGGATTTTAAACAGCTATTCTTTAAAAAAAAGTTAATTGGTTAACTTTCATTTAAAGGATTTAACTACAAAAAAAAGAACAAAATTATTATAACAAGCGGACGATCTAGAGTCTAGTAGCTTTCGACGACATTTGTTGATTTATGATGAAATTATGTAATTGAGACGTTATAAAGGACACAGAAGATCGTACATACATACCTACATCGCTTAAAACCATGACCATCCTACTGCCGTAGTCGGAGTCGGATAAATACAGTATTGTCAGTACAGTATTGAAATATCCACGATACATAGTATGAAGTCGTATTGTTTCGCGACGCGTTTTTGCTTCGTACACGGCGAGCGGAGTGTTGTAATGGCCTAGCTTTTTATAGATGACAGCGGAAACGCTTCTAATGACAATGTAGCCTCTACAACGAGTAGCTTTCTTGTTACTTAGTATTTAACACCACATCGTAGGTAACTACAATGAGAAATGAACTGGCGAAGGGTTCCGTACCACTATCACAATTGGCTTCGGAACCCTAAAGAGCACGAATGTTTGTTGTTATAGCGGCAACTGAAATACATAATCTGCGAAACATATTACTTTTACTATCCCAAAAACCATAAGAGATATTGACACTTGAGTTACATACACCAAAAGATCCGGTTTTTTTTTCTAAGTACTATACGATAAAAAACGTGATTTTGGTACAACTCGAGTTGTATCATCTTTCACAGGACACACAGAACTCGAGTGTTATGCTACTTATGTAGGTATTACATGACATTGCGTACTCGTATGTTCCATTCAAACTGTGCTAGTTACAGCAGTGCAGCTGTTCGGCAGACTGACTCGCACGCTAGCTCGCCCTGGATAAGCAAGCTGTAACTTACACTAATGACGACATGTTCTAAGTGCCTCATGTGGCACTTAGAAAATGACGTCATTAGCGTTAATACATGAAGCTGTAATAAAAAATAAGGCAGCATCAATAGTCGATTGAGTAATAGCTCTACTTTTGAGGAATACAAGTGTAGCACCAAATTGAACTTGACCAGGATCTAATTAATCATGTTTTTACCTTATTCGAGTATCGAGAATTCTATCTCGGTGATTGATTGAAAGAAGATGTACCTTCTCTTACATTTATCTGAACGTATTGGAACATGTAATTATGTATTGTGACCGGGAATTGTGAGGATAGACTTGATTGATGATAATGATGTGAACTTAGAGGTTTTACCCTTAATAAGCCTATGTCAATTTATAAGCATTGAGAAATTGCTTGTGGGGAAGGATGCTTACTCTTTCTCCATACAAAAGGTTTCTTCCCTGGATAAAAACCTTAGAGTACCTATATTATGCCATAAAACATTTATTGGTTTTGTAAATTATAAAGTATTCCAGGTATGTTTCCAAAAACATTGTCATTTTTAGGGTTCCGTACCTAAAGGTAAAAACGGGACCCTATTACTGAGACTTCGCTGTCTGTCTGTCTGTCCGTCTGTCCGTCTGTCCGTCTGTCCGTCTGTCCGTCTGTCCGTCTGTCCGTCTGTCCGTCTGTCCGTCTGTCCGTCTGTCCGTCTGTCCGTCTGTCCGTCTGTCCGTCTGTCCGTCTGTCCGTCTGTCCGTCTGTCCGTCTGTCCGTCTGTCCGTCTGTCCGTCTGTCCGTCTGTCCGTCTGTCCGTCTGTCCGTCTGTCCGTCTGTCCGTCTGTCCGTCTGTCCGTCTGTCCGTCTGTCCGTCTGTCCGTCTGTCCGTCTGTCCGTCTGTCCGTCTGTCCGTCTGTCCGTCTGTCCGTCTGTCCGTCTGTCCGTCTGTCCGTCTGTCCGTCCGTCCGTCTGTCCGTCCGTCCGTCTGTCCGTCCGTCCGTCTGTCCGTCCGTCCGTCTGTCCGTCCGTCCGTTCGTCCGTCCGTCCGTCTGTCACCAGGCTGTATCTCATGAACCGTAATAGCTAGACGGTTGAAATTTTCACAGAAGATGTATTTCGGTTGCCGCTACAACAACAAATAATAAAAACAAATTTAATACAAATATTTAAGACGGGCTCCCATACAACAAACGTGTTTCAAAAACATCGAATCGAGTAGGTCAAGAAATTCAAAATGGCTGCCCTATCTGTCAAATACCAGTCTGCCTTCACTTACCAAAGAGTTTCAGATTGTCTTTGTGCCAAAGTTTTTTTTTTTTCATTTTTTTTTTAGTCTTTGGCTCTGACTTTGACTTTGTAGGTAACCGCAAATCGAAATAGCAAACGCAAAATTGCAAATACACACGTGAGTGATTTAGCAGTCAAATTGCTAGGTCTTCTTCTTTTCGTGTAGGAGTGTGGTTCACCTAGTGTTAGAGTTTTAAGGTCGCCCGAAAGCTTCTAACTACCCTATCTGCTATCTGAAATAGCAACTGGGACCACCTGCTTAACGTGCCTTCCGAAGCACGGAAAAGCTCGAGAAAGTGATTTTTTGCCACACAAATTATCGGTATCCCATCCAAGTAATGACCGTGAGAGCGTTGCTTAACCTGCACGACCATTCGAAATCGGCAGGTGATGCTAGGTTAGTTAGTATATTGCTTCTATATATTCCAAATTACACACATTAATAAAGGAAAATGCAGTTTTTACTTTACGATCCCGCCCTTTGTTCTTGGGAAGCGTTTGCATTGTTTGCCATTATGGTAGGTAGCTCATTGTTAAGCGACTCTAAGCAGTGGAGTACTCTTTAAATCTTCACTAATGGCCTTTTAAAACGGCCAGTATATTTCGGCAAAACGCTCTTCCTTTCACAGCCGAACATTAAAATGTTCATAATTAGAAGTTAGTAAACAAAGTGGAGTATTTTCGCAATCGCACCGACCTGTAGATGTTAATACATCTTGAGAAACAATGAAACTGTCGAGAGATACCTGCAAATGTGCGGCTTTTAGGTAAATAAGCAATTTAGCACACCTTAAATTCATTGGAAACGCTAAATTTCCTTGACTATGGTTGGTAATTATTTTAATAGAAACACTAAATTAATAGTGCTTTACAGTTTAAACTTGGGTACCAAGCCGATACTTTGTAACTTAGCGGGGTTATTCGGAGATTCAGTGTCTGAATGCGGTGATTTATTTTAGTGTAATTATCTCCTAAAGAACTCGGTTTTCCGCCATACCTAAAAGAACCGACTTCAATGATTCTTTTTTTATTTGAAAG
Source organism: Idaea biselata (assembly GCA_958496205.1). Lineage (NCBI taxonomy): Eukaryota > Metazoa > Arthropoda > Insecta > Lepidoptera > Geometridae > Idaea > Idaea biselata. The sequence goes on along the minus strand of OY292401.1, from coordinate 6,286,661 downwards.
GAAGTACCTACTGCTTTTTGAAAAAAAATGCTTTCAAAAACTTTAGTACCCGGCGGGATTCGAACCCGCGACTATTGGTAATCCGAACCAACGCGTTTGACCGCTTCGCCACGGGTAGCCCTCCAGCCATGTCGAATTTGAGAAAGCACCTCTTCGTGTGTTCTTGCGAGTAAGGCCTCGTAGTGACATCTACCGGCGAACTTTGCAGTTCAACTCGGCTTGTAACTTCCCATATTACATGGAAATGATTACAATATAAGATGACATATTCCCAACATGTAAACATTATTTCTTAGTAGTAATCCAATGGTGACTGACATGGATATAGGGATAGGGATATCATGTAACACTAGGTATGTAAGTTTTACTAGATAAGTTTAATTTTGTCCTGTTCTTGTTCTAATAATTTTTAAAATTTTATGTAACTATGGAATTTTGTTCTGAAATAAATGATTTTTAATTTAATTTTAATTTTTAATCCACACATAGGAAATACTGCTTTTTGAAAAAATGCTTTCAATAACTTTAGTACCCGGCGGGATTCGAACCCGCGACTATTGGTAATCCGAACCAACGCTTCGTGTGTTCTTGCGAGTAAGGTCACTACGAGGCCTTACACACGAAGAGGTGCTTTCTTAAATTCGACCTGGCTGGAGGGCTACCCGTGGCGAAGCGGTCAAACGCGTTGGTTCGGATTACCAATAGTCGCGGGTTCGAATCCCGCCGGGTAGGTACTAAAGTTTTTGAAAGTAAGAAATAATCATCATCATCCGAGCGTGGTTCCCGGTTGCATCTCTCTCGAGAGCCCGGGGTCCGCTTTCCTACTTTTACGTCTCCACTTCGCACGATCTTCGGCATCCCGTGTAGTGAGGCCATTTTCACCCATATCCGATCTTACAACGTCAAGCCAGCACTTCTTGGGTCTTCCCAATCTGCCGCGGCCGGGCGGAGGCGCCATAGCAAGACATTTGTTTCCCACGTAACTAGCCGGTTTTCGTAGAACGTGGCCGTACCACCGTAAGCGGCATTCTTGCATTTTGTCTGCAATGTCTCGGACATGAAGGCTGCCCCTGATGCGGGAGTTTCTGACGCGGTCTTTTCGCGTCACTCCACACATCCAGCGCAGCATCTTCATCTCCGTGACACGCAGCTCCTGCTTATGTCGCTCAAGCAATGGCCACGCCTCACTACCATACAGAAGGACAGGTCTAATGATCGTTTTATAGACCTGTCCCTTCAGTTTAACCGGCATTTTCGGGTCACAGATGACACCAGTTACCTCTCGCCACTTGGCCCAAGCTGCCGAAATGCGGGACTTGACGTCACAATCGATGTCGCCGGACTCGTGAAGCACAGATCCCAAGTACTTGAACTGGTCTGTCCGCTCGACCATGTGACCGTCTACGCAGACAGGTGTGGGATCTGTGGTATTGCTAGCCAAGTATTCGGTCTTCGCTACGTTGAGTTGCAAACCGCCGTTCTCAAGTGACTCTTTTCACGCATTTACACGCCTTCCAAGCCGTCCCTTATCCGAGTCCGCTAGCGCAATATCATCAGCATACATGAGCATCCACGGGGGCTGCTCGTGTGCGTCTCGGATGACTACGGACAGTGCGTCCAGTATTACGCTAAACAGAAACGGACTTAGAACGGATCCTTGGTGGACTCCGACTGTAATGGGGAAAGATTTAGTGTCACCAACAGCAGTTCGCACCACAGAATCGGAATTTCGGTACATGTCCCTGATGGTTTCAATATAAGTTTCTGGCACCCCTTTGGACCGCAGCGCCCACCAGATCATCACGCGAGGAACACAGTCGAAGGCCTTCTGCAAGTCCAGGAACAGAAAATGCAGAGGCGTATTATTCGTTCTGTATTTCTCCATAACGATCCTTAGGGCGAAAACAGGGTCCATGGTACCATGACCGGGGCGGAAACCATACTGGCCCTCCGAGACAGTGCACTCCTGCCGGATCCGAGAGTCAACTATACGCTCGTAGAGCTTCATGGTGTGGGACATGACCATTATACCACGATAACTTCCACACTCCTGCACAGATCCCTTGCCCTTGAACACTGGAGTGATAACAGTCAGTCTCCATTGGGCGGGGATTCTGCCGGTCTCGAGTATGCGGTTAAAAAGGTTGGTTAAGATGCCCACACCACGAGAACCCATAGCCTTCCATACTTCGATGGGGACTCCATCGGCGCCGACAGCTTTCCGATTCTTCATGCAGCGAAGAGCCTTGCGCACCTCCTCAGGCGTTATCAGTGGCACAAGTCCTAGATTCGGAGGAAGTTCCGGTGGCTGCACCTCTTTTTACTGCTTATTAAGCAGCTCGTGGAAATAAGAGCGCCACCTTTCCTTCACCGCGAGGCCTCTCCTTCACCGCGAGGAAAGTAAGAAATAATGTTTACATGAAAGAAAGTAGTTATAAAATGATTTGATCAATGGTGTAGAGAAATCAAGTAAATTGTTCACTTTTAGAATTCTACCAATAGAGTAGGCCCTGTAACTATATGGTACAGAAATATGGCGCATCTGGAACCACCATTTAATCATCAACTCTTAATTGAGTAATGGTTAAAGTTGTAGTCGTTTAAATATTATTAGATCGTACTTAGCAATGATGTTTGTGCTTCGAGGTCAAGGGTCTAACTGTTCGTGAACAGTAACTACTAGTTATATAATAAGGTGCCGAAATCAAAAATATTAAGGGCCCTGTACCTGCTAAACTGAAAATCCATGTCGGGCGCATCGAAAATTGTTGATTATTTCATGACGGAATGTCGTAGAACTTTTTTTTTGTGTATGGATTGTAGGCGACATTGTTTCCGATATTTTAGTGCAGTTTCCATACAAATATGTCGAAACTTATTGAAGCCTATCGACATTTTAGCCAAATCAGACATTTTTTGTCTAAAATTTGGATAGGCTTTGCACCAATAGGAGGTTCTTGTCTTAAAACTACACCAAAATGTAGAAAACAATGTCATCTACAATCCATACACAAAAAAAAGTTCTACAACATTCCGTCATGAAATAATCAACAATTTTCGATGAGCCCGACAGGGATTTTCAGTTTCAAGGTCGTTGGCGTTGTTATTCCTCCTAAGAGGTAGGAATGAGGTTTATTTTATTGTATGGAGAGGTCAATTTCTCTTCTAATTGTATGTGTATATAGATAGAGGTCTCGCTCGCACGCCACGCGTTTAGCGTGATTTGTGATATAGTAGTAAGAAAATAAGAATAATATTTTTGTAAAATAAATACAAGAAGAATATGACTTGTAACAATAAAACAAACCGTGCTGTAACTTCAAAATCCAAGACGGTCATTTGAAATCTTAATGAATAAAAGAAAATTAATTCATAAAGTAATTCAAATTTATTTTACATAAATTTTGTCATTAAAAATATTAGGTAATTACATATTTTCCCGGGTCCCAATCGCGTGATGGTTTTAGCTCTACGGCTATGTTACAATAGTCTATGCTACAATAGTCTTGGTAGCGAGCGAGGAGACAAAGAGGATGTGGGTAGGTAATTGTGTTTCAATCATAATAGTTTATTTTTTTAGTTAAATTACGTTTTTTTTTCAACAGGCCGAAGCATGGGAGAGGGTAGAACTGTCTCCTGCCCAGCCTGGCGGGCTTAGGCGGTCTTCGCGTGGGATTCGCGTCAGAGTGCCACAGACAGCAAGCGGCGCGCTACGAGTGAAATGTGAAGCGATACTGCGGGTCGAACCTCCCGTGGTTAGAGAGACGACGACTGTCATCACTATACACTCTCGCACGCAGCTTTCTAAATATGTTTCTAATAATTTAGGTAAGATATTTTTTAAACATTATTTTCTTAGTGTTGAACCATACTTAGGAAATAGTATTTTTTTATTGCTTTCAAAACTTTAGTACCCGGCGAGTTTTCATTTGATTAGCGGTTGACCGCAAGATATATTTTTTTTGCACGAGAGTTTACCCTTTGACCGATATGTCACGATGGTAAGTGATGTTAAAGTCTAAGATGTAACACGCTCACCTCGAAGATGGAAGACAGTATAGTAGGAATAAAATCTGACCCGGCTTTCTTAGTGTCTGCACTGGTAAACGTATTGAAACATAGACGAGTCGCTTTTGATTGCTTTAGAGGACTATAATATCTAATATATAAAATTTAAATGTCACAGTGTTAGTTACCGTACTCCTCCGAAACGGCTTGACCGATTTTTATTAAATTTTGAATACGTATTCAGTAGGTCTGAGAATCGGCTACTATCTATAATTTATAAGGCAAAACAACGTTTGCCGGGTCAGCTAGTAGTATATAAAACAGGTATTCCTGTTTTATTATGCAGTACGCACACTGATAAGTCGCGATAGGGACCGCGACTTATCAGTGTCGCGTAAAGGGTAAAGGCAGACAAATGTTTAGTTTTTATTGTTTTTGTGGTTTATGTTTACTCATAGGACTTCAACTCTCGATTATAGCCAAGCGCACACACAATATTCTATCTATATGAACTCTGGGTCACAATTACCAACGCGAGTGATTTATGTGCGAGTGAGGCAGGCATCTATTATAAGGTACTAGCTGCGTCCCGCGGTTTCACCCGCGTAAGTCCAGATCCCTTGGGAATATCGGGATCAAAGGTAGCCTATGTTACTCAGGGGAATGTAGTTTTCTAATGGTTAAAGAATTTTTGAAATCGGTTCATTAGTTTTTGAGTTTATTCATAACAAACATACAGAAGTACAGAGACACAAAAATACAAATCTTTCCTCTTTATAATATTGTATAGATATAGATATAATAAATAAGACAAAATTTAACCAATATTTTTATTATCCACAGGTACAAAATTAAACATCAATAGAATTGTTCTAACAGCAATCATATTGACTGCCAATAAAATATCAAGGTTTACGAGCTTATGAGGATCGATGTAAAATAAGTGGTGATACTAGGTTAAGATGTAGATACTGACAGCCTGCATAATAAATACATATTAAATAATAAAAAAGAGTTAAGGGCCATTCAAACGTTGCTGATTTACCGAGCTTATTGCCGTGCTAAAACAAAATGGCTGAAAATCTTAAGTACTGATTGGCGTACTGGCGACGTTGCTGATTGCCGTGCTTAAAAAAATAAAATGGCTGAAAATCTTACGTACCTACTGATTGGCGCACTGGCGCCAGTAAAAAAGAAAAGTCAGTTCAATGTTTTGTTACTGGTTTTACTCGCGTAAGTCCCGATCCCGTAGCAATTTCTAAAAATCCTTCCTAATAGGAAGTCTTCAAACATCGTATTAAGAAATCACTTCAAATTTCAGCTCCACTAACAGTGGGAAGTATAGGTCTATTAGTGGACAAAGGATTTTGTAGATATAGATTCTCATTGCGCCGATGGGCTCGGTAATGGGCATCATCTAAATGGTCCTTAAAAGCAAAATGTTTGTAGATCTGAAACATTGTGAATAATTAAGAAATTGTTTGTATACTGCAGCGTACAACGTCAAACATTCATAAGCGTAAAGTTGCGACTCGTTGATCTTATTGTTTTCTATTTTCTTTAAGAAATACCGACACAGTCTTGCTGTAAGTTCGTTGTGTTGAAGGCCATCCGCCTCTTGACTTCTCGTCTGTATTACTTTCTCAGTATTCTGAAGTATCTGATTGTCGTTCGACTTTACGCTTATTTTTATACGTGATTGTCTACGCTGCAGTGTAAGCTCAGACTGAAAAGTGGAAAACTAAAGCATTTATTTTGATTCCTCTGCACCCCGTAAATCCTGATCCCGATTGAATATCAGGACAAAAAATAGCGACATGTTAATCCAGATCTCTAGCTATCTGCATACGAAGTTTCATTGCAATCGGTTCAGCAGTTTTTGCGTGATAAAGTAACAAAGATTCTCGTTTACTTTTACTTACTTTCATACACACTTTTTCACATTTATAATATCAGAAGGATTATTTATTATTGTAAATTCACTTTTGGTAGGTAATGAAATCGAATTTTTATTTCAGTAATTTGGTGGCAAATTGATAATGATATCTGTTCCGATTAGAAAATTAATAAAAATATATATTGACAAGTTTTATTTTAAAAGTTGAACTAAATATAAGGTCCATGGTAAAATGCTCTAGTTTTTAACTTTAAGTAAAATAAATTTATATAAATATTAACATAGTGCCCCGTGTGTTATGATATCAAAGATATTATTTTTTGTACATAACAAATGTAAATTATTATTCGATTAATGTAAAAATACGTTTCTTTCTTTGTACATAACTTCAGTCCACAATTTTAGATTATATAATTTAATTATTCTACAGTTATTTTGTAAATAAGCAATCAATTTATATTTTCTTTGATGATAAAAACGAAAAATTAATAAAGTCTGGGGTTTTATCCAGTCATAATGTTTTTAGTTAGTTTATTTTATATTCTAACTCCTTTTATTAGTTAAATTTTATTAGGCTACTTGCCGTCAGCCCCTTTCACTATTTCGAATAAAGACCGTAACATCTTAGAAAAGGCGTATGTCTTAAATCATTTGAAATTTTAATGTCATTAAGAATTGACTGTATAAGTAGTACAGTTTTTCATTTGCTGCACACAAGTTGTAAAACGCGGAAGCAGTGCAGAAAGTATTTAACAGTGCTGTGCATTATTGCTGTATAAGCGATACCACCATACCTCTTATATTGCAACATCCTCATTGCCATACTATGATTTATTACCTGGCGTGCAGCGAGTGAAAAATGGCACTATAGTAAAATATTCTATTCGTTTTCCCTTTCACCGTAGCTTCTCTTCGACTGTTAGTTTCACTTAAAATATTGATCTAGATAATAAGTTAAGCATTAATCTATGGCTGTGTTTTCACTTAAGGTAATGTCAATTCTTTGCACGATCATCTTTTACTAAAAAAAATTGTACAGTACACAAAGAAATGTTGTTTTATTTTCAATTTATCGTATTGTAAAATTTAAATGGAATACGTAATAAAGTTATGATAAAAAATGGATTTTTATTATTCCAAATGGAAATCAGGAAACCTGTGATAATTTATGAAGGTAGGTGTAGGTATCGGACTGGAATTATTACAGAACCTTAATTAATTTTACCACTGATAAATTATTATTGGTTGGACCCATTGAGATACTATGTAGACTATCTATGTACCTATGTGCCTACTAGGTATGTACTAGGTAAGTACCTAAGTATCTTGGGCTAGAGGTGATTCTCAAACAGATTCCATGTTCCTTTTACGCGAAATATTAAAAGGTACTTAGAAAAAACCGCTGCAGCGCTGACAATATTGTTACGTCTATCGTAAAAATCAAATTGCTGCGTGGGATAAGACGTCTTTGAATTTAAAACATCAAAAGCATTTTTGAGTTTGCGGTTATTACTTGAATGGTGTGTTTTTGTATTAATATTTTGTAACTAAGTTTCTGTTGTACTGTTTGTTTTTTGAATAAAATAAAATAAATAACCGATAACGAGCAGCAAAAAATATTTTCTCGAGCTCCTCCATGATTCGGAAGGCACGCTAAGCAGTTGGTCCCGTTTGTTATCTTATCATAAGCATAAGCAATCATTAGATTAAGTCAAAGACCTTACTGCGACTTAAAAACTCTAACTAGGTGAGCACCACTGTATGTATGACAAGAAGATGACGATGAAGAAGTGCATTAAGAGGATAGTCTCCATTCTCTTTCTCCATACAAACGTAGTTTACATTTTCCTCCCTGGATAAAGACATTAGAGCAAATATGATTATGCCATAAAACTTATATCTGTCATGACTATGCAATATGCATCTACCTTTTTTTTTGTAATTAAAATAAAAAAAATAAAAAAAAAAATAAAATTTAAAAAGGTAGATGCATAGTCATGACAGATATAGGTTTTATGGCATAAACATATTTGCTCTAATGTCTTTATCCAGGGAGGAAAATTCAAACTACGTTTGTATGGAGAAAGAGAATGGAGACTATCCTCTTAATGTTTGAAATCAAACACGATAATTTTTGATTGTGCAGACACCCTACTTATCTTATAGATAACTTTTTCTCATCTGAGCGATGTTCCCGGCTGCCTCATTGATGGGAGCACGCCTGCCTGACACCAACCCTCCTAGGCAGTTTACCCGCCACCGCGCGGGGAGAATTTAAGGTTTGCTAGTCTCCCTCAGATCCCTAAGTCGCCTTTACGACACCCACGGTAAGAGATGGTGTAACCCTATTCTATACTGGGGATACACGGACGATCTTATAGATATATATATTTATAGATAATATTATAACAAGTAGCCTTTAAGAGGAGTATATACGCCAACGACCTTGAAACTGAAAATCCCTGTCGGGCTCATCGAAAATTGTTGATTATTTCATGACGGAATGTCGTAGAACTTTTTTTTGTGCACAGATTGTAGGTGACATTGTTTCCTACATTTTGGTGTAGTTTTAAGACAAGAACCTCCTATTGGTGCAAAGCCTATCCAAATTTTAGACAAAAAATGTCTGATTTGGCTAAAATGTCGATAGGCTTCAATACGTTTAAACATATTTGTATGAAAACTGCACTAAAATATCGGAAACAATGTCGCCTACAATCTGTACACAAAAAAAAGTTCTACGACATTCCGTCATGAAATAATCAACAATTTTCGATGCGCCCGACATAGATTTTCAGTTTTTCAGAATAGGGCCCTTAATATAAAACGAAATAGGTATAAAGAATTTCCATGTGTCCAGACGGATGCGGATTATAGATTTGTCATGTTACAAACATGTAGGTATAACTTTACCCAGGTAAGATGGTCTGCCTTTTACTGCAAGAAGTTTTACAGTAGGTAGGTAGGTACTTTGCCTGTATTATGAAGGTAAAAATAAGTTCCTTACGAAAGCGTTGTAATAAAGTTGTTGCATGTTCTACTAAACCGAGCTTTTGGCACGGGCTTATTTGGCGTAAAAATCTTGGTGAAGAAATTTTAATGTAAAATATCATACACATTATTCCAAAAAATACCCTCGGTTTACTCTTATTAAGTAAACTGCTTTAAACGTTGTCTAAAGTAGGTGTAGATAAAAAAAACTAGACAAAATGAAAGTTATATGAACAAATCTTACTTTGTTTATGTAGGTATGTTACAATTCAAACATTTTTTTTTGATTGCGATGCTTTGTGTTTAACATCAAATCAACCTCGCGAAAACCGAAGAAAAATCTACGTGAATATCAGCAAAACTGGGATTTACAGCTTTTATTTCTTTCTAGAATAATGATGAAGATAAATGATATTTTGTTAGTCATTTGTTCACAATTTGAATACCATCGGCTAACACTGATTGCAGCCAATAATTTAACAACTTAAGTCGCTTTGAAATAAGCACTTTAGTAATCAACATTTCATTAACAGAATCCGGCGATGAATCCTTTGTTGCATGATCTCTAAACAATTACTTATTCCCTGAGAATATATTATTCAGTAGCTCTCGACTCTGCTTCAGTTCTACCTACCTTATTGTTTCATGTACGTACATTTACGAGCAAAAGTATTTTTAACAACCTAGTTTTTATCTCAGTATAATATTTATAAATAGAAAATAAATACCTATAATAATTCGAGTTCGGTTTTCGTGATGATGATTGATTATGAAACATCGGTCGTTGAAAAATGCTTATTATGGTATAACCGAAAAATGAGTTTAATTAATCATAATATTATTAGAACGAAAATATTTTTGATAGACATAGACGTTGTGTAATATTCTTTTTTTTTTGGGGTATTCTTTTCGAGGTCTAATGATATTTTCTATGGAAGGTAGGTAGGTAAATATTTGATAATTAACTACCCTTATTAAGGTCGGTCGTAGTAAGGTCGGAGTAATTTTCCCATTTTTTGTTTCTGTCTGTCAACCCTGAAAGTTCTTGTCACGGAAAAAGACAAAGCGTTTTCCGACCTTTCTCCACGTATATTAATAAGGCTATATATGTGTGTGTGTGACACATCTACGCTCTTACTTATAAACGATGACTAAGTTTATGTTACGTTTGTCTTTTACTATGACATGACGTTTCAAAGTTAACAGGCAGTGACGATTGTTACATAAACTTACGGCCGAATACAGAAACGAAGCTCAAAATTTGAGTGCTCTATTATTTAAGTACGCCTCAAATTTTAAAGGGCGTTTCTGTATTCGGCTGTTAGTCACCGTTTATAAGTAAGGGGATTACTGTCTACAATCTAATCTAATCGAGATTTAGTCGTACCGGCCACTTAGTCAAATCAAGTCTTAAACCGATAGAAACAAACCCAATTTGGCAAAAAAAACCGGGCAAGTGCGACACTCGCGCACGAAGGGTTCCGTACCACTATGACATTTAGGTACGGAACCCTAAAATGATTTACATCCAATTTTTAAATTTGATAGGAAAAGTGAAATATTTAGCTTCGATCCTTACTCCCTTCATACGACCACGCCACTCAAAAAAAAAATAAGAAAAAAAAAAAAACTTTGGCACAAAGAAAATCTGAAACTTATAAGAAACTCTTTGGTAAGTGAAGGCAGACTGGTATATTTGACAGACAGGGCGGCCATTTTGAATTCCACGACCCCTATTCGATTTGCCTCTGACCAATCAGAAGCGACCTCAGATTGCAATAAAATTCCCTTGTAGTTTTTGAAACACGTTTGTTGTATGGGAGCCCCTCTTAAATATTTGTTTTATTTTGTGTTTTGTTGTTGTAGCGGCATCCGAAATACATCTTCTGTGAAAATTTCAACCGTCTAGCTATTACGGTTCATGAGATATAGTCTGGTGACAGACGGACGGACGGACGGTCGGACAGACAGACAGACAGACAGACAGACAGACAGGGAAGTGTCAGTAATAGGGTCCCGTTTTTACCCTTTGGGTACGGAACCCTAAAAACATGATCAGCAGCGGTCAATCAATAGTCGTGCGACTGACTATCGATTGATGTGCAGTTCTGTCTTTCAGTCTCTAAGATTTTTATCTAAATTACACACATAGATACTAGGTACCTAACTACCTACTCATAGAAAAGACCTTTCACAACTGGCCTCTATTTAGAACGTTGAATTTGGACCCGTTTAGGTGTAGCAAAGATAAAAACAACAAAGGCAGAACGGCGAGAACGAATCTTTTGAATAAAAATACAAATACTGTTGAATCTATACATATAATAAAATCGTAACTCAGCGGTGTCTGTTTTTGGAAGATATAAAAAAAATATAAATTGTATGGGTATCTATGAACGCAGTAGAACCTATTTTTCTGTTTTTCTGGTTGTCTGTTTGTCTGTTTGTCTGTTTGTCTGTTTGTGTGTGCCTTTGTGCCCGCTAATCTCAGAAACGGCTTATCCGATTTTAACCAAATTTGGTATGCAGATAGCTTTAGACCTCGATTAACATATAGGCTATTTTTTATCCGGATATTTGGTCCGGTTATCCGGATAAAGTGATTTTTCTGCTTTTACTTAGTTAGTTTAAATGTTGTATTGAAGAAGAATGTTGTGTGGAATCAATACATGATTAACCGGATATCTGGTCGAAAATAAAAAAAACCGGATATTCAGTTTTTTTCAGGAAATTCCTAAAATACCGTATACCTTTGTCTCTCCATATATCCGGATCCTTCGGACATACGGAAATTCTTTATAATGGTTGCTTTTAACCGACTTTAAAAAAAAGAGGATCTGCTCAATTCTACCCGCATATTGTTTGTATGTGAATATGTTCAAACCGTACTCCGGCATATAAAGTCCGATTTCGATCATTCTTTTTTAATTTGGAAAGTGAGAGTCCCGAGTTGGTCCCATAAATTGTTGGTGAAGATCTGATGAGAACCTTCGGAATGATGAGCAGAATAGCATCCCACAATGATGGTATTTACTAATTTTTGGACTTCCATCAATAGAATCGGCTTAAAAAGAACTAGGTACAAATTGATGAACCACCTGAAACCACCTTCTCAAAAATTCGGGCAGTTTTACTGGGTGATGCAGATTGCATGTAGTTTACGTGGCACAATGGTAGCTATGGATTCCGAGTCGAGGGTTCCGCGTTCGAATCACAGACCGGCGCATTCCCTTTTTAAGGAACGGTGGCCTACCGAGCCGAGTGATGGCTTCCGATTCGACGGCTGCGCGTTCGAGTCACGAGTCCCGGACACGACGTTACGTTTTACCCTCCAGATGGTCGTCCACCTTGCCGTTGTGAGGGGAATCAGTAGCTGAAAGCTAAGAGGCGCACGAGGTGGGAAACCGGGCTTGCCTGGCTTCTAACCCGTAATCCCGCGTCAGCGGGCTCGGGGGTCCTTTCCGCAAGAAAGGGCCCGCGTGGTAGACAACCACTATAAAAATCACCTCAGCCTCTGGTGGTGAATGGGGGGGGGGGAGGTTATTACCGGCTTTGGGGACCTCGAGACGGTGGCGTGACCGTGCCGAGGGAGGGGAGACTGAGAGAGGTTGTCTATCGGGCAGATGCAGAGATGAGGCTTGGAAAGGCCTTCGTTGTCGGGATGTAGTCCATGAGGAGTTTCCACTGGCTTTGACACTTGTGGAGAGAGGGACACCATGGGGGTTTACATTATAAGCCTATGGTAGGGAGCTCAACGAGATTGGCCTGACGGTGACGGACATTAGCCACGTAAAAAAAAGATATCATGTAGTTAAGCTGCCCGACTTCAGCTTACATAACAGATAAGTCGGTTGCACTGTATTTAGGAGAGCTCAATATTATTGTTTTGTCCTTTTGTTCGAAGTCGGGTTTCGATTTTTTTTTATTTTTTCGATAAAGGCTACTTCTTATAAGCATGCAACACGTTACCTACCGCTGCGCTGTGCTAAATCTACACTTAATTAGACTCTGCCATGATTATCTTCTGCTCAGCAACATACTTCCCTGGTCGTCCGTTCAAGCACAGCTATGGGTAGGTAGTCCGAAAAACGCTGACGAAGTCGCGGGCACAGCTAGTACAAAATATATTATAATAGTTAGTTACAACAAAGAGTGAAATACAAATAGCTGAACTCTCGTTTGGTTTGACGACGATAATAATATTATTTTAAACCGTTCAGAATGAAATAAAATCAATGCCTTCCATATTTTAATCAAACTCGATACTCTACTGTAACTGGATATAATAAAAATATTTTAACACCGCTCGAGTTGTGTTACAATACAGAAAATTAAAGATAAAATAAGTCATTATTTTTATACCGAATAATATGAATAAATAAACTAGAGTCCGACCGAAACTGGTTTTCCGGCTGAAGCCGAAACCGAATAATCGACCGTGGCTTCAGATTCGGCCAAAACCGAAATTGAAACTCACGTGGTCAAGGATAAAATTCCTTAAAATACTGAAATATGGTGCATTTTACCCATTATTCTGCATTAATTAAGACATGAAACAGAAACACAGTATATTAAGTGTTTTGCAATCATTTATTTTTTTAAATCTTTTTTTTAAATTATTTTTTCAAATTAAGTTATCATAGCTAAATCTTTATCAGTTATCTAACAATGTTTCGGAAACGGAAACCGTTTTGAAAACTGCCGCCGAAACTTGATTTTTGGCCGAAACTCGACCGTAACCGAAACCGAACTTTCGGTCGAACACTAAAATAAACCTTCCTACCTACATCTGAATTGGTTAATTTTATTTTACAAAGTATTTCCCTGGTGTTTTCTGGACTGGATAAAAAGATCACAAGTCTATTTTTAACCATAAAAGAGTGAATTAATAATTGATAAGTAGAGTGATTCTCTGACGTGGGTCCAAGAACAAACCCAGAGTTCATTTATTTAATGAAATATAATGTAAGGAGCTTACATTTTATTTCAAAGATCTGTCATACAGACTCGATGGACATGGAACCATTTTCCATGACAAAGTTCATATTTTTTTCTCGTAATACGATCTATTTTCCAAATAAACTTCCAAAGAAACTATAGCCTTATTAATAAACGTGGAGTAAGGTCGGAGTAGTGAGAACATGCTTTGTCTTTTTCGTGACAAAAACTTTCAAAGTTGATAAGACAGAAACAAAAAAGTGGTAAAATTACTCCGACCTTACTCCACGTATATTAATAAGGGTACCTACTAGTGCTTAGCTCGCGCTTAAAGACTCCGTTTCATATTATTATGTGCACACAATCTCAAGTAGGTACCTACCACAAATATCTACCAGTTACTCGTTTCCACCAAAAAAAATCATATAGTTATATACTCTGGCAACGCACGTTATTAAGCCAACAGACTTAATAACGTATGTATGGTTTAAAAAGTTCTAAAACTTACATAATAATCATAGCAAACGTATATGATCTGTGATTCCGCCGGTGCATGCCAAAATGAGTAAATTAATACTCCAGTACAGTTCATATAGTCCGTTACACAAAAGAGGTTACGCAGAAGAGCGTATACAGTTATGATTTCGGTGCGACATTCGAAGGTACAGGCACTGCACACGATGAGGTACATAAACTGAATAAATACCTACTAGTAGTTCGCCCCAAACCGAGACGAGTTTTTATTTCTTTCTTTTTTACTAAATAGTATAGCTATTATTGCCTTCAATATAATATTATTGTCACCGACATTACGCTCTTTCATTTGATACCCCCACTCGCGTTTTGCTTTATAATTGTCATCTCTCCCTTTCACCACTATTTCCGTAACCCCCTACCGAACTCGCTCATATTTGAACTTAAAAATTCTAAAAACATGTTTTAAATAGGTAGTTGTCAGAAATTCAGTCCTTCAGTCAGATTTGTATTTATGTGTGTGGGTTTATTATGAATAAATTCAAAACAATAAATTCACCATTAGGAAGCTACATTCACCCTGAGTAACATAGGCTACTTTTGATCACGATATTGCCACGGGATATGGACTTAGGCGGGTGAAACCGCGGGCGCTGGTTTCCAATACAACGTGAGCGGTACATCTTTTACAAATGGACTCTACACCATTTCTATGCATAAAAACCGCAGTCTGGCCTCTCTCCAGACTGGCGAGATGTCAAACTACCCTTGATATTATCAATTTGATGCTAAGTACGGTATTAGATATGCAAAGTTGGATGGGAAATGTTATTACGTCATTTAGAAGTAGAATAGACTGTTTGATATGAAGATAAGACAAACTTACATTAATTAAGATCGAGATCACGTAAGCTGTTGTAACGTTACGTGAAATTTTCACTATTAAGAAAGAGGCCTTTCACATAGTTAATTGATCAGAATTGAAATACCTTTTTTTTTTTTTTTTTTTTTTTTTTTTTTTTTTTTTTTTAGGGTGGAGATAATGCAGCCTTATGCACCATCACGCCACTCTCGGGGGAGAGCGGCGCGGTGTGTGGGGCTCCCTATGGCCTAAAGGTGGTAGGCGGCCATAGGTTTACCCACTAAAAAGCTCCACCGGTTCCTCACTCGCCTTGATGTCAGGGACTACGGGCACTTGCGAGTCTTCCGCGGTACCCAACGGCAATGGTCCGATCCGGCCGGACCCCGCTCCGTGCGCCCCGCCCGGGCTCTTGCACGGCAGCAGGCTCCCCCGAGCCTGTCGCCTACGAGCCCATCTATGCAGGCATCAGGTCGTCACGACGCGGACGCCCTGAGGGTCGTACTCTGCGGATGCGGTCGGTTCGAGAGGACGCCTCTCGCTCCCTTTCCGCGACCTCCTTTGCAGTCATCACCGTTTCGGCGAAACGAAGGACAGCTGTCCATGCAGCCTCGTCCTCCACCATCGCCGCCACAACACCCGGTAGGGATAAGTCCTCTCCCACCACTGCTCTCAGTTCGTCCCGCTCGACATTCCGGGCCACACATACCTCAAGCGTGTGGTCGGCAGTATCCACGTCGCTGGGGCAGTGGTGGCAGCGAGTGTCGGGTTCCTTCCGCGCTATCTGATGCAGATACTTTCCGAAACAACCATGTCCGGAAAGTATCTGCGTCAACATGTAGCCTCGCTCTTGTTTAGCGCCACCTCCAGACCCACTTGCTGGATCCGTCCAATGACGTCCTCCACGCCGATGGAAGCCAAGGCTGCCGTCGTATAGTACGTGCTCCCCCGGGCGGTTACCAGCGTGTCGTCCGCGTAGCAGATAACGCTCACGCCCGGGAGATTTCGACCGCGGAGGACGAAGTCGTATCCGATGTTCCACAGGAGTGGCCCGAGGACAGACCCCTGTGGAACACCGCACGTAACCTGTCGCCGCCCCATTCCACCATCGCGTGCGAGGGTGTTGAAGGCGTTGGCGATGTCCAATGACACCGCCAGGACGCACTCCCCCTGGGCAATCGCCTCCTCCACCAACGTTTTAACCCTCAAAACTGCATGGACCGTTGAACGCTCCCTGCGAAACCCGAACTGCGAGTCATGAAGGTCCGGACCGTCTCTCCCCAAGTGCGCGACGAGGCGCGCAGCTACAACTCGTTCGAGGAGCTTGCAAGCCTCATCAAGCAGCACTATGAGGCGGTACGCGGAGGGTGACTCGGCAATTCGGCCCCCTTTCTGGAGCAGAACCAGCTTGCCCATCCTCCATAGATGAGGAAACTGCCCACGCTCCAGGCACGCGCTGGCCAGACTTGAAAATCTGGGCCCTAACTCCACCAGAGCGAGCGCCAGTACTTTACCCGGAACCCCGTCAAAGCCAGGCGCAGTGTTCTTCGCCTTCATTTTCTGAACCGCTAGACGGAGCTCTACTGGAGAGACTGCGATGGATTCAGTTTCCTCCTCTGGCTCAGTGTGCCCTTCCGATAGCATGCGGGGAGGAACATGTTCTCCTCTTTCGGGAAACAGATTCTCCACAACCATCTCCACGAGTTCGGCCTGGAGACTCTGGGTCAGAGGGGGAGCATACTGGCGCAACTTGCCCCTCACCATGCGGTAAGGTTTTCCCCACGGATCATGATCCAGAGACTCCAGCATCTCCTCCCTGGCTCTGTTCTTCGCCTCCGCAATGGCTATCGTTAACGCCCGTTTGGCGTCACGGTACATTCCGTGAAGCCCGGCCTCTACCTCGGCATGATCGACACCTTGGCGGCGCCTCCTACGATGCCTTGTGAACCGGCGCCTCGCCACTACGCAATCTCTGCGTATTTGTGCTATCTCAGCGTTCCACCAGTACACCTGGCGTTTCGGAGGCCGGGATCCGGTGCGGGGCATTGATGCATCGCAGATGCGAGTCATCGCCCCCCGGAACCAAGCTGCTTCAGTGTCGATATCCAGAGGCCTTTCGGGGGCCGTCGGCCACGCCTCTGCCATCGCGACTTCCGAGAGCCTGTCTCGGTCTAATTGTTTGAGAGACCAACGTGGACCCTGGCAGGACTGTGCAGGAAACGAAGGGGCCGACGATTGGGCTGAGACGCTGAATCGGACATAGCGATGGTCCGACAGCGTCTCTACCCCCTCAAGAACTCTCCAATCCCCAACACGCGCGGCGACAATCGGACTGGCGAACGTCAGATCCACGATCGAATGCCCATTATGTCGCACGCAAGTTGGAACCGCCCCACGGTTCAGGCAAAGAAGGTCGTGGTCCATCGCCCACTGCTCCACGAGCCGACCTCTGGCTTCGGTTTGGGGGGATCCCCACACCGTAGACTTGGCGTTAAAGTCCCCCGTGATCACCAATGGGTAAGAGCGAAACCGGCCCATGACCGACTCCAGCTCTCGGAGAAAACTCACGTAGTCTTGTCGAGGTGCATTAGATGAGATACACACCCCGACATAGGCCACCCCATCCAGTAATCCAGCGACACATCCTCGTCCCTGCACAACCGAGGAGAAAGACGGCGAGCCAACCGCACCCCTGGAAGACATGGCAACTAAACCATCCGTATCGGCAATCCAAGCCGGATTACGCTGGACCGAATACGGCTCGCACGTAACCACCACTGAAATCAACCACTGCATTGCGCTCTGAATCATAAGATCCTGAGCTGCCTTACAGTGGTTGATGTTCGCGTGCAAAACAGAAATCGCCATTATTGTTGGCGTGATTGCTGCGTCCTCTCACTGGCCGGTCTACCGCCGGTCTTCTTTTTTGCCAATCGGCAAACGGCAGACCCTGCCGTATGTGCGGCGGTGCTACCAGCCTTGGCGCACGGACCACAATGCGGCTCCGCAGTACACTGCGCGGCCCTGTGACCAGGCCTACTGCACCGGAAACAGAGGCCCCCTGTTTCGATATTTGCCGAGCAGCAGTTCCCAGTGTGACCATGTTCCAAGCACTGGTAGCATAAGAACGGCCTACGGTCCAGCACCTTGATTTTGGCCGCTAGTCAACCCACGAGTATTCTTTTGGCCTCAGCCAGCTTCTTAGCCGCCCCTATCGGACAACGTACCCATACTGAGGCAAGACCGGAAGAACTGCGTCGTATCTCTCCGGTCTTTACGTCCTCCAGGGATATGCCACTTGCAGCGACTACAGCGGCCGCCACCTCAGGACTCGTCACTGATTCGTCCAGCCCGACTACTCGTAGTTCCGCGGTTTTGGTCGGCCTGGTGACTACAACGTCCTCAGGTCTAAATAGCTCGCGCAGCTTGGCTGCAAGGAGGTCTGCTTTTACGCCGCTGTCCGCACCTGGAACCTCGATCTTTCGAGCACCAGCGGCCGTTGGCCAAACACCTACGCTTGGTATCCCGAGAGAGGTGACGTCAACCTTGGTCTTTGCCTCCTTGATCACGTCGGGATACGTAATCCTGTCAGTAGCAGCTGGGTGTATGGTAAGCACCACGACCGACGACTGCGGCACTCGTAGGCTGGACTTTTTAGCCTGGTTGGGTTGCGATTTCTTTGCCCGTATCACTGTAGACCACTCTGCAGACAACTGTGACGTCAGTGGCCTACTTTGTACAGCAGTCTGGGGCCTCCCTTCGGCCACAAACGGTCCCCGAGCAGTCTCATTGGCCTGTGCTGCCTCACGGGCTGCAAGAGGCTTTTTGCCTCGGCGTCTCTTACTGCGCCCCTTAGCGGCCTCCGCATAACTAAATGCCTGCGAAATAGCAGCGGGCTGCGATACAGTGACTGGACGTAACTCTTCCACAGGCTGTCCTCGTGAGTCAGCAGCCAAGGAGGGGCGCAGTCGCTCCTCAGGAGGCAGTCGGGCACTCAGAGCCTCGAACCGGGCGTCCATGTATTTAGCCACTTGGCCAAATATCTCCCTCGCCCACTCCTCTTTTTCTGAGGCTGGTCTCCTCCGAGTAGCGGTCCCAGGAACCACTGCCATTGGCAGATCTACTGCAATTTCCGCCTCCACCTCAGCCGCCATTCCTCTGTTTGGCTTCTTGGCACGCATCTCGGTTAGGATGCGCAGCTGGGACTGCAGATCGACCATCCCGCGCTCCGTCATCGCCACTTTATTACGAAGAAGCTCATTTTCCTTTCTGAGCTTCTCCATTTCTGCGTTGACGCTAGGCGAGTGGCTTTGCGCTGCTTCTGCCAGCTGCACGCAGCTTCTAGGTTTCAAGAAGTCCGCCTTCGAATATTGCTTCTTCTTGCCTCGCCTGCCCGTGCCAACTTTAGGCGGGAACAAGCCTTCATTTGCACCATCTATTTTCTCGGCAGGTCGTTTTTGACCTGCCGAGAAAATCGCTCGGCCCGCCGATAGTAGACTGGGCGCCTCGGGAAGTTCCTCGCAGCTCTCCCCTGAGTCATCGACGGGACGACACCAGAGACTTCCCTCGTCGTCCCATTCAAGACTTTTGTCTCTACTTTGGGCCGCCTTAGAAACCCTTTCTTGGCTTCTGCTTCTGCTCCTACTTCTCCTTTCAGAGCTCGTCTGAGCATTCAGGCTCGTTCTGCTCGAGCTTCTCTCTCGCCGCTCAGTGCTTAGCCTGCGCTCTCTACTTCTTCCATCGATCCTCCGAGCAGTGCTTCGAAGAAAGTAACACCGCTCCGAATCCCCATCCAGAAGCGCAACGGTCTTCTTTCTTGCACCAGTACTCACTACCTTCTCTTCGGCCTCCTCTCTGGTATCCTCCCCTCCTATGTCGTTTCCCCCTACATCTTCTTCCCCGGTAGCCTCACCAAAGCTCTCCCCCCCAGACTCCACCCAAACGCCCTCCCCCACTGCATCTTCCCCAACATTCTGCCCCCCAACATTCAGCCCTTCGACTTCTTCCACATTCTCCTTCTCCACTCCCCCAACAATCACGCGGTTTGCTGCTCCCCCCAGAATACGCTGGGAGCTGCCCGCCGAAGCGGGGTGGGATTCCCCAGTCGCGTTGCGGCTGGGACCCACCTGGGTAGTTATTTTACAAGTCGCCTTCATGTTTATTTTTTTTTTTGGGCTGATCCACAGCTTCGTGTGTACCTGATCTACTTTGCATGTGTAGTGTATATGCGTGTAAATGTGTATTGTGCGTGTGTGTATGTGTGAATGTGTGGTTCGGCCAAGCCGAAGGTAAAAGCCCATCGGCAAGGACGAACTGTGTGTGATCGTGTGATTTAATGTAAGTGTATGCCTGTACGTGAAGTGTACCTACCTATAGTATGCCTCTTGGTTCACCGCCTGACATAGCTGGATTGCTATGGCAAGCAGCTACTAAGCCCCCCCACCACGTCAAGGTGGACATACATCGGGAGAGAGAATTTAAATACCTACCAATCAACCTAAGGCGCTACGCTCATTGAAAAGTCGCGACGGAGGTAGATAGTCTGCGAAAAGGGACTCAATACATAAATATTAATAGGTATGAAGATTATTTTACCCATCTGCGCTCGCGTAAAAGAGTGGGTAAAGGAATAAAATACAAAGAGTTATAGCTTTCTCTAAGGTTCCATATCCATACCGAAATGCACATTATATTGCTTCAGGATTTTAAGCGAAAAACGTAACAGAGAGACCATACCACCTAATATATAAGATATCATTCTTTACATTGCAATACACCTAATACTTAATAAGTTTTAACATTTTATTACATAACATAGGATATTATAGATATATAGATACCGTATTTGTTCAACATATCAAAAAAGTGAACAAACACAAATATATAGAGTAAAGACAAAGCTTAAAATGTAAATTATATTTTATCATATTTTTAATAAAATGGCTGACTGGCTGACTCGAGGCTAACTGAGGTTTTAAGCATCACTTTAAATCTATTTCCTACCATATTAGTCTCAACTTGGTACTCGATGAGGTAAGGTTGCCAACGATCGACTCCCAGTCTCAAATACTTTTAGGGTTTCGTAGTCAACAAGAAACCCTGACATTTATTACATTGATTAAGTTAGTTGCTACATTTTATTTCTAGTGAAAACGTGCTCATTTCATTTTCAAACCTTAACACAATCCAATTTCCTGTTAAAACTACCATCGTTCCATCGTAGACGGCTACAAAAATCAGAACTCCTAAGCCGCGTACAGACGTCGCGAGGCATGTGCCACGAATAGTTCGCCTTGCATGCCTCGGGCTGTGTGGACGTGTGTGCTCACAGTGAGCATTCGCGTTTTACGATCGTTGCGAACGCTGCCTCAGTGCGAGCCGTGAGGACGCGTGATATTCTATTGTTCTACTGACAAACCCTGTGTGTTGTTGTTTACGTGCTCAGCTTGAGCATGTGTTGTGTGGGACAAATGCATAATTGTAATAACACATGCCTCAAGTCACGAGCCATTCGCAACGCTTGCCTCGCGATGTCTGGTTGCGGCGCTAGAAAAATGTGAACGGATAAACACTAAAATAGGTACTGAAAGTATAATATTTCATGGAATACACTGCCGCAGTATAACCAACAGTTTAAGTTATGTTACGCCAGCAAGACATGCAATAAACTTGATGTAAAACTAGTTCCTGGATTTAAGATAGGTATCCCCTAAGAGATTTGAAGCAATTTTATTTTCATGAATAGAATGTAATAAGATTTTTGAACGTGAAACGAATTCATATTCTAACCATGTTTTAAGAGTTTGTTAAGCTTTGTGATTTTGTAATGGTTTATGTTACGTTTGAAGCACAAGTTGGAAAGGGGTAATGTTTGAAAATCACTTTATGAAGGGCGATTTGCATGAAAATTCAGCTGTTAATTTGACAATTACGTACTTTTTTACTGACTAGGGCTTGATTAGACCAAAAGGTGAGGCTCGAATTCGCGTCTCTGAATCAGTACCCCAATGTCTTAACGAACTAAACCACGCGATATTTCTTTACGAAATACGTAATGTATTGTAAATCAAACTTCCCCACTTTTACAAAAACTACGTCTAAACTGACCACAATTTTTTCCAGCATTCATAAGCTAACCAAATTTTCACAAAATTGTAAATGAGATCGTCGCCGCCGTCGAATAAAATCTGATGTTTTTATGCGCGTTTCGTTTTAAATTGGAATAAGCGGAAAGAAAAGGAGAAAAAAACATCGCGAAAGCAAATTACAGGAAGCGAAAGAAACTAAAATGCGGGACGGTTCGCCCGGGCTTGAACTATAAAATATTTGCATCCAAACGAGGGCAGAGCAACAATAAGATGGAAATGGGAACCGTGCCGCGAAGTAATGCATACTGTCCTCTCAACTTAATGGCTAGCCGTATATTTCACCGCGAACTCTAAGCTGAAATTAGCCGCCGTGATACGGGATATAATAATTTAAATTATGCACGCTAGACTCGAGACAAAATATAACATTGTGCAATGAGTAATGCAGCAGACAGCGTGCAATTATACTAGCGTTAATATTCATGAATAAATTTAAAGCGGTTGTAAATGTTAAGTTAAAGCTTATCTATATAGGTACGTATCAACTTTTGCCTGCAACGCAGAATTTACTGTCTTGAGAATTACTGACTTCAAAAACAAAATACTCTTGTAACCTTTATACTTTTGTGATGTTTTCAAGTAGGTATGATTGAGTATTTAGGCAGATCACGTAAAATTAAGTAGAAAAGAATTACGACTTTCGGAAAATTCGACTAAATTAATTCCAATAAAACACAATTTGACTAAAACGAACTCGCTGACAATGAGTTTTACAAAATTCCGGTGAATCACAAGTTTATCACAAGCTTGCTTTCTCTAGATGCTTCATAATAATTGAATTAATAAATAAATAAATTATCGAATTATGCCTTGAATTGGTGCGAAATTTCACTTATGCGTTATAAGTTCGCGCACTTTAAATTGAATAATAAAACGGTCAAAATGTATTAGTCGAATAGTTTTAGTTGAATCGACAGTATAACGTTCTTCTACATAACTAAAAGATGGCAAATATACACAAAAGACAAAAGTTTATCCTTCGAATTTAAAGTTCAAAGTTCAGAAGATTGAAAAAGAAAACATTTGTTTACATTTTCCAACAATCCCGAGACAAATAAAAGCAAACTACTCCTTCACTATTTAAGTTAAACTAACAAGGAAACTTATCTCCCACTGTATCAACGTAACACTCTATTACAGTTAAAAAAGAAACACCGAAAACACTGTATTGTCGAGAAAAGTTTTCATATTAAATTGGTAGACAGGAGGAAGACTCTAGTTTTTCTTAACATAAAAGGAACGAGCTGAACCCTCACCATACCTCCAGAGATCTGAACAACAACCTTTTATTCTAAAGGATTCCACGACACTCGAGCATCTTGTAAAGTATTCGAATGGAAGACAGTAGAATTCAGCCGAATTTAATACTGAAAAGGTCCCCGAGGAGCATTGCAGGGCTCTCTCGCGTCGTCGACTGATATTGTGAAACTTTTCTTCGACGCAATCTACATAAAAAATGAGCTAAGGGTCTGCGGTGACCCGCTGGTAAATGAGAGCCTTTTGAACTGTTAATTTTGTTTGCATACAAAATGAAATCTGACATGGAAAGTTATTTGCGCCTTGATCTTAACGGTCTCATTTTTAGAAGATTTTTCGGCGGTAATTTGTTTTTTTTACCTACGTCTCTTTTACTTCAAATGCATCAGTGTTTCGTTGACTTTTATTGGGATCTCGTTGGTGTTGCTATAGGAAAATGATGCTTCAAAGACTGTCTCAGAGTTCAATTTTGTTTATTACAAATTGTTCAACGTAAAACAAAGTTATGGAGCAAAGTTAGAAACAAGTTTGCTGAATGACTAATACGGACAACGGACAACTGTTATGGTGCAACTTTAGATGGTCCATCTGAGCTACTTATACCATTTCTGTTTTGTGACAAGACAACAAAGTTACATAGGCATTATAATAAAGGGATTGTTTCCGTTATTGGGTAGCAACAGCGCATCTAAAAGTTTTGTCCAATAAAACACATAACCAGGATCCATTCAGTTTCAAACGAATCGAACTTATTTTTTCTCTATTTGTTCTCTATATTGGTAGCTTAAATATAGATCTCCGTTCTCGGTATAGATAGCCTATTATATGTATAGGTACCACCAAAATCTAGAATATCTATATCTCGGTATCCTAGGGTCGCTATCGTCAGACACAATGCAGACGACATCATCATCATCCTCAGGTAAGTTCTTTGCCGTTGTACGTATTTCTGAAATTACAGAATTGAATATTTAATCGCTTGATAAGTATTCATTCAAGATTTTACAAAAAAAAACTATTTTGAAAGAAAAGTATACCTACTTCGTTTTATGATTGTAGACTATGATTTGACACATCACCCTGAATAAAAAATGACAAAACAACAAACGTGAAATTAAAAAAACAAAGTACAAATCATTAACAAGCAAGTATTTTATATAACTTAACGAACCAATTTGAAATTATAAACCTTTTTATGAGTCCATAAATCTTTGTAATCACTGAGCTACCTATCTACCTACCTACCGACAAAACAGCGAGCAAGTAAAGATACTGTTCAACCTATTTACGACAGTAAACAACTTCCCACTTGAACTTCACAAAGTCTGAATACATTAACGCAAAAGTTACTACCAGTCAGTGAAATTAGGCTCGCTACGTAAAGTATTTATTTCTTATTACTATTTTTCTTCGCAAGATCCGTTAAGAGGACCTGGGTGAACAGACAAGCCAGAACAGAACTCTCTGGCGCAAATGTACAAGGAGATCCGACCCCAGCTAAACTGGGAAAGAGGGGTGGAGACAGAAGAAGAAAATCTGTTAAGAGGACAGTCTATCTACTCCTTTTCCACACAAACGTAGTCGACTGTTTTCTCCCTAGAAAATTACATTAGTCAGATAATATGTTTATGACATAAAACCTAAATGTGCCATGACCAGGCAATAAATATATTTTTTTAAAGAGAAAGAGAGAGGAAACAGTCGACTACGTTTGAAAAGTTTGTATGGAGAAACTAAATAAATAAATTGTTTGTATGGAGAAAGAGTAGGTAGACTGTCCTATTAAGGCTTGTGCTAGCTTTTGGTTGCCGTAATCATACTACATAAAAAAATTGTTGCAGAACTTACAAGCCGTAAGAAAACAAGACGACGAAAAATATAATTTCTTTATCTACAATATAATGCCCAAATCTAGCTTATCTAGGTAATTTAAAGAAAAAACTTAAATTAATAATAATTAAGTTACTTAGGTACAAGAGCTCTAATTATTACTGGCCAAGTATCTTACACAACCTAAAAATATCTTTATTAATTTACTTCATAATCTAAAGCCCACGTAAGTAATTACTGTAATCATTTAACTGAAAACGATGGCAAGAAACCTTTGTAGACATGGTAGACTAGACACGTTTGTGAGTGGGCGACTCCAACTAATTGGCAATAAGTGTAGGCAAACTACGAGCCAGTTATTTCTTGCTAATTAACAAATGCAAGGGAGACGCATTCTGCCGTGCTAACTAAGAGGACCGTAACTAACAATTTTTGCTAAAATTACTTTTTGACGTATTCGGAATAAGGAAAACCAGAGGATTATGCTGAACTTTTCAGAATTTCTGTATGTTTCGTAGTTTTTAAGATACGATAACCATAACCGCCGTATGTGATACCTAAATAGGTTGCTTCCTAGTCAATAACAGTCTATGAGCCTTTACTGTCCTTATGAGGTGTATCTACACAGAGTTACGTCATTCAAATAAGGACATAAACACCGTAAAGGCCAATACCGTAGTAATCAGTTGATTCCCCTTCCCAGAAAAATATACTAGCACTAATCATATTCACCGTATCTACCAATGCCGATGTTTAGAAAAGTAATAATAAGAGCTCATACCGTATTTATGTTTAGGATCTCATACGTATATTTATTTTGGGAAATTACACATTAGTACTGTAACTACCGCTTGGTGTGTATGGGGCCCACTAAGATCGTTGGGCCTAAGCTAACCGTACCTGCTAGCCGTTACACCTGCTTATGAACGGACGAGGCTCTGGCGCAGACTTTCCCTTCGGGGTTGGAAGGTCAGACGGCAGTCGCTCCCGTAAAAGTCGAAATTAACCAAATCAAAAATGGAATGTTTAAAACTTAGAACTCATAGAATATGGTTACCGCATCTCTTCCCGTGGGTGTTGTAAAAGGCGAATAAGGGATTTAAGGGGAACTAGCAAAACTTAATTTCTACCCGCGTGGTGGCGGATAAACTGCTTGGTTCCTAGAAGGGTTAGTGTCAGGCAGGCAGCCGGCTGTAAAAATATTGCCAAATCTATTAGCAGAAGGTATGGTCAGTGATGACTTACCTACTGCGCCAACCCCTAATATTTGGGGTTTAGCGGACCCCGGGCTCCCAAGAGGGATACAACCGGGAACATCGCTCGGATGAGAGAGAAAAATGGAAAATTTAAAAGAAGTTTGCCCCATAACAGCGCACAAAAGCTTCGTCCGTCTCCTGTGTGGACGAGGGCTACCGTGTCACGGCCGGGCACAGCCAAATGGCACGCTAACCGGACGCGCGCGGGACCTAGCCGACGTACTTTCCAGGCGGAAGGTGGCCGTGGCGTTCCTGCAGGAGACTCGATGGAAAGGCAGCAGATCCCGGCACATTCGGAGTGGCTACAAGCTGATCTACACGGGTGCACCTGGTGGAGAGAACGGGGTAGCTGTGGTGCTCGCTGAGGGGTTGCAGGACGATATCTTGGAGGTGAATTGCTTTAACGACCGATTAAATTCAGATTCAGATTCAGGTATCTAGGAGAAGATACACTCCATAGAGAAACTAGGGTAAAGAACTCCCTCTTAAAAAAGTGGCAAGCGTCCAACTCTCCTGAAAATCTCGACGTGAACAGGTCCGCCAAACGTAGCTAGAGCCAGACAGTACCATTCACAGTCATTGTGCGATAAATTGGAAATGTCGGAGGGGCAGAAGCATATGTATAAGCTGGCACGTTTTAGGATAAAAGCGGCGCAGGATATAACCAAGTGCCGCTCCTGACGGCACTTGGTTATATCCCAAGATCCTGACGGTCCTGATCTGCGAGGACCTCCCGGTGAAGGAGAGATGGCGCTCTTATTTACACGAGCTGCTTGATTCGGAGAGACTTGTGAAACTGATGAGGAGGTCCGCAAGGCTCTTCGCTGCATAACGAATCGGAAAGCTGTCGGCACCGATGGAGTCCCCGTCGAAGTTTGGAATGGGTTCTCGTGGTGTGGGCATCTTAATCAACCATTTTAACGGCTTACTCAAGACTGGCAGGATCCATACCCAATGGAGACTGAGGTTCAAAGGTGTCATGTTCATGTCCCAAACCATGAATATATAGTTAGGGCCAGTATAGTTTCCGCCCCGGTCATGATACCATACCTTGTTTTCGTCTATAAAACAATCATTAGACCATTGTCGCTTGAGCGACTTAAGCAGAAGCTGCTTGTCACGGAGATGAAGATGCTGCACTGGATGTGTGGAGTGACGCGAAAGGACCGCGTCAGAAACTCTCGTATCAGGAGCAGCCTAGATGTCCGAGACATTGCAGATAAATTAACTGAATAAACAAATGTATATTTGTTTGAAGTTTTTTTGTTAACTGACGATCACATCTGCTTAGTTAACAGTAACTGCACAATATGTTAACAGGTCACTACAAGCCTTAAAGACGTATATGTGTTGTTGTTTACTGTACTTATGCTTAGTAATTCATTTCAGTCATGGTACTGGTTACTAAAGATAAATACATTATTTACGATCACTAAGCATAACTACCGTAACTACCGCACATACGGTTGTAATGCTTAGACTATAAGTTTGAAGTTTATTGTAATTACTAAATACAATCAGTTTTGTAATAAATTTAAATAGAAAACATTACGATATTTACTAAACAAGTACAGAGATACATAGATCATCACTATCACTACCAACTTGCATACTTACATACCCACAATTTTATATAGTTTTTGAATAACACGAAAAAAACGAAAAAAAACTTTAGGCGCGTTTTTCTCAGCATTACGCGCCAAGCAGTTACGGTCCTCTTAGTTAGTACGGCAGCATTGTTCTCTCAGAGGATTTGACAGAGGACTTTCATTCAATTAGTTTGGAGAAATACGACTGTAAGATACGAGTATCATTATTGCAGTTATTTTAGTGCAGCTCTGCACCGAAATTGTTAAAGTTAAATTAGTACAACAGAGCTAATTATCGTAGGAGACAATTGCCTTGTTAATGTTTTGTTGTAGTGTCTAAACTTGTTTCCTAGATTAAATCCGAAATTTGATAGTTTGGGTAATGGTTTTATAGAACAATTACTTACTTAGGTTCACTCTAAACAATAGCGAGCTACTAAAGTATTCCAAGAACAAAGCAACTAATGCAACTAGCAACATTAATGACTATTACTATAGGATTGTAAGGCATTTGCCATGTAGCCCCGGCATAGAATAGGCTAACCCCATCTCTTTCCGTGGATGTCGTAAAAGGCTACTAAGGGATCTGGGGTAGACTAAACTAACCTTAAGTTCTCCCGGCGCGGTAGCGGACAAACTTCTTGGTCCCTAGGAGGGTTGGTTTCAGGCAGGCGGAAGACCGTAAAAATGTTGACAAATCTATTTGCAGAAGGTATTTACCAACTTGGAATTAAGTTCAACATAGGGAAAATATTCTACACGATGATCCCAGGGAGAATGCTCATAACTTTTCACCTTATCTGAGCAATGTTCACGGTTGCATCCGGAAGTTCGAACCATGACCGAAAGGTCTTGTTTAGACCTTTTCAGACCCCTTTCTTATTGATCAACCTTCAAAGTAATAATATTCAAAAGTCTGTAATTACCTCGAAAATTAAACTTCTCAATAGCATTAAAGTATTTTGTGAAGTATTTGAAACGTTTGCGCTATCGAACAGATCCTCATTGACTTTCAAATAACTTTTCATTGATTGCCTTCATATCGGCTCAGTTAAACCCAGTATTACCTGGAAATGGTTGAAGAAGCAGTTCGATTTACCTTATCTATTTAAATAGACCATAGACGAAATTAATCTAACTTTAGTATACCTAATTTAGTCTTTAGTGAAACGTATTGTTATAATCGTATTTGATAGTAGATAGATTAATAAACCACGTTCTGGACTGTTTCCACCGTAAAAGAGGAATGAAAAATGAAAAAATAGCCAACGATCGTTGTCATTCCTTTATTGCGGTGGAAACACGGCTATAATACGCTGTTGCCGGTTTTCGTAAGACGTGACCGTACATTTTGTGACTTACAAGTGTTTAAGTTTAATATGCGAAAGCTGATAAATGGTGTATTATTAAAAATTTTGTTACGTTATATTGTTTTAACTCTACTATCTGTGTAGTTGACTGCCTGATTTTCGAATAATTTAAAATATTAATAACAAGCGCCCGCCCCGGCTTCGCACACTAGCTACCTCTTGAATCACTTTATCTATTTAAAAAACAGCATTAAAGTCCGTTGCGTAGTTTTAAATAATCTAAGAATAAATAGGGACAGACAGCGGGAAGCTAACTAAGGCAAAAAGAGGATGTAGGTAGCGAAATTTGCCTAATCTTATTTAGTATTTTCGTAGAAACTAACCTCTTCTGCTTAGTTATATTAGGTAGATTCAACTGGACTGATTAATTAAGACCTTTAATAGCAATGTAACTCCTCTACTATGATAAGTCGTATCTTATAATGCTTAGTCAATTAAACAAATTAATCTTAAACGTACCGTAGCCGTTATTATGTCTCTTCCTATGGTTATTGCTTTAATCTACGGGATGTTCTAGAGTTTCTGAGAAATAGTTGCCGGTACACGTTTACAATCTCAGTTGTCAGCCCCTCGGTCATCTATCGCATCCACTTCGGAGAATGCTCCCAGGAACTCCTCGATTTTATTCCCTCCTGCCTATTTTACTAGAAGCTTGTACACGCTAACTATTGTTGCTAAGTCGTTCATGTGTGCAATATATGTAGACTGCATGGTATTTGGATACATTTCTGATAGTTAGAAGTGTGCTTATGCACACTTATACGCACAGTCCCTGCATTCGCAACGCAGTAGCGTACACGTCAATATATGTGTGCGTACACGTCAATGACTGTGTGCGTGATGTATACTTTATCAGTAACTTGACTGTACTACTATGTATCCTGTGCTACAAGACAACGTCGTACTAACAAACGTCTTCAACATTCTGGGTGCGCAATGCGCATTGCCTTTTGGTGTAGCAAGCGCCACGCGTCCACTATTTTCGTACGTACTGTTACGAAGTAGAACGTACAAGATTTGCCAGATCATTATCCTTCTTTGACTAATGCCTTGGAATTTTCAAGTCTAGAGTGAATGGGTCCCTTTTAGGCAAGCATATTATTTTACATCGTCGACCTCACCGGGTGTGATGAGATCAAATACAAGGCCATGAAAAAATACATACACGCTTAAGACATAAAATATTATTATATTACTAAAAGTAAAAAGGGATTTGCGATTTAACCTCAAGCATAAATCGAACCTTTAACCTGAAGACATTAGCGGCTACTATAGGTGTAACCTTATGTTATCTTTTTGCAGACGGACCTTAGTTGTAATAACAACTTTTTTATGAATATGTCAATCAATCTATGACAAAGGAAAGTATAATCTTATTGATGTACACATTTCCTTCCAACCGTTGACTGTCTAATTTCGCTTATAAATACATCCTGTACATGTAACTTTGCAAAATCATACATAACACTTCAGTTCAATTCATGTGTCTAATTGACGAGCTTCAATTGCCTTTGAAATTAGATTTCCTTGTTGGAATATCTATGTTTTCTCTGTTAACAGAGCAATTCGTGAAATTATACCAGTGAATTGACTTTATACAGGCACCATTTTAAAATACGGTGATATGGGTAGGTAGGTAGCGAGTAAAAAATAACAGAATTTTTATTCGTTCGTTTCAAATAAAAACATGCTGTATTTCTGAAAGTATGATGTGATATTTGCTTATGGATTCGTCTACAAAAATATATTTTACAAAATGATATTATCTAATTTTTTTTCTCGTTTGAAAACAAGCCAGTTTTAAAAGCAAAAAACGCTAGGTTTTGTTTTTTTTTTAATTTTCTTATAGAATAGAAATACAAGTTATAATATGAAAAAAACAGAACTTGTCAATGTCTTCGACAAAATCTTTAAATCAACAATAAGATTGCATCATCCCGTAATTCGAACGCCGTCCTCTTTCGAACAGAAGACCGAGTCTCTACGGTACCTACCAACTAACGAGCCATTAGAAAGTCACTCGAATCAATCAATCAATAGCATGGCGAGGCGTCGCCATGGCCTGTATCGCCACGAATTTTTTTTAGGTTTACCTGCGCCTATAGATGTTTCACATCAAAAATCAAAACGTAGAGGTATGGTCATGGCTGATTTGTGGCATAAACATATTTTCTCTAATGTCTTTATACAGGGAGGAAATAGGTAGACTTTCCCCTTAAAGTTAACCGTTAAGTTAGCCGTATCTTCGGACAGTAATATGGGTAAAATTATACTGATTTACTGAAACATCTGTTCTGCATTGTCGTGGTTAGATCAGTACAAAGACATGGTAAATCAAATACATTTATGATTCTCTAGTTGTAGACCTGACGAAATAAATTTTAACTCAAATTGTAAGAAAAGTTTGGGGACAATGTTCTAAAAGGTCGTTTCATTACATTTTCATTATTATTTTTATTGGCTTATTTTTAAACGTCCCACATAATATAAAAAACATTGTTTTCGAAAATATTGCAAACCTAGGCCTACTTCCGATCGGGTTAAAACAAGTTTACCAATATTTCGCAATAAAATAGGAAGTGACGGTTTTCTAACAAAATGAGTAAGGTATGATTTACAGAAAAGATACAGATCGATGTTTGACGGGTAAATCTTGAATAAAATATTGATCTATAAATCATAGTAGATTCATAAAAATGTTAAATGGTTATGTTAAGTTCATTATTAATTTAACTTTAATGTTTAACATTAGGGGGTTAAATTTCTAAGGCAAAGATTCAATGTTATTTCTATATATTTAACTGTAAGATAGATATCTTCGCGGTAAATAGTTACTTCCTGAATAACGTATGAGAGAACGGGATCCCTTGTAACATTTACAATTCACGAGTCAGAGTTGTCAGAGCTTTGAAACGAGTATCGGGTCGGGCATTGATCAGCAAATATCTTCGTGCATGCAAAATATGTTTGAAGTTTGTATGGTAAAATTCAGGAGTTTCGCGGATGTATTCCATGCATTTAAAATGCATTTTCACTGATTGATTGGTGAATCAATGGTACACGATTTCTTTAGATGAATAGATTCACCGAAAGAGAATGTGTGTATTCCTTGTGGGCCTAGATTGTCTTTTCAAGAAAATAATGGTAAGTTCGGGCTTTTTTTTTGTAGAACCTTATAATCTCTTGGTCGACAGACTCAGCAAAAAATATGCTTGGGTACATACATCATCATCATTTCAGCTGTAAGTACCTAGTGCACTGCTGGACATAAGCCTTCCTCATAGATTTCCAGATGATTCGGTTATAAGCGGCCTGCATCCACCGTGAACCCGCGGCCTTACCTTCGAGAACTTTTCGGCCCCAACAACCATCTGCTCTCCGTGCTATATGTCCTGCCCACTGCCACTTCAAAGAGCTAATCCATACATACAAATAAATTCATTTATGCTGATAGACGATATAATATTTTGGTACACACGCTTCAAAAGCAAAAGCAGTTGCAGAAGTTAAGTTTAAGAAATAATGTTTAGACAAGCTTTGGTCGCTTTGCTCGCTCGGTCAATAAAATTCTTCAAATTTAATCAGCTTATCTGATAAATAGTAACTGTTGATTTTGGTTAATTACAATAACTGATATCTAGTCCTTGTAGTTTCAAACCAATATTGTATAGGAATCTCTAGCATTGTTGTTGTTGGTTGATTAATGTGTGTCAAGTTGTGGTAAATTTATACAGTACCTACATCCTACATTAGTTATACTTGACTAGCAGTGTCCCGCGGTTTCACCCGCTTAAAACCCGCGGAATTTTCCAAAAATCCTTTCTTAGCGAAGACCGACACACCACAAAGAATACACTCTCCAAATTTCATGTCTCTAGGACTAGCAGTTTGGGCTCTGCGTTAATAAATAGTTCAGTCATTCAGTCAGTCAATCAATCAATAAAGGACTTTTAATTTTATAATATAGGTACGTGTAGATACCAAGACTGTAGTTGCGTTTAAATTACATGTGTTTAAATTACAAGACGATTGTAATTTAAACACATGATCACAATAAAGAAAAAAACCCATAAGGTTCTTGTGTTTTTAACCGACTTCCAAAAAAAGGAGGTTCTCAATTCGTCGGGATTTTTTTTTTTTTTTTATGTATGTTCCCCGATTATTTCTCATCGAATCCACACTAAAATCATAGTGATAAGTCGACGACGTTTCAAATAGATCATTTCATTTGTAGGTATACATATAACTGAATAAATGAATTTGTATTAAAAAATTTGAACATGAATTTGATTTGAATTAGGTATTATCTACACATAAAGATGTATCCACTTCCACTGCAAAAATTACAAAAACCCTTCATTGCGTCGCACAGTCGGGTAAAAAGAATATCAAAGATATTGATCAAAGTTCCAGGTTTTACGTTCATTAACACATAACTTTGTCCAGGTACTTCACGAATCCGAGGCTCTAAGGGTAAAACTGCGGGGCAAAGCCAGTGATAATAACAATAACAAAAATATGAAAAAGTTTTATGTGCCTATCCGACACACAATATAATTAAATTTCGCTTACTAAAATAAATTTACCTTTGTTTATTTTTTATTTATACAATGTGTTTCGAGGACGATATTTTAAGCCGAAAGGGGTTGTTTTATATTCTAGGCAAACAACTTTTGATATAGGATTTTTGAAAATTTGAACTACTTTTTGAAATTATTGAGTTTAAATTTTACTTGAAATACAGCTTTTCTTAGTACAAGTCTTTAGCCATAAATGATCCTCTAATTTAGTTTGGGCTACTTGCCTTGACCTTGGCTAATTGTCATCACAAATTAGCAGATTTTTTTATCAGTGAGTAAAAATTACGAAAAATAAGTTTTAATTTCCAATAGTCGTAGAACAAAAATTGTTTGTCTTAATACATAGAACGTTATATTACCTAGAAGTCGGTCAACGACGCACGTTCGAATTTTGATCCATCTTTTTTAAAGGTGTGTGACGAGTTTGAAATTGATTACTATCGGGTGATTTTCCCTCCTTCTAGTCTCTAATAGAGACCAGTTCTATGGCAATCCTTTCGGCTTATTTTAACCTCGCCGAACTCCACTGTATACCTATCTACAATGTTCCCAATTGCTTCAGGTACATTTGAAATGAGCTATAAAGTTGAACTGACAAAAACGTTTACGTGTTTATTATTATAATATCTACCTAGTCCTCTCTGAGGTCACTGAGTTTTACGACTTATAACAACAATTGCGGGATTGAAATTATTCGGACTTCAATTTTCAGTCTAATTTTCTATTGATAAACAATTTAATATAGAAACAACTTTTATTTACATAGGTACCTATTTATATTTTCATGTGTAGGGTGTTTTTGTTACATTAAAATAATGATTATTATTCAATGGTTTAAAAAAAAAATCATAAAAACTACAAACTTTACTTTACATATTAACCGACATGTCTGTAGAGTATAGTCAGGTAAGGTCGAATACGGGGGACGGACCCCGGACTCAATTTTTTCCCAAAATACGTGATATTTTTTAGTCTTAGCCACGGTGCTGTGGCACCCGGCAGTTGTAATGTAATGTATTTTGGAAGATATTTGAGTCATACGGTTTTCCTCCGTATCCGATCTTACCTTACTATACTCTAGTTATTCGATAAAATATATTAGGTAATACAGAAAAGTTAATAGGTAAAGTTAGTGTTCCTAGTGTCCCGCTATTTTACTAAGAAAGGTTTTTTTAAAAAGACCCTTTCTTTGTGGATTTCCTACACACCTTAAATAACACACTCCGCAAATTTTATGTCTCTAGAATCAGCGAATGTATTTTAGAAGATATTTGAGTCATACGGTCTTCCTCCGTATCCGGTTTTACCTGTTACCTGACTACACTCTAGGTACTTAAGTTAGAAGTGCAATTGTAGTTTTGTAGTTGGAGTGCCGCTGAAATACGTCGATTTCGCTTGTATCGTTTTGCAAAACGATTCTGACATAAAACCACATGCAACAATGTTTTTAAATCATTTATAAAACCTGCTACATTTTAAAAAGTTTTCCTAAGCGACCATTAACAACGTCAAAGTATACCACAAAGTGAAATAAAAATGCAGCTGTAATTAAAATCCAACTTAGAAATTACATCACAGAAAACAGATTCGAAATAAGGCCCGAACGCCAATACCTTCCAACTAGGTCAACAATACTCAAGTTCTTAAGAGGAAGGTCAATCAAGTCGACGCTTAATTGAGAGCCTGCGAAGCCGCTGACTATTAAGTCAGTTAAGAACCGACGGCACTGTTGTGAAAACTTTACCGAGTCAATCTGCATAAAAAATGAGGTGACAACCCTGAAGCGTTCCGCCGTTTTGAAGAGCAAATCCGCTTACGAAATTGAGAATTGAGGTGACGATTAGAACGATTCGTTTTTATATTGAATTTCTTATTGGTTAATTCAGTTTCAAAGACGAGTTTGAGGAATAGGGTTGACAGGCAATTGTTGTCTTTTATTGTAATACTTGACTGAGTATAGATCAATCAACCTACAACCAAAACGGTTGGCTGGTTATAGTAGTCTTTAAGTTTTGAAAGTATACCTACATATATCTTGATGCGTGAAAATGTATCCACATCTTGATGCGTAAGAAAAAGATATTTTGAAATTCAATTTCTACGCAAACAAAGTCGTGGTTACATGCAAATATGCATTTTAAAACACGCTACGCTTTTTATCAATAATGTGCCGACAGCACTTACAAACTTACTCTCAATAGCACTTTCGACGAACAACAGTCAATCCTGTTGTTCATAAAAGTTCAAAAGACTGGCTCATTTCACACTGGTAGGTACCTATTAAACAAAGTTGAAATTATCTATCTATATCTATAGAATGCTTTATCCTGAGCGACTTATTGATCTATCAACGCATAGCCTAAACCGTTGAGAGTAGAGAGCTGAGATTTGGAGAAGTTTTGAAAATTTCGGGAAATCGGGACTTATGCGGGTAAAACCGCGGGACCCAGCTAGTAAAATATATAATTGTATGCTGCACGATCTTTCAAACTTACAATAATCGCAATACGTAAATCGCCATGCGTTACCGTGCTAAGTTTGTTAAAAGTGCTGCAATTTAAAAGTTATTTGAGACTGAAAGCTCTTTTTTTAACAAATTTTCATATTCATACGAAGCTGACAAAATGACAAATAAATTTACCCATGGGCCGGTATAAAGTTGGTCTGTTTTTATCCTAAAGGGTAGGTACGTAATTCAGCGACATCCCATCAGTTCTCGTCCCACTTCCCGGTAACAAAAGGCAGTAAATGGATCCTCTACATCATATGGAGACCGCTGGTCAGATTCAGTTTAAGTTATAAATGTGTTTCGAAAGAATGCGAGCCCAATGTGGCCCGTCCCTTTCATTGTTGTTATGTGGCTATATTGTGGATTGGCTTAAGTACTAATTTAGTTAAGCGATTTTATTCTATGGAGGCGTAGAGACGTAGTTCGTGACATATAAATGCTGTCTTTTGTTTTTCATATTTAAAAACCTAACCCTCGGTACCTATTTCGAGATTTTTAAAGACCGAAAACTTAAACTACGGGTTAAGTTACCCTTTCCTGTAAAAAATAGCTTTGATACCTATTAATAGATGATATATTTAACTTTTGTGGATTTATAAAGACCGAAATTAAAGACATTTTGACACGACACGTTGAGCGTTGTAACTATGCTAAAAGTAATAAACACCACGCGATTGGAACCGAAAAATGTCTTTAATTTCAATAAACATCGAGAAAACAGAAGAAAAATCTATTATAAAGACCGTTTAAGTTAACAACTGTAAAAGTTAACCGTCGATAAAAATCTATAGAATTTCACTGTGCCATAATCTTTCAAAATGTCCTAAAACTATTTCGTAAGATTTTTTTGAGAAAGCGTCCTCACATCAAGAATCTTAAAACAAAAAGTTCTAAGCTTCACAGCTTATATTCTTCAAGTAATTCTGAGCATCAGGTACATGTGCGGGTCACATAAAAATTGTTAATGCATTATATTGTGAGGCTAAAATTTTAGGGAGGGGGCTATTTGGTCAGTCCCATTCGAGCAGACTATCAATATTTTCAGCAAAAGTAGGACCGTAATCCAAAATACACGTACCTACAGGTATGGATTTAATTACGAAATCCATACCGGGACATGTGTCTAAATAAATAAGATATATGGTAATAATTATGTTTATATATGAATGGATATGTACCTAAACCGTTAAGATGTTTTACTCTCCTTCAATTTAACAAAGCAATGGAAAATTTTCCTATCAACCAAGGAAATTCTTTCCGAATACTTTTACAATTACATTGCGATTTCGAAACCCGAGGGTAAAAGTGAGTAGGTAGGTACCTTACCTACCTACATTTTATTTATGGACGAAACCTCTCAATTTCAAAAATTACATTTATATTTTTTCCTTTCTTTGTAATTAGTCTTTGTCAGCCTTTGGCTCCAGGGATGAATTTAAATTGTTCTTATCTTTCTTCTTAACACCATTTTAATCGAATTATTTCGTTTAGCGATTGTTTTTTCCGAAGAATTTGATAAAATAATTAACCAGTATTCTCTTATGCAATTTTAAAAAGGGTTGTTTTCACCATAAATATTGGAACTGGCGCAAGCCAGTTGCAATTACTTGCGAAAATATCGAGCTCCGTAAAAACAAATTAAAACATGGGAAATATCCGGTTATTGAATAACATTATTCTCGTGTTTTGAAAATTACTTTTAAGTATATAACTTTTATAATAAAGTAAGTAATACTTACGTTCTCTAAGAATAGGTACTTACAAACTTTCCTGTTCTCATAATTTGTAAGTTACCGAACGAAAAGTGAAACCTTAATAATTTGTGATTAATCTTAACTAATCAACCGCAGTAGACAGAATCAATTAAAACGAACTTGATGTTAGTTAATTGGCTTTTAAAGTTAATTGAAAACTGATTTTGCCAAAAAAATAAGAATACTTTTATTCGTAGAATTAGAACCACTTAATTTAATAACATTAACTATTTATTAATTAAATTATTATTAAACTAAATTAAAAAATATTTTATTTTAATGTTTATGTATAAATAAATAAACAATAAACTAAACTTTTACTATTAATTAACAGATCAAGATCGTGTAGTGTTAAATATTGCCAATGTCAACATGACATGACAGCTGTCATAACAAACAACGTCTTTGCTGTCAACTTCACTTCAAGCATTTTTCATATTCATTCTTTTACCAGCCATTACGAAAAACACATCATACATTCCTTCCTTGAAAGCAGTGGTCTAGATTAGCCCTGTTTCAGAACAAATTGATTTGAATCTATTTCTATCTTCTCCATCACTTCAAGAAATCTATAAATTATAATCCATTCGTGGAGAAAACTGAAGAATATCGTTCCAGCGCTTCATATTTGTAAGATCAAGAAGGTCTTCAAAATACGTATGTATTCAACAAGAAGAGGCCTTCTATCCAACCAACCCCTTAACTCGATACCGATCATGTAGTGTCTCGACGTTTCGATTAAGTCGCAACAGTCGTGGTTGCGAGTGAACTGAAATACAATTACCACCCGTATAAATAACGAGATCATAACTCGTAACTGCAATTGATTCTAGAAACATCACAGCAATTACCCGAATTACAATACTAAAACATTTTCATTTTCTAATTTATTAGACAGGCTATCAAATGAATTTACGGACGAGTCATAATCTGTCACAGATTGTAAATTAATAAACAAATTGTCATTATTATTTGAATTGAACAAGACCAATTTACATAATTGACAACTACGGATAAACTAAACAATGCTTCAATTGAATTTCAAATATTAATGGCCTGAAATTTTGGGCCATTAATGATATAGTAGCGAGTCGAACTACCTAATTATTCATTTGATATGGTCGATATATTTCAATTTTAGTCTAGAAAATGTAGAAAACTAGTAGTAGGTACACTATTACCACAGTTTAAAAAACTATTACCACAGTTTAAAAACCATGCTTTTCTCAAAACTGTAAAGTTGCCGATACCAATATAATAACAGAAAAAAGAAAGGACCGAATTTGCCCAAGACATATTTACTACTAGCAATGCCTGCGACTTCGTCCTCCATTTTTTTTTTGAAAATATAATTCGAGAAAAGGATTGTACGGCCGAGCCTATTTTGCTCGACTTGGCGGAGGCACTGCCGTGCCTCCAGATATAACCTATAACCTTTCTCAATAAATGGACTATCGAACACAGAAATTATTTTTCTAATGGGACCAGCGGTTCAATGAGATTTGGGCTTTGAAACAAACAAACTCTTCAGCTTTATAATAGAAAATAGATTTACGTAGTAGGTATATAAAAATAGATAAAGCACTAACCAACAGTGTAAAGCACCGATCCTTTGAAGTGAACAGTATAAGCTAATCATCTCCTTAACAACAACAGCAATTCAGAAACTAAACGAAGACAAGAAAATGTGACAACATACGGGTAACATTGTAACACTAAACCAGGATACCAAGCAACGCAGCCTGCA
This sequence comes from Idaea biselata, assembly GCA_958496205.1. Lineage (NCBI taxonomy): Eukaryota > Metazoa > Arthropoda > Insecta > Lepidoptera > Geometridae > Idaea > Idaea biselata. Next base: position 6,246,454 of record OY292401.1, on the reverse strand, counting down.
TTTAAATTGTAAAGCAAACAGTACTGAATTGAACAGGCAAACAAAAGGAGCTACGTATGTTGAATTGGTGGCCTAGATTCAAGGAAAAGTGACATAAGACTGACTGTATTATGTCACTTTTCTCTGAAACTTTTTAGTGCAGTTTCAGATTGATTAACTTAAGACGTTTTAAATTGTAAAGCAAACAGTACTCAATTGAACAGGCAAAGAAAAGAAGCTACGTATGTTGAATTGGTGGCCTAGATTCGAGGAAAAGTTACATAAGAGTCAGTCTTATGTCACTTTTCCTTGAATCTAGGTTTTCCTTGAAACGTTTTGTCGTGGAAGGGGAAAGTTCGCGCAGTACATTTTACATGCGCTTTCTATGAAAAGTCGACTTTTGCGCATCCGCCATTTTGTTTCTTGATTCGTGCCGCGGACTGTACGTATGTTGAATTGGTAGCCTAGATTCAAAGAAAAGTGACACAAGAGTCAGTCTTAATTATGTCACTTTTCCTTGGTCTAAGTTTTCCTTGAAACGTCATGGTGCAGTTTCAGATTGATTAGCTTCAGTCGTTTCATTAAACTTAGGTAGACGTTTATTTGCAATGTTTCACTGGTCTTTTCGCGTAGATTCAAACCTCGGTATTTTTAGCCATCTTCTTTCGATCATCTACTTACTTATGTATAGTCTGGTCCAAAATTGGTTCCCATAACCGATTGAAACAAGTTCCCACCTTGTTTCAATCAAAACTCAATTTTGAGTGAGAACCAAATCGGCTTTGCTTTTCGACCATTAGCTAATTATGTTACTTTGTTGCTAAGAAAGAAATCACGCTTTCACATAATTTTTGAGATAACGGATTTACAATTTGACAATTACAGTTGCTGGTTTTAATTTTGTATGACGCAAAGCAACAATTTCAGTAATCTTAATCGAGATTTTTGTTAGCAACAATTAATGTAATTAATATTATGACGACCGACTGCAATACAGATGGTTGCGGGCTATAAAATAAGTATTTGTTTCAGATCTGGGTGTTTTCTATGTCATTTACTTAATATGCAACATAGAAAACACCCGTATATTGTCTGTACCTATTTACAAAAAAAAAGTATAATATGTAGCATATCTATACTCAAATTACAAGCCTAGTGCTTAGTTTAGGGCTAGATTACCCTGTGTTTAACGTTGTGCAATCAGCTAGCAGGTCTATTTGAAAATACCTCTGCGGTAAAATGTAAAAAATATGCGGGTAAAAATGTAACATACGTTATTAGTTGTGGACTGAGAATCAGAATTACTCTTACATAACCATTCTTAGAAGCCAAATAGTTGCGAAAAAATAATAACCTATCACCTTAGGCAACTGGTTGAGTAGCAAGAATGTTAGTTTTAAGCTCTTGTATAGCTTTTATCGCGGGCTTTGACCTTCGAATGAATAAAAAATAATTATAATTGCATAAGTTAATAAAAAATGCTATGCAATAGCTTTACCGCGGCAGCCCCGAATGCCACCCACACGTTTTTTTCTTTGGAAACTGTTTGCGAATCTCAGTTCACAATGTGGCCGGAGAGAAATGGTAGCAGAGCTATTGATAATTAAATTTCCCCGTAACTTTTTCCTTAACAATAAAGATATCTTCATGAAGTTAGTGTAGTGTGAATTGGTTTGTTATTTCTTCAAAACGATAAATCAAGTTTAGCGTCGGAAAATGATATATTCGGCGATAAAACGACACTCGTGAATACATTTTGGGCCCTCGTTGACTTTTGTAGAATTTATACGAAAAATGTCTTCAGCGTGTTCAGTTGAACGTGCTGTGTTATTTTCTTGTATGTTGAATATTGCAGTTTATTTTACAGAAAACATTTAATTTCATTTTACAATATTACTAGCTGCGTCCCGCGGTTTCACCCGCGTAGGTCCCGATCCCGTGGGAATATAGCCTATGTTACTCAAAGTGAATGCAGCTTTTTAATGGTGAAAGAAATTTGGAAGTCGGTCCAGTAGTTTTTAAGTTTATTAATTACAAACATACGACACACATACACAAAAAATACAAATTTTTACTCTTTATAATATTAGACAACGGTGTATCTAAGTATTTATGTTTAAATTTTCAGTTGAGATCAGTTCAGTTTAGATATTTCGCCAGTAATTTCAACTGGCTTGTACACGAGATTCGTATTCTACGTCTCCCTATATCTATCAAATACTTGATCCTGTCCTGATTGACTGATCATCACACAGCCTAAACCGCTGAGTATCATAGGTTTTCCATTATGTTTGAATCTTTAAATAAATAACGTGAGCTCATGTGCACTGGCGTAACTTTTTTTATAATTAAAATTTAGAAAAAATAATAAGTAGGTAGGTAGGTACATGATATTTTGAATCTTTGAAATTACATTATGATTTTTCCTTAATTCGCCCACTCACAACATAGGCCTCCCCTATAAGAGATCACATATAGGGATCGCGAGCAACATATTTTATTAAATCATACGACTCCCCGCGACTGCTACTATATCGTCGGTGCACCGAGTAGGTGGTCTTCCAACACTCCGTTTCTCATTGCATCGTGGTCGGTACTCGAGAACTTTACTCCCCTATTATTATTTAGCTACAATAATCATTTAAAAACTCGTTTACCATACATTGTTTACAGAACGAATCAAAGCTCAAACTAATATTTCATCAAAAAACTCAGAAACTCTCTTGAGGCATCTAAAGAAATTGCTTTGGGCTTGGTATTATCCAAACAACAATTTAAAATTAAATATTTATTTTTATGAAAACCGAACTTAACATGGTGTGCTTAGATAATCACATCGTTATTTAGGGAGATTAAGCTGCCTTATTTAAAATGGCTGCTAGCTAAACTGGCTGGCTACTATGTTTTAGATATTAATGCGGTTGGCTCATTATGAAAACATAATTTACCTATGTTTATGACCTACTCCCAACATAATAAGTATAGAATATTTTGTGTTATATATTTACTTCGGATTGAGTCATATTGTAAGTTAAGCGTATTGCAAAGTTTTAAGTTTTTCTTTGAACAATTTGCTGTAATGTTTGTCTTTGGTTCAATAAAGCGTTAATCCATCTATTCAACTATTAAGAATGTTAGTGGGGAAAACGCCTAAAACTTTTTTGGTTGGCATAATCTCACTGACATCCATTTTATGGACAGGAGGTCGCGTACTGAATTTGTGCCTATTTGATCTGCGCCATGTTGCGCTGTTTTCTATTGAAAGTGATGGTGACCGTCCACGGTACTAATAGTTCAATAGACGGTCACCATCACTTTCAATATAAAATAGCGCAACATGGCGCAAATCAAATTAATAAATAAATAAATAATAATAAATAAATCCCCATTGGTAGGGCAGATAGTGGGAATAATGACAATTACCATAGTTTTATTGGCATAATACCCACCCACCAGGATTAACAAGGATAGTGGGAAAAACGCCAATTTGTTTTTGGAAACTGATAATCCCCGGGAGTGGAGTTTACGCGGTTGAAACCGGTGGGTTTTAAATAGAAAAGCTGATGCGTAGCGTACGTATTGTTAGCTAATTCTTTCTTTATTGAAAAATGAAAAATCAAATTGCCGTTCCCTTCATGCAAGTAATTAAATAATATTCAAGGCAGGCAAATCTAGGTCTAAAATGAAAATCATTATTCTTTTGCACCTCGCATCGCATCGCTCAAGTCACAAACAAGATTACAATGTAATCAATCAAGGCAAGGGACGAAGACGTCACTAGCAATTAATCAGTGTCGGACTGGATGGCACAGTTTGCTGGGACTCGGATCTAAAACGTTGAAAATGTACTGAATCTAATACGACAAACATCACTGTGACTTCACTGCACTTATTTTGTGGTATCTTTGGTGACATTAATCGTTTTATGAGGACTTGAACAGATCTCATCAACTACAAGAACCATTTCTACATCTACACTAATATTATAATGGAGTAAGATTTGTATGTTTGTGTGTGTCGTATGTTTGTAATGAATAAACTCAAAAACTACTGGACTGATTTCAAAAATTCTTCACCAAAAGAAAGCTAGAATATCGAGGAGTAACATAGGCTACTTTTGATCCCGATATTCCCATGGGATCGGGACTTACGCGGCTGAAACCGCGGGACGCAGCTAGTCGTTTATAAAATCGCATCTTTTGTGGCGTACCTAGTTAAAACTCCGAACTCCGAAGTTGGAAGGCGTGTGTTGAATCATGGTAGATGTCCTTTCAATCACAATTCTGTCGCAAAGTTTGTAAGTGGACTAAAGCGCATTTTTTTAACGGGAGACTGTTTTAATATGGGTTTACTTTAAACACATTATTGGTTTAAACACGCAGGTATTATTTCATGAACCATGAAAAATAAGCTGTACGATGTAGGAATAAGATATTTGTGCACTTTAGAGTAGAGACAGGTTTTAATCGATATCGAGATCAGATATCGCTTTTATTATAAAAATACCTATCTATTTTTCTGCGTCTCTTTTGTATTTTTTTAATTCATTTTTGTACCTACGTTTCTTTTATAATTTATTTATTAATTGCTTTGTATTATTTTAGTACAATGAAGCATTACTCTATCTATCTTCATCAAGGACTATAGCAACAGCATTTCTACACTCATTCCAGACCATGTGTTATACAACGGGACTCGACAAAACTGCAATTTTTCACAGTCCAACTTCGTAACGAGCTTTTACATTCCCGAACTTATGATTGATGAACTCCGCGTCTCACATGAGAAAGGTACAATTTGTACAAATTCAGAATAGGTATGCTAAGTTAATTAGCCGCATCGTAGAGACGACCTTAGATAAAAATAAACACGGGTAGATACGGTACCTAGCCACGGCCAATGAGACGATAAAACTGCGTCAGCAGACGCACTAGCATCAGTCGTATGTGGAACCGTAGTCACGTGAACACGTACTGTCATAGTACGATTCCCGATTCGGAGTGATTGCTATCTCGTTCGCGGTGCAGCCTTGGAACGTTTTTCTATCTCTGTCGTTGATTACAATGTACATGACATTGGGAATGTTTATGTGGGGGTGTGTATTTGCATGTAGGTGTTTCTAGCTCATTTTTCGACTACGCAATGTTAGAATATACCATATTTTCCCTATAAGAACATCATTGGAGACGGCCGACATGAAATTCCACACAAAACATCGTTTACACAGTAACTAATGAAAAGGAAACGACCGAAACCTTCTCGTATTTTCCTTGTAATCGAGTTAAAATGCCGGCATTAACGCACCTAGAGCGATAAGTAATAAGAAAACATTTTAAACAAACAAAGTAGGTGCCTACCTTTATTTGTTTAATGGTAAACAAAATTAAGGTTCCACTTTCAATAAAATGTAAGGGTGAGGTCTAATGACGCCAGTCAGTCCAAGCCAGCCAATTTGACTGAAACAAACCAAATTACCTAGTTTTATTTGAATTGGAGAGATGAGGCGCATGAAATGAGTACACAGCGTTTTCTTTCAAGGGGTTGGTCGGTCAGTCGGTCATGTTGGTCGTTGGTACAAATTGAAAAAGTTTTATAAACTAAAATGCTTTTATACAATGAGTTCATGACTTTTCATATATTATAATGTAAAATGTACCTACCACTAGAGCGCCATAGGCGCCAATTATAATCTCTACTCTCTCTCTGGATGGATTGCCAATCTGTAACCTAAGCAACTTGTCCAACAAATAAAACCACAATTGACTTTTCATACCAACATATATTTATTGTATGGAAGTTATATATACCGCTTGTTCAGTTTAATATTTTAAATGGACCTCTTCACTAATTTCGCTGAAATGGTCGATGATTTTTCACAGTACATTTTCGTCATACTGGACGATCTTTCTGTTCATGGGTTACACGATCATTCTTCTGAAAAAGATCTTGTCAAGAACTAATGACAAGATCATCATACTTTAACTCCTAAATTATCTATTATATAATATCCAAGAGATTATTGCGTAACGTAACTATATTCAAACTTCGCTACTGGCACAATGCTATCTGTTCTGTTCTGTAACCAACCGGTTCTATGAGATTGTAGGGTCTACCTATAGTAACGTAACTACGTTAGCATAGGTATACCCTAAAATCTAATTTTACACACACGTGAAATCCTGCTAGGTTATATCAAAGTATACAATGACACAGTAGACTGTCTTGTCTATGTTTATTACACTGCAAGGAAAGGGTTTTCGCCAAATTACTCATTATTTAAGGTATCGGTTTAGTAGTGTCATTAGGCCGATTGTTCTTAGATAAGTGACATAAAAAATGGGTTTACTGGTGATTTTTATTTTATATTATTTTACTGAAAAGAAAATAAAAGCGGTGAGAAGTCACGCATACATAGCTACGCATGCACGCATGTAGTGAAGTACCTACGCCGCCCGCGGGCTTGTATGAAGCTGTTCCTCTGTAGGATTAATACTCGGTGGCGTTACCGAGGATAACAGACATTGTGAGACGCGCCGATTCAACTGCCTTTTACACAGTCAGCCTACTGGAGAACCGGTCCAATATATGATTATTTATACTGTGCTTTAACTAGGATTACCTACCTATAACAACAGACCTCCTAAGTAACCCAGGTTCAAAGATAAACATGCTTATCTAAGAAAAGCATCTTACCTCACAGGAAACCTTTGATAACAATAACCGACTTTGGAAAATACAAACCTTTTTTCTTGTAAGGTCATTTGAAATTGAATTATTTTGCTTATGCTTGACCTACTCTAAAACAACTATGTCATACTTCTTTTAAAAAGCTAATGGGTAAAACAGGGATTTGTTTGTTTGTTGATCCTTTACGCACTACTCGATTGCGATTAAACATCAAATAAAGACAACTGGAGTCCCGTAACTTTTATGTTGTTCCTCTAGTGAGCTTGTAATTTTATGAATATGAAATTGTGTGATAGTATCTTTGTTTTTTTTTGTGTTTGGGTTCTGAATCGATTGTGATAAAACTCACTTTAACGACATTGGAATACTTTACGGCTAAATGTATATTCACGTATTTTTTTGAATTTAAGCAGTCTCCAAACCATCATACATAACTAAAAGAAAACTGGTGTTAAAAGTAGCACCTGCAAATGTTTTCACAAGACAACATTTTACGTTTTACACGACGCCGCAAGTAAACAAGGCAAGCATACCCTTTTATAGCGTACCTAATAAGGTTTTCATAATAACAGTGAGTAACGAGAAAAAAGAAGCTTATTTTTGTTAAATATTTTTCGAACATCAGTCTCGAGACTGGAGCTCGACTCATTATCCTATTTTGTTCATTTTCGAACACAGCTGGGGCCTTCTTGTTACCAGCTTGCATCAGACCGAGTTCTCCCGACCAGTAACGAACTTAGCAAAGTTAATGACTCCCAACTTGGCCCACACTTAGGGTGCGTTTTGACGTGTACCAACGCTTGCCAATACTCCACTTGAGACAGTTGATTTCGTGCTTTTATAATAATTTCAGTATAACTAACTGTCTACATGGCAATTATAAAACTGTCCTGACTAACTGACTGATGGATGTAGAAAGTAGTAAAAGAGTAGAGAGCTGAGATTTGGAGAGTGTGTTCTATATAATAAAACTATGATTTAGGCATCGGATAAGAAATGATTTTTTGAAATACCCACGAGATCGGGATTTACACGAGATACAGCTAGTATAAAATAAATCAGAAATAACGTTAATTAAAACCAATGCCTATCTAAATATATAAATTAACTAGCTTCTGCCGGCGGCTTCGCCCGCGTGTACTACAGAAAAAAGGATTGGGATAAGATGGGGGATAGTACTTAAGATTGGCCTGCCTCCTAATGTGTGTGCGTCAAAATCAAAATCAAAGTACGTTTATTCATTCGGATATTAGAAAGATATCTCTTTGACATGTCATTTTTTTTTATTTAATCTACTCTACTATGTCTTCGGATTACGACCTCCATGACATGAGAAGAAGACACAAGAAACTCATGGGGTTTTTTTTTTGTATATATTTTTTTTTTGCAGTAATCATATGATTTACATTGTCGCATATATAATATTATTGAAGAAAAGTGGAACTGGAGCAATAATCTATACTTACTATAATAATCCTTACTAGCATTACAAGAGCGAAAGTAACTCTGTCTGTCTGTCTATCTGTTCAAATAAGTTATAATATACAAAATAATAAACATAAAAAAAAATAATTTACTTAAAACACTATCTCATCCACAAACACACAACCCGCCCAACACCGCCCAAACCGCCCCGGGACCCACCACCAGAGTTCTGTGGTGCCAGCCTTGCATTCCTTTCCTACACTCTAGAATTTTATTATAAAATTCGTAGGTAGAACCATCTATTTACTCCTTTCCATAACTTATCCTGCTACTTTACCACAGAACTCCATGAATACGCCCCAGGGCGAACCGAACCCAGCCGAACGAACCAAGCATTCGCGAACGCGACCGTGCCCCTGTCTGTCCCCGTCTTTCAATAAAGTATTCATTGCCATGGATTTTTATCGTTAATATAATCCGATGTATTATAGTATGCCATCCTGTACAGTTTGCTTTTAATATATGTTTTAAATTTATTAATGGACATGTCACACACATTCTTGGGTAACTTATTATAGTAGAGCTAGAGAAGGACCTGTTTATTTTCTGGAGCCTACTCCAGGGCACAGTTAGATCATCTTTATTTCTTAAATTAAATAAATGTATGTCCCGATTTTTAACAAGCTTGTCCTTATTTTTATGGACGTATAAAAGATTTTCGTAAATATATTGTGAAAATACTGTTAAAATATTTATTTCTTTAAATTTTTCTCTAAGTGATTCTCTAGGGCCCAACCCGTAGATAGCTCGTACCGCTCTCTTCTGTAAAATGAAGATATCCTTAATATCTGCAGCACACCCCCACAGCAGGATGCCATATGACATAATGCTGTGGAAGTAGCCGAAATAGACCAGGCGGGCAGTCTTAATATCTGTGAATTCACGAATTTTCTTAACAGCGTTAGCTGCAGAACTTAGTCTAGCGGACAAAGCTTTCACATGTGGGCCCCATTGAAGCTTAGAGTCTAGAGTTATACCTAGAAAGACAGCCTTCTCAACCTTTTCGACTTCCTCGTTATTAATTTTCACTATTTAACATGTTTAACATTAGGAAGTGTGAATTTAATACATTTTGTTTTGGATCCATTCAGTAAAAGATTATTGGTATTGAACCAATATACTATTTTAGAGAGAGCATTGTTCACGTCGTCTATATTTGATTGGCGTCTTTTAACTTTAAATCATCTGCAAACAATACTATCTCATGTTTGTCCCTTACTAGGTAAGGTAGGTCATTAATATAAACTAAAAACAGGAATGGTCCTAATATGGATCCTTGAGGAACCCCCATTGTTACAGGAGAGCCGGGGGATCGTTTTCCGTTGACATCGACACACTGAACCCTATTGCTCAAATAGGAGGAAATAAGATCCAGAGCGTTATCTTTAATACCATAGTGATGTAGTTTCATGATCAATGTATCATGTTTAACGCAATCAAATGCCTTGGATAAGTCACAGAACACCCCATAGGCATCGTGTGACTCCTCCCAGGCTTTATATATACTTTGAAGTAATGCAATACCTGCATCAGTAGTTGAACGTCCCTTACTGAAACCGAACTGTTTATTGTGGAGAATATTATTATCATGAAAATGTTTTAAAAGTTGGTTTAAAATAATTTTTTCAAAGATTTTACTAAGTGATGGTACTACAGAAATTGGTCTAAAATTAGTGGGATCTGACGTACTACCCTATTTAAATAAGGGAGTAATTTTACTTAATTTCATTAGATCAGGAAATACACCACAGTCAATACACCTATTGAAAATCATGACTAAATCTGGCACAATATGTTCAATAATAGACTTTACAATAGGCACGGAGATCCCCCATAGATCTTTAGTCTTCTTCAGATTTATTTGCTTAAGGCTTACCATAATATCATGATTTCTTACATGTTGAAATTTAAATTTTGTGTTGCATTCGAGTACATGACTTTTTAACAAAGATTCTGCAATGGGGGTTGAGGAGTTCAAAGTTTTTGTCAAAGTAATAGGTATACTTGTGAAAAAGGATTCAAATTCGCTTGCAACATCTACATCATTAATGATTATCCTATTATCTATCTTTAATTTAAATATACTATTTTTAGCTGTGGTTCTCCCTGTTTCAGCATTTATAATTTTCCAAGAGTCTTTAATTATATTATTGCTATTTTTGATTTTTGTTTGAATGGAAAAACATTTAGCAAGCACACATACTCTGTGAAATATTTTGGAATAATTTTTAACATAAACCTTAAACTCCTCTGAAAAATTGAACTGTCTTTCCGCATATAGCTCATATAGTTTTTGTCTACTTCGATGGATTCCAACTGTTGCCCAGTCACTAAATTCGCGTTTGTTAGAAACTACCATTGTTCGAGGAGTGAAAATTGATTTAAATTGGTCATTGAGTACCGAGAAGAAATTATTATACAATACATTTGGATCCATTTCACACGGAAGAAATGGTATAATGTTAGTTAAATTTAATTTTAATTTCTCAAGACGAGCTAAAGTTTCTGGTACATAGGTTATCTTCCTCTTAGGTATAGGTTTTATAACGATGGCGAAATTTATTAACTGACCATAGTGTTCAGATTTAATTTTTTTAAAAACACATTTACTGTTTACATTTACACTTTCAGAAACATAGATATTATCAATACATGTTGCCGAAGTATCCGTTACTCTAGTAGGCTCCAGGAAGACATTGAACAGGTTGTATGTGTTGTATAAATTTAGGAGTTTATTTGAAAAAGAATAAACTCTAAAGAGATTTACATTAAAATCACCACATACAACCAGTTGTTTCTTAGAATTAGATAACTTTCCTAGCAAAGCATCAAGTACTTCAATAAATACGTTAAAATTATCATCAACAGGCCTTCTGTATACACTAGCCACTATTAATTGCTCCAATTCCACACAAGCTATTTCTATGACACTCTCTACAGAGAGAGACACAACATCTTTTCTTTCTTTAAATACTAAATTTTTATTTAATAAGACAAGAGATCCCCCCTTTGCCATGCTCTTTCTGCAGAATGCGCTACCGACCTGGTGATTGCTGAAATTAAACATGAGCTCGTGTGCCCGCAGGTGATGCTCAGTTAAACATACAATATCAATATTATCCGAGTTCATGAATAATTCCAGTGTTCGTATCTTGCCCTTTGTCAAACGATCAATGTTTAGATGCACCAGGTTTATATTACAATTAATTTTAGTATTATTTTTAATTTTATTTGATTGAGGGCATTTATTTAGGTAACCATTATTATTTGACTTTTTGGACAATGCTATTAAAAATTGAGCAATGTCCTTATTATTTTCTACCACTAATGAGCTAGAGGATACCTCTATTGTCTCGGATTGTAATTTAAATTATTCGATGAAAGGTTTTCATCAGAAATGTCACTATTCAAAATGTCATACTGCTCAATAGAGACAGCCTGGTTATTAGCCAAGTTCTTGGCTGAAATATTTAAAAAATAGGATAGCGAACAAGCTATCTGTCGTTTACTCCTATTATTAAGGTAGTATTTACCTTTTGTCATATAATAATAATTACTAACTATAGAGTTAGAATCAATGAGGTCAAATTTATTGTTATTACATGCTATGGTATGTAACATACAATTTAGCATGTACCTATTGTGGTTTTCTGCTTCTGGCATGTTTTTTATGTAGGGGAATGTGAACATTACAATTTTGTTTACATTTAATTTGTTAAGGGAGTCACAGTAAGATATCAGTTCTTTTCTGTCCACATTGCCACTATCTCCCACTAAAATAATTAATTTTGAGGCATTATTAAAAGAATTTTTTGAATTAATTACTTTTCTTATTATATTTTTAAAACAAGTATTAGGAAAACAGTTATTTATTATTATTTGTTCCTTTAATAACAAATTTAATTTTGAGCCCATATGTTGGCCGATTTCGTCGGAGTACATTAAAATTGATGGCTGGTTTAGAAGGAGGTTGCTTTGGCTTACATTATTTAATTTATTTTGTGTATTTATATTACTTTTACTTAAATGTGCTGTCTTATGGAAACTGTCACACTCAACCGATGAGGGATTATTATTAGTACAACTGCTTGTTGGAGTCGGGTCAACGTGTGGGCATGGACATGTTTGAGAAGCCATTAGGGAATCATATCGATCTGCGTTGTATTTAAGATCTTTAACAAGGGCATCCATAGCCAATGAATACTCACTGATAACACTTTGTGATGATTCATATTTCTTGAGCGCTGAGTTCAATGACTCCCTAAGACCTTTAACCTCAAACTCCCAAGTCGGTGTGTCAGTTTCATACTTCAGCTGCTTATTTTTTAATTGTGTGCAGTACATTTTTAGACTTTCAATGTAATCGTTTAGTATTTAGTTTTACACTTTTATAAAATCTTTTATGGATTTTAATTAATTTAACTTTCTTTTTAATAAATTTACTGATTTTAATATATTTTTTAAGTTTATTTCTACTGCAACCGATTAGACGTACCGGGCCGTCTGTTTCACTAGGTATTCTTTTATTTTGAGTGAGATTTATAACCACAGGACAGTTTTCATCGATTCCATTAGAAACAAACTTCGGGTCCGCACTAACTAATTCATCGAATAGACTTTGATTTTGGGTGACTGTGTAGTTGTGGCATTGTTCTTCTAGAGAGGCAATGTACCGGTGTGCCTCAACCAACTCTTGCTCCAACGTACAGATTCTGTCCAGGGTGCGGTCATATTCAGAGCTACATTTTTCAAAACTGCCTATCAACTGTTTAAATGTGTCCCGCTCACTTATAGTTTCGAGATATTTCGTATGTAACGAAGACATCTCACTTTTTAATATTTTTTTTTTCTCTAAGGCCTCAAGCAACAACCTTTCGTTGTCTTCGCGTGTATAAATTTTCATGTCAAACAATAAAAAAATTAGGTTCCTTCTCGCTTATTTAAACGTAACGTCATTTTGTAGAGTTCCGTACCCAAAGGGTAAAAACGGGACCCTATTACTGAGACTTCGCTGTCTGTCCGTCTGTCACCAGACTGTATCTCATGAGCCGTAATAGCTAGATGGTTAAAATTTTGTATTTGATGTATAAATGATGTATTTCGGTAGCCGAAATACATCTTCTCTATTAACCATATGTTACCATACCATAGGAAATTAATTACCATATGTTCTAAAAAACATCTTAATTTTGTCATTTTATCTATTCATTTCCTTTTATTAAACATTTTCAATTAATTCACACTGGCAAGCTTCGACAAGCATCAAAACGCAACTTTAGAAGGCGTTGATATAGAATTGGCTTGTATCTCAACTTAACCCTCCACCGCAAACGCCACATAGATTGGCGACGAGAGTTCCCTTTAAAATTTTCTACGTTTCATTTCTTAAAAGCTATTTAGTTTTACAGCTCTAGGAGAAAGTGTTGTTTTACTTTTGTTTTTATACAGCCGTTTATTTTCAGAACCTTTGTAATACAGAAAGGCAATTGTTCCAGTAAAATGAGCTGAAATAAAGGCGGTCAATAAATTATAATGTTTTCTTGCAAAGTATTGTTTGACGGTAAAGAAATATTTGAAGTGATTCCGAATAATGAAAATGCTTTATTGATATTCGAAAATGAAAACAATAGCAAAGTTAATTAAAACAATAACTTTTAAAGGAGATAGGTAGGTATTTTGGTAATATTAAATAATAGCTGAAATATAGATAATATTTCAGCTTTCTTTCTTTCTTTTCTATCGTTTTTCTTTTATCAGTCAATCTTTATAAATTTTGCGCTGTTCGATAAACTAAGGTAATGTTAGTGAATTTAATTAGGTCATCATCATCATCATTACAGCTGTAAGAAGTCCACTGCTGGACCCTCATAGAGCCTCATAAGCCTCCCTCCCTCACAGATTTCCAGATGCTTCAGTTATAAGCGTCCTGCATCCACCGTGAACCCGCGGCCTTAACCAAGTCGTCCGTCCATCTCGTTGGTGGACGTCCAACGCTGCTCTTCATTAGGTATTTATCTTTATTTAGAGTAGGTACCTATCCTTAACCTGTACTAAATTATCCAGTATTTTCTTATGAACACTGTAAAATAATTATGGCTACGGAGCCCGGGTCTAAAAGTAAAAGAATATGGATACTGTATCCTTTACTCATCGTAAAAGGCGACCAAGGCGTTTCTTGTTCGGAGGCGTCAGCCGCGGTTTACCACCCACCCTAAGTCGTAGACTTGTCCGTGGCCTGATTCATTGACCGATGCAGCCACTATTTTGGAGGGTCCGGTCGGATCTTGCTTCACTGCTGTCTTCTTACCTTGTAGATGACTGTGCTACACCTTAGATCACAATAATATTTAAGGTGTATCATCAATTCATCACTTACCACCATGTAAGATGTTTATCCATCTTAAAACTAAAAATAAATGTCCAATTAAATTGATGGAAAAGGATTAAGGAATAGGACTATTTATACATATTTTCTGGGTTTTACTCGCGTATGATTTGTTTTCGCTTATGTTATGAACTTTCGCGACGCGGGTCGAAACTTCGAGTTTTGTACTCGAAGTTTCGACTATATGACAATAGTCTTGATCGCAAGGAGACTAAGCGCTTAGCTAAATATGAGAAGAAATCGTGTAGGTAAGTTTAAAAAGTTTATTGGAAAAGAATCTAATTCAATATGCGTTACGACTTTACAACACACGTTACATCTCCGACTTTATAGCGATACAAACTAAGTTTAACACACTATGAAAATGTGCAGTAGATAGTGAACCGATGGAAGTAACCCAGTAACATTTTGAAGTTTATTCCCCGAACCCGAACGTAGCGTAGGATGCACATAACAATGCAGATATTCTGAATCTCGTTAATTAGCTAGGAAGTTCCGGTCGGCACTAACTTCGCGTTCAGAGTGTAAACTTTACTGCTAAGTACGGCAAAAGTGATAGTTTGTAAGAAGGGTGTATTCATTCATGTTTTATTGAGTAAGTGAGTTTTGCTTGTAAAGTATACAGGATATGAAGTGGGAGTTCTTTTCAACTTTGTGGAGCAAGCGCACTAAAGATGCTAGTTTAGGTGCGGTGGTAAATATTGTCGGTCATCATCATCATCATTTCAGCTGTAAGAAGTCCACTGCTGGACATAAGCCTCCCTCATAGATCTCCAGATGCTTCGGTCATAAGCGGCCTGCATCCACCGTGAACCCGCGGCTTTAACCAAGTCGTCCGTCCATCTCGTTGGTGGACGTCCAACGCTGCGCTTTCCGATCCGCGGTCTCCATTCGAGAACCAGTCCAATATATTGTCGGTAATTTTAGTCAATGATGTGCGTCGAAGAGTGAAACGTTAAGGGGCACTGATGGTTCGAACTGCTGTTATTGCTTACTAGCTGCGTCCCGCGGTTTCACCTGCATAAGTCACGATCCCAGAAGAATATCGGGATGTAAAGTAGTCTAAAGCCTTCCTCAATAAATGGACTATCCAACATTGAAACAATTTTTCAAATTGGTCCAGTGATAGATTAGCCAATTAGATCCAGTGGTCCAGATTAGCGCCTTCAAACAAACAAGCAAACAAACTCTTCAGCTTTATCATATTAGCATAGATTTAACGTCACTAGTTCTAGGATACCAAGACTTTGTCTGTAAACACTAGACACACACACACACACAAATTTGCGTGATTTAGATGAAGAAAACAGTTTGAAATGTCGTTATGGTATTTATTTTCGAATGAATGAATCAATTCTTTATTGTAGGTACTTCCCAGTACCGGGACCGAAGACCATCAGCTATCTATTTCCATCAGCTATCCGCAAATAACAACAAAGACCATTTTTTTAGCCGATAAGCGAGTAAAACTGCATTGCGCAGCTAGGTTGTCATAAAATGCACACTAAAACAACGCGCAATAAAATAAACAAAAATAATAAATAAATTTTGTGAACAACACACAGCGCCATCTAGCCCCGTGGTAAGCGACTAAGCTAAGCAATATACATACATACGTTATACAAAGCGCAAAATATATGAAAGACGTGCACGTTAGTTTTAAATCATTATTTTCATTAAATAAACAAGTTCGTCGCATTCATAGAGTGGCTTTGCTTACATAGTCAGATCATACGTGTCTCGACTGCATAAAGCCAATTCAGCGCTAGCTCCTTAGACGTAGGTACCTCTACTCTATGTTCCGTCTACAGGCGAAGTTCTACCGTTTGAACTTGCAAAGTCATTCGTCCTTTGTACGGAATGAACAGCTGGAAAATAGCGAAGGAAGACTTCGATATTACAATTAGTGCACAAGAAGCTACCTACTGCTAAAAGATGTGAAGGAACTGTAGTTGGAAAACTTAAATTAAAGACTTTGCTTTTTAATTTATTATGTTTCTAGCCAATCAATGGAACAATCATTTTAATTAACCGACTTAAAGAACAGGAGGTTTGAAATTAAACTTCTTTTTTTTATATTGTATGTCTAGTTGGTATAGACGTTGGGGACGCAAAGACGCGAGTTCAAGCCTCGCCGCAAGTGAATATTTTTGCCTATTTTTCCTCATAAAAATCATTTTTTGGTTTTAAGACTGACGTTTCGATGTATTTCCAGACCAATTGTTTACGGATAGACTGAAATGTAATTTGTCTTATTGAACAAATACAAGACCAGACAGCTAAGCAGGAGGGTCTTAATTTTTTTGTATTTTCTTTATGTAGAAATAATACGGGAAATTTTCACCGTTTATTCAGGGCTCAGGCTAAGAAAATGAAGATCCAGAGAGGTTTTAAATTATCAATTTATCAGATTGTATTTAACCTAATCTTAAAGTTTGGATATTTTAACTCAACCAGTGCCTTTATGATTGCCTATTCTATGCCGGGGCTACACGTCGAATTAGAATGGCAAAGAATAGGCTAACCCCATCTCTTCCCGTGGGTGCGACTAAGGGATCTGGGGGAGACTAGCAAACCTTAAGTTCTCCCCGCGCGGTAGCGGATAAACTTCTTGGCCCCTAGGAGAATTGGTGTCAGGCAGGCGGCCGGCCGTAAAAATATTGCCAAATTTATTTGCGGAAGGTCAATATGGTCAATAACGATTTCACCTACTGCGCCGACCCCAAATAAAAAAAAACTATTTGGGGTTTAGCGGACCCCGGGCTCCCGAGAGGAATGCAACCGGGAACATCGCTCGTTTGAGAAGAGAAGACTATATAACATTCTATTAATAAATATCTTAGAAATCTACAGTGAACAGTAAGTAATACACGATACAATCTGTAACATGTTCGTTACTAATTCACAAATTATTAAGTAAGTGACAATACCCTTGTTCTATATTTCATGAAACAGCACAATTCCAGTAATGGGTTTCTAGATCCATCATGCAACATAAGGGTCTCTACACATGGGCGGCAAAATCTTATGTGATTTACTGTTACAGTTACACACTGTAACTTAGAAGAACATACGAAAAATGCAAAATTGTATAAAAGAACAGGCCTTTTTATCCTGCAGGCATGGATAATCGCCGGCTTGATGTCCAGTGGAGTCCACTATTAAACAATTTAAATAGTAAAAATATGATTTGATGTGCTATTAAAATTGTTTTTTCCATATACGGAAGAACCAAACTGGTCAGGAATATCTGTTCAGTCCAACCGGTCAGGCAGATCTCAATGAATTGCTCATTGAGGTCGTTTCTCCATACAGGACACGAATCTACGTCCGGTCAGGCTTTTGCGCAATGTCAGTCACACAGAAAACTGCTAAGACGTGTGGAAGAAGCAACTTGTATACAAAAGACAGTGGCGGATACCTATCCGCCACTAACGTTTTTGCTTTATGTTAGTCAAGCTAAGGTTATGTACCTAATTGTTACTGTCATTTTATGTTGAATTATTAGAATTTATTTATTGTATTTTTTATGTAAGTCCGAGTATGTAATTAGAATTTATGAACGTGACCGTACGCTTACGATGGTTCGGTCACGTCTTATGGAAATCGGCTAGTTGCGTGGGAAACAAATTTCTTGGCGCCTAGCTCAGCTGCGACAGATTGGAAAGATCCAAAAAGAGCTGGCTTGAATCGTAAGGGCAAATGGCCTCACCACTACACGGAATGCTAAAAATCATGCGAAGTGGAATGTAAAAGTAAGAAAGCGGATCCGAGCTCCAGAGAGGAATGCGATCGGATACATCGATGGCATGGTGATATAAAACAGATCAATAATAATAACACTATATACTAACACACACTTATAGTTGAATGCATTCCTAATGAACAGCATTCAACTCTAAAACTACAGTGAAGTTAGTATTGCAGTTCATGTATCGAGAGCTTAGTAATCTGCCAAACTACCTAGTAGACTAGGACAGTGAAATTGTACAGACAAGACATTACGAATTGCTCGAAACTCATCTCCAAAGGAAATTCCGGTTGTAAGCCACTGTCCGTTCATGAATTATGAGGCTGAAGTCAAGTTGGTTTTAACAGACTATTTTATGGAGAGAACTCGGGCAGTTTAATGTGGTGTAAGAATGATTTTGTATGATAAGTTTTACTTTTCGTTATCGTTGCAGATGCAAAAAAAATAATAGTATTTAGGATTACCTATACTTTGCCATGTTTGGTTATATGTACGTAGATAGTAGGTTTTATGAGAATGTAGAGAAATTATGTTTCTTTTAAAATAAGGTAAACATGATGAATAAGCGATTAGAAAACTAAGCCTTGAAATATCATAAACAACAGCCATAACGCTTGAAACGATCTCTTGTATTGAAAAAAATTAAATAACAAAAATTCCAGAGTACAAATTTCATTGATATTATAATTTACGCTTGATTCGATCAAACTACAATAAGCACTAAATAACAACTCTCTGGAAAAGTCGATTTATGCGTAGAATTGCTATTCGTTGCTTATTTCAGTTTGGTCTAATCGACTATTACCACCGTGTCTACAGACAAGTAGAGTAATTACTTGGAGTAAGTAATGCATTTGTCCCGCTCTTGTCAGCGATTTTCAGCGTCAGCTATAATGTGACAGCATTAAAATGAAACTATACAAGTACGCATATAATTCAGGTGAGTGTGTGACAGTCGTTACTTTTAGCCAAAGTAACTAACTACTCTACTAGTCTATAAATATGGGTGTTAGAGCTTTTATTACATTTCTAACAAAAACTCTCCATCTTTCTTCGTTCCTGTAATATAGAATGCAGCTTCTATATTAGAACTCAGTTGAAAATGGAAAGTGGGTTACCGGAACTCGGCGATAGAATAAAACAATACAGTCCCTTCTGTCGTAATCGGAACACCACAGAATCGCAGACATTTCGGAACTACGGATTCGTAGACAACAATTGATGATCCCTGTGACAATTGAAATAAAAACAACAAAACAAAACGAGTGAAGTAATTACTTGTAGTAAGTAATGCATTTGGCCCACTCTTGTCAGCGATTTTCAGTGTCAGCAATAATGTGACAGCACTGAAATGAAATTATACAAGTACGCATATAATTCAGGTCAGTATGTGTACTTTTAGTACAGTTAGTCTGTACTTTTAGCCCAAGTAACGAATTACTCTACTACTCTTATGAGTGTTAGAGCTTTTATTACATTTCTAGCAAAGCTCTCCATATTTCTACTTTCCTGTAATATAGAATGCAGCATCTATATTAGAAGTCAGTTGAAAATGGAAAGTAGGTTACCGGAACTCGGCGATAGAATAAAACAATACAGTCCCTTCCGGAACGAAAACATCTAACAAACTCAACCCTTAAAACCACATCGTAACTCAACCATCTGTCGTAATCGCAACACCACAGAATCTGCAGACATTTCGGAACTACGGATTCGTAGACAACAATTGATGATCCCTGTGACAATTGAAATAAAAACAACAAAACAGAGACATCTGAAACTCCGTAACAGATTGATTGTAAGATTTGTGGCGATGGCAACCGAGGAACTTTGTTGACAGATTACTGTAGATGAAATAAATCAAAATGTCTTAACGTTTTTGCTACAAACCAATAGCTTGTTTCTTCGTTTTGTGGAAAAGCAGACTGTTAACTGATTGGTTAGCAAATTGTAAGGCGATTGATTAGTTTTTAAAGCAAAACACAAAACACCAATCAATCGCAATTTGTTCGTATTTTCAAAAGAAAAATAAATTTAAGTTTTATAACCCTTATCTAGTCACAGTAATACAAGCTTTGTAGCTTACCACCGGGCTAGATGGCGCTGTAGGTTGTTCACAGAATTTATTTACAACTAGATGCGTCCCGCGGTTTCACCCGTGTAAGTCCCGATCCCGTGGGAATATCGGGATCAAAAGTAGCCTATTCTAAAAGTAGTTATTCAGGATGAATGTAACTTTCTAATAGTGAAAAAATGTTTGAAATCGGCACAGTAGTTTTTGAGTTTATTCATTGCAAACATACGACACACATACACACAAAAATACAAATCTTTCCTCTTTATAATATTAGTGTAGATATAGGTACTTATAATATTATATAAATATTGGGATTCAAAAATAAAAATTGAAAATTAATCTATAGACCGATCGAAAAATTTATTTTCTGCGTTCGTGGAGCTATTGTTTCAAAGACAAGAAAGTCTAGGTACTTCCCTGTCTTCTAATTTAGTTGTCCTTATTCAATTTCAGAGATGTTATTTTCAGGGTTCCGTTGTTAAGGAACCCTTTAAGCCGGATACTCACTAGCGAGATGTAACCGTAACCGTTACATGTACTATTATCAAAAAAAATAGGCAAGTGCGTGCATTACCGGGCCACGCGCACTGTAGGTTTTCATGGTTTCCATAAAATGACAGGGATTGAAATATGGAAAAGACTTTATTTAGTCATTATAACTAAAAACTTTATTACCTAGTATAATATGATCAATAGAATTTATTCGAAGCTGATCAGCGTGATAACTTTCGTTTAAACTTTAATATACCTAATTGAACTATCGTAAATCCGTATTATGACTAATCCAAATACATCCATTTGGCTGGCTTTCTTTATCCCCTTATTCCGATTCAAATAGATAACGCCCAAAGCTAAATGGTTTTTTAATTTACAAGAAAACGAGTTGCCTATGGGTTTAACTAATTTTATTATCAAATTTCACCCACGTAAGTCCCGATCCTGTGGGAATATCGGGATCAAAAGTAGCCTATGTTACTCAGGGTGAACCTAGCTTTCTAATGGTGAAAGAATTTTTGAAATCGGTCCAGTAGTTTCGGAGATTACCCCCAATATACATACATACATACATGTTACCAACGTTACCTCTTCATAATATTAGTATCAATACTATAGATAAAATAAAATTTATCGAAATCGGACTTCGTATGCCGGAGTACGGCGTGAACATATCCACATTCCACATACAATACCTACCACAATAATATACCTACGGGTCGAACTGAGAACCGCCTCCTTTTTTTAAATCGGTTAAACAAAAGATGGCAACTGCGGAATCTTTCAACATACGTGGCCGACACGACTGGCTGGGTTTTATTTATTTGATATATTTATGACATCACGAGGCTGAAGCCTACAGCGATTACATGACAATCGTTCAGGTAGGACACCAAACAATCTATTATTTTACTTTCTATTTCAGAATTTTGTGGGGGAACGAGGTAATAATATGTCGTGTTTTAGTTTCATTTTTAGGTGAAAATTTGTGCAATTAGTAAGTGAAGAACTAATTTAAAACGAGGGCCATAGTTTAATTACGAGTAAGTGAAGGATTCTAACGACTTAGGAATCGAATCACGACCGTAGGGCGCTCAGGATTTTAACACTTGAATATGAGTTATTCAAGTGTTACAATCCTGAGCGACGCGAGTGATTCATGGCCCTCAATGTAAAGAGTTTGTGTCAAGTATTTTTTGCGCAAGTAGTTTGTATAAGCATTGAGTGTGCTTAAATAGTGATTAAAACTCTCTTAATTTTTTTTAATTTTTGTATGTAGCTCAAGGCTATTTTATTTAGAAAATTCTCTTTTTAGGGTTATTATTATTTGAGGTAAATTGTCTGATTAAATAATGTTTCGTTTATTTATCTAATAGCAGCGCCCCGCGGTTTCACCCGAGTAAGTCCCGATCACGCGGGAATATCGGGATAAAATGTAGCCTATGTGCTAATCCAGATGTCCAGCTGTATGCATACCAAATTTCATCGCAATCGGTTCAGTAGTTTTTGCGTGAAAGAGTAACAAAGTCACATACACACTATTACACACATACATACAAACTTTCGCGTCTATAATATTAGTAGGATTAATAAGTAGGAAGTAGGATGTTATATCAAAACGTGTTTAAGGTATGTGAGTAAGTATTAATTATATCCAACGCTACGTTCTTTATTTAAAACCTTCTAAAAATCTTAGAGAATTGACTTAAAAAAAACCTGAAAAATAATATAGTATGACTAATAATGAAAAAATGTATTTGGTTACCTAGTCCCTGAGGTCCACAAATTACGATAAGGAATGACTAAGCGTTACGCACTTTTTCCTTATTTGCACTGCGAAGAAACACATACTTATACAAGATGTTCCGTAATGAGTGGATAATCCTGCACGTGCGTATGCGGGGGCAAGGCATGAATCCACCCCCTGCTCGATCAATCAATCACTCAATAAATGCTTGTCTGATTTTTAAGCTATAGCATAGCTTTTATCGCGGGCTTTGAGCTTTGAATGAAGAAAATTCGTAACGAAAAAAACCAAACACCCCCCACTTCGCCTACCATGTAGCCATGTTTACCATGTAGCAAGCTACATGGTAACGTGGTAAAAAATAAAAAAAATAATTATAATTGCATAAGTTGATAAAAAATGCTATGCAATAGCTTTACCGTGGCAGTCCCCGAGGGCCACACGTTTTTTTTTATTTTTTTGCATAGACCCGTCGCATCTGTATGTCCAAAGCTTAAGAAAAGCTATTACAATAGTGGTTTGTTTCTGTGAGAATCCGAACAAATTGTACCGTTCGTCGACAGTATCAATAAAAATCAAACGAAACTCCAATTCACAAGAAAGCTGACAAGACGAGATAGGGTCGAATGAGAATCGCCACTCGTTTTTTGATACGGGTCTGGCAGTTACGAAACTTTTGCTCCCGGATTTTGATATCAGCATTTAAAAGAACAAAAAAACCGGTTTAAAAAATGTTTTACATTTGAATCGGCATTAAGACTTCAATTTCAATTTACAGAAAAAGTATACAATTAATTGTCGCATAGCCTTTCATTTCACATTTACCCTAAACCACTGAAATGAAACTATACAAGTATGCTGGAATTGGTATACCATACAAAATTATATTAGATCTTTGTGCTGATTTGATTTGCGCCATGTTGTGCCGCCGATTTGATTTGCGCCATGGAACTAATAGTTCCGGAGACGGTCACCATCACTTTCAATAGAAAACGCGCGACAACAGCGCAACATGGCGCAGATCAAATAGGCACAAAATTCAGTGCGTGACCTCCTGTCCATATAATTCGGGTCAGTGGCGTAAAGACTTCAATTTCAATCTACAGAAAAAGTATACAATTAATTGTCGCATAGCCTTTCATTTCACATTTACACTAAACGCTTTGAGGGCTAATTATCAAAGTCCCTTTTCCTTATCTATCTATCCTCAATACTTTTTGGAGCGCAGAGTGGGTAACACAAAGCAAATTGCTAATACCCGATAGCTCTGGAAGGAAGGCGAATGGGCCATTTCCTGAGCAGCTTTATCTGCTTCCTGAGACATTGTAAGTTTTAATGCACTAAGACGCTGGTCGTCACGGAATCCTTGTATTTTCTAATATGAATTTTCTACTGTACATTTACTTTGGGAATTGGGGAAAAAAAACAAAAGTCTGGGTAACATTTCGGGACACGTTACTTGGATAATGTCTATTATTGACCGAGCGAAGGGTCTCTGCTTTAAGTCTGGCATTTTTTCTTTTGTGTTTTCTTTTGTACCTATGTATAGAAGAAGAAGCACTCCTCTACATGTCACATT
Source organism: Idaea biselata (assembly GCA_958496205.1). NCBI lineage: Eukaryota > Metazoa > Arthropoda > Insecta > Lepidoptera > Geometridae > Idaea > Idaea biselata. The sequence continues at coordinate 6,222,269 of OY292401.1, read as the reverse complement.
TCTTAACCGATCTTCATGAAACAGCTGGGTACCTATATACCTACTATTTATGTAGATCGAGGTTATGATTCTTTTTGTCGTAGGGGATTTTTGATAGGTGGGATATTTCGCCCAGTAGGGGGGTAAATTCTGTCTTGATAAGGTGCGTGGCCCACCAACTATTTTGTAAACTGTGTGTAAGCTATAATTAGAATTTTCATCTATTTTTTTAGATGATTTATACAGCGCAAGCAACTTTTAATCCATGCTATTTATGGCGCTGTAGTGCCCGGGTCATTGTTAGGTGGAGTAGGCTTGAGTCTAAGCTATAGTAAATAATTAAATCACCTGACGTCACGGCTACAATCACAGTATTATTTTCTTAATACACTATTTAATTTATTTAATATATTTAAAATTAATTTAATTTAATCCAGGCTAATGAACCCAAGGCCATCTAACTGAAAGTCAAGGCACCCCGCTCAGCTCAACGCAGAGCCTCAAAATAATTACTCAGTAAATTACCCACTAAGACCGTAGAGAGCTAAGTTAAGCAAACTCATTATGGCTAACTGCACTTTAGAAATAAAAGCCTCTAAAAAACTTGAGGCTATTTGTCAAACTTTATTTTGTTTTCATTGTTTTACGACTATACGCTGTAATTTGTTAAGTAGGTACCTAAATACCTAATTTTTAATAAATGAATGATCGGTAACCTAGGCCATAGAACCCCGTCGGCCATGCCATGCCCAACGGGGTTCTAGGTTTATGTTTTTATTATAGTGATTTACTATTTTTGTAAAAAGTTTATACATTATTTATACTTAGATATAATTTTGTTTGTAGGTTTTGTATGTACAAACAAAATACAGAATTATTCATCTGTATAATTTTGCATTTTGTTTCTCTTGGACCTATATTTTCGGAATTAATTGGATACAATAAAACATTAATCTATCTAGATATATATCTTTTTCAGGCAACATTTAGATGGACAAAACGTTAAGAAAGGTAAAAGCTAGGGTGTTCCGTGACCATCAGTAGGTACAGACAAATAATAATAAATTAATAATAAATTCTGTGAAATATCTTAAGGGAAAAAGATCAACTCGATGTACAAAAAAACTCATATCAAAGTTTAAATTAATACATATCTATATTCCCCTCTTAGTAATAAACATGGAATAAGATCGGAGAAAGCCACAAAATGTAATTCAACATTTATTAATGGCGGTCTCAAACATTTCGTATATTTACTTGAGAAACAACGACAATCTAATCTAAGAATCAATACGATTTGTACCTTATTTTATTTCTAATTAGATTAATATTTTCGGCAAATACCTACCTATAATAACTGGCAGAAATGAGCTTTGAAAAAATCATCCGACGAGAAATTTGTTACCCCTGAAAAGGGTCCGAGTAAGGAATCTATCTTATTTATTTGTGTTTTTTATCTAGAAGATATTCTACCTACTTGTATTTGTATTTTATATTTACGGATCTGAAACATATCAACTCACATTTATAGCTCGGAGCGATGGAGCTGAGGAATATCACGTCCACATGGGGGTGTAAAATTTGTAAGTATAGAAATTTTAGGTAAAGATGTGATGAATATCTTTGACAGAATATATCGAAATTTTGTGATTTGGTATTAGGTGAACTCATCGAAATGGAGGACTATCTCAAATGCTTCTCCATTTAACGACAAACTTCTTTTACACCCACCATTAAACTTTTTCCATTTTAATTTTTAAATTAACAAAAGAAAAAAGCTCAAGCCTAGTTCTCTATGAAGTTTGTACACAAAAATAACACCGGATTCAGATAATACTAAATTTATAAACTTAAGGCAGTGGTAAAGAGGGTTTTCTTTTGCATGAAGAGTCGTGGAAGAGTCACTTGAAATTGTGTATTAATGTCTGTTTCGATGTCTTTTCGATTTCTGTCCATTTTTTTTTTATAAATCTTAATAACCTAACCTTTTTAGGGTTCCGTAGCCAAATGGCAAAAAACGGAACCCTTATAGATTCGTCATGTCTGTCTGTCCGTCTGTCCGTCCGTCCACAGCCACTTTTTTCCGAAACTATAAGAGCTATACTGTTGAAACTTGGTAAGTAGTTGTATTCGGTGAACCGCATTAAGATTTTCACACAAAAATAGAAAAAAAACAATATTTTTTTGGGGTTCCCAATACTTAGAACTGAAACTCAAATTTTTTTTATCATCAAACCTATACGTGGGCGTATCTATAAATAGGTTTTCAAAAATGATGTTGAGGTTTCTAATATCATTTTTTTGTAATCTGAATAGTTTGCCCGAGAGACATTTCCAAAGTGGTAAAATGTGTGTCCCCCCCTGTAACTTCTAAAATAAGAGAAGGATAAAACTAAAAAATATATATTATTATGATGTACATTACCATGTAAACTTTAAACGAAAATTGGTTTGAACGAGATCTAGTAAGTAGTTTTTTTTTAATACGTCATAAACCGTTAATTGCAATTTTCCTTTCATTCAATTCAAAAATGTACGGAACCCTTCTTGCGCGAGTCCCACTCGCACTTGGCCGGTTTCACTACCACTCTTCAACTTTAAACACCCTCTTGCAAGTAATCAAGAGCTTCTAAGTCATTGTGCTTCATCATAGACCATCGACTTCAGAGCGTAAGTAAAAACCTAAAATGTGTAAAAAGAAATCGCTAAACAAAAACAAGTCAGTCCATCAAACGGTAAAATACATTTTCATGCATCAAATTCCTAAGCATCACTCAAAGTCTGATGAAAGTAAACAAGAGCATTGTTATCATAACTCCTTCTCAGGGGACTTTCCTAAAAAGTGCTCGGCACACACAATTTCACTCAAACACCTTTTGTTATCGTATGCTCCCTCTATACTTCAAAACATACATTGTCTTTAGAAAACAACGCTCTAAGCAGTGTGGCTCATCTTCATATCTATAGAGAGCATCTGGTCTCTCCGCAAATACACATCAAAAGAGGCTCGTTGCTAAGAAAATTGATCTACAAAGTGACGTAGGCGAGACACATGACACATTTATGTACTTTCACAGATGAAAATGCATTTTTTGTTTACATCTTTCTTTGAGACGAGAATGGTTTGGCTTTACACCCTCATTTTTAACTCTTTCTTTTTTATTCATCACTGTTGATTCAGCGTGTATTTTTACCACAAGCACTACCAACCTAATAATACAATTCCTTCCCTTCCCCGCCCATCATTAGGCCCCAATTTAGGGGCCCTAATGATTGTTATTGGCATTTGTCGAGTAACTCCTTCTGCTTATTTGGAACCTTTAAAATTCTAATTAATTTAGAGAATACAAATATTAGTAGTAATAGTAGATGGCGTTCACACCGAGCCGGTTAGTCAGTAAACAAAACAAAGAGAAAACATAATGTCACCATGTCACGTGGGTTCCCGTGTGGCGCAGTGATAGCGCACTCGCCCAGCAAGCGAGGCACAGGTTCGAATCCTGTCATGGGAGGATTTTTGATGATGTATTTCGGCTTGTAAAATAGTTCTAATACAAATAGTTTAAAAAAACCGGATATTTTTCTCTTTTAGACCGACCCAGACGACCGCCGACCATGAATCAAAGGTAAGTTTGAAACTATGCGAAAAGCCCTGTTAGGTATAATGGGACTTCTCGGTTCTTACTTTGATAAAGGTCAGGCTGCCAATTACATGGTGAAATGTAACGTACTCCCAATAAAACAAGTTTGAGAACATGTTTCCGTAGTCTCGTCTCGAGTAAATGTCAAAGAGTTTGGGCAAGCATGCCTAAATAAAATACGGAACCCTAACAAAATGACATTGCTAATTTAACTGGCATCTGATTACTGATTACGTAACTCTGTTGCTAACAAATGTTGATTGAAGCATTTGAAATTGTTGTTCCCGACTTCAGATTACATAACAGATAAGTCGGTGGCACTGTACGTAGGCGAGGTTATTTTATGTTTTTTTAAGTCGGTTTTTTTTTATAAGACCCGGATTTCCTCGGGATATTTCCTTCACCGTAAGAACGATATTAATAGCGCATATATATTTCTCTTAATCAATCTTTGGTGCGCGGTCAGTCGAGATTCGACAACACGACCCTAGGTATGAAATCTAAGACCAACAGCGCTTCGTTATAAATATTCAATCTAAGTAGGTAATCTAATTGATAAGCAGAGGTTACTAAGTCATCTCCATTGAAATTCTAAATACTTTTATCGAATAGAATGAATTAAATTGTAATCAGATAAAAATTAGGGCTTACTAAGCTACACAATGACCATAATTAAGTATACTAAGAACGTCACCTGGAGGTCGCCATTTTGAATTTTGATAACTGTCGACACGCGCAAGACTGGGACGAATCGATTGACGTGAAAATCATCGATATTGGTCCATCAGTTTGGCCTCAGGAGGGTACGATGATTCTACTGTCAACCCTACTATCACAGTGTGACAGTAGAATCATCGTATCGGCTGGAATTATCGTATCGTAGTCGTGTCGAAAGAACCGCAGTAACCCTCCTCGTTAAAAAATAATATCAAACGCAATTTAGATTTTCTTTTCTACATTATAATTTTATTGTTCACTTCTTATCGCTTTCATGCCGGAAGCACTCGCTTTCTATTGAAAAATTCAAGTAAATGTTTGATACGAGTATTTTGTACACTCCAACGGGTAATGTACGAGTTACTCTATATTTTTATTTTTCAACATGCAACGGATGTATTTTCACAATACACACTCACGTGTTCCCGACAAGAAACGTTTGGGGGTACGAGATGATGTGTACCTCCAAAGGGAAGATCTTCCACCGGGCGGTTGGTTTTGCCCGGTAGGCCGCGGCCCGACGTCCTCTCATCGGGAGTTGTATATGAGCTTATCTCGGAAATAATGTTGATAGCGCGATTCAGGATTTCATACTAGTAACGCCATCTAGTTGATTCTGTGGGCGTCCGCCACAAACGTAAATGGCAGCAGAGTTCAAAACTGTTTCAACTAAAAATAATGATTTAACGTTGCTTTTTGATATTCCAACGTCATGCATATTTTTCTGCATTTAAAAACTGACGAAAATGGAACCAATCCGTATACCGTAACTTCAAAGTTGCAAACGTTTTGTGAAGTTTTTGTCTCGAAAATGAAAATGAAACGACGACGTCTAGCCTCAAGCTAAGCACTAGGCTACCTATGTTATTTTGTAATTACTTATTTATATTTATTTTTTATTTATAGCTGCGTCCTGCGGTTTTACCCACGTAAGTCCCAATCCCATAAGAACATCGGGATCAAAAGTAGTCTATGTTACTCAGGGTGAATGTAGCCATCTAATAGTTAGAATTTTTGAAATCGGTCCAATAGTTTTTGTGTTTATTCATTACAAACATACGACACACAAAAACACAAAACTTTCCTCTGTAAAATATTAGTGTAGATATACATACTTACTTAGGTAATAGAAATTGGTTGATCAATGTTAATTTTGAAAAAATTGAACGAAATCAAGTTTAAATTTGTAGAGAAAAAAATATATTGTTATATTTATTTAACGAAAAGGAAGTTTAATTTAATCGAGCTTCCACTGTTGTAGTTAAACAACTAAACCTTGCGGTCACGAGCTAAACGTTAAAATAATAACCGACTTTTAAACTCGTATAGCCTTATTAATAAACGTGATGTAAGGTCGGAATAGATTTACCACATTTTGTTTCTCTCTGTCAACTTTGAAAGTTCTTGTCACGGAAAAAGACAAAGCATGTTCTCACTACTCCGACCTTACTCCACGTTTATTAATAAGGCTACTAGTTATTATTCAAAACACAGTTTTGTTATATTTTCGTCATATGTCCAACTAAAAGGTTAATCCTATTCTCTCGGGCCGACACCGCGTGACCGGGATAACCCTAGTAGCTACAATGTTCTTTAAAGTACATAAACGTAAGCCAAGACGCGGTGGCCCTTATCGTTCGTGATTTGCATGCCATCCCAACTTTCACACAGCCAATGTGAGATAATATTTTTGTGAAGTTTCCGCTTCTATAAACGATAAAAGACATATGGTGTAGACCTAATGCTTATTGTATCAAACAACCCCTATTTTAGACTAGTATCGGCGGGTTTCGGAATGCGAGTGTTTATTTTAGGTACCTATATTTTACTACTTTTGCGTATTGAAAGAAATATAAATACGACTGCAACGTACTGCGAATGGATTGCCTCGCATGCCTCGGGCTGTGTGAACGTGTGTTTTTTTAAATAGAATTCGCGATTATGTTTTTTAAATGGAATATCATGATTGTGTCTTCTTCATAACAGCTTCGTCTTAAACATATTCTAATTCATACATCAAAAGCACATAATGAGCAGGAAATTGACAGATTCCACGAAAACAAAAGGCAACAACAAACGATTCGGGGAATATTGTAATGTACACACATCAACATCGTCTAAGGATATTTTATATAAAGTTCTTAAACTTAAAAAATACTGGCCGATTTAAAAATATTTTAATGGAACCTTATTGTGTAGGCCTTATTGTATGATTCCAAATTTGAATTTTAAAAAATTAATTAAAAACATAAGATTAGCGCGGCAATTATTGTAGCGAGTTCGAAGGTTTAAATTTACTTAACGCAGTTTTAAGCATTTTGTTTAAACAAATTGAAGTTTTAATTTTTTTTTTTGATTATTTACAATTTAATACAACTGTATGCATCATGCAGCGGCGTCATTTAACAAGAAACGAAATGTTAAGGGCAGTAGGAATGCTCCAAGCTGGGGCTACTCAACGGAGTATTGCCGAGGAGATTGGAACAAGACAAAACGTGATATCAAGATTGTGGTCACGTTATCGTGCTACTGGTGAAGTGGCTGAAAGGCATCCAGGCGGAAAGCGGATAACTACCCAAAGACAAGACCGATTTTTGCAAGTGGCCGCGAGAAGACAACCAAATGTTACGGCCATGCAGTTGGTTCAAACGCTCCAGTCAGACCACCAGGTGCTTGTCAGTGACCAAACTGTGAGGAGAAGACTGCACGAGGCTAACCTTCATTCTCGCAGGCCGCTTCGTACTCTAGCACTACGCAGAGGAAATCGTGGACGAAGATTACAGTGGGCTAGAGAACATTTGCCTTGGGAAGATATCGAGTGGTCGGTAGTGTTGTTTACCGATGAGTCCCGATTCGGATTTCATCCTGATTCACGTAGAGTACGCGTATGGCGAGCTTCTGGTCGTGACAACCGTCTGTAACACCCTCAGGAGGTCCATCCATACCATGGCGGAACAATTATGGTTTGGGCGGGAATTCGTATTGGTGGAAGAACAGACCTCGTTTGGATCAGAAACACTATGACTGCCGAAAAATACCGTAATCAGGTGCTAGCACCAATAATCTATCCCCATCGACTGCAAATGGGCCAAGTTTTCACGCTCATGCACGACAACGCCCGTCCGCACACTGCGCGAGTGGTGACCAGCTGGCTAGAGGAGCACGACGTGTCGGTCTTAGACTGGCCCGCGCAGTCACCAGACCTAAACCCCATAGAGCACGCGTGGGATATGCTTCAAAGAAGGGCTTTGAGGAATTTGCCTCCAAATGTTGCGACTGAAGCCCAACTTTTTTTGCATCTTAGCAGGACCTGGGACAATATTCCGCAGCAAGATATTGACAACCTGATTCAAAGCATGAAAAACCGTTGCAGGGCCGTGATTAACGTCATGGGTGGTTTCACTGACTACTAATTTTAACTTCAAATAAAAAAACCTAATAATTTCGTTTTACTTTATTTTTTTCCTTAGATAGACATTTTATCTTAAATTTAACATTATTTCACTTTTTGCGTTTTTTAAAATAAAAAAATATTTAAGCATAAAACAATATTTTGTTGTATTCTAAATCATAGTCTGATAAGTAGGCTTTACAAAAATATATACATGTTGTTTGTTAGTAAACACAATTTTTAAGTAAATTGAGAAATTCTGAATATCCCTAGACGGTGTTGATGTGTTATGTGGATTGCTGTAATCGCTTTGATGAATTGATATACTTACCTCATCGTTGCATAATAATTGTTTTAAATATACTTGATCAGAATGATTACTCCATACTTCCTTGATCCTAACTTACAAAAATAAATGAATGAATTATTTATTCTACACACCATATTTAAAATACATTACAAAGAAAAACATACACAACTTAAGGCTAGGTGGCATAATGGGCGGCCTTATCGCTTAAAGCGATCTCCTCCAGGCAACCTTAATAATAATAAATTAGACAAATAAACAAAGTTTTATATCTTTTGTTTTTTAATGCGAAGACGACGTGTAGAAATTTAAAAGTTAACAGACAGAAACACATGTTACATAACTATTTATTAATGGATATTATTATGGGATTAGTGTGTTGATTAGTTGAAAAAATACGAGCTGTAATATAGGTAGCGGCGTAGATCTCGATCTCGTGAAATAAATAAGATATTCTAGGTAATATTTATTTAAATTTTAACACGTAGGCGAGTCCTTTTTTACTTTCGTCGCGAAGTGTTAAGTTAAGGCTACATACCTAAGCGTTCGCATAGGTACTATGTCTCCTACAGGGTTCTGTCTGCGTTGGTATTCAGCGCGTTCTTACGAACTTGACGGAGCACGTTTCACGAAGAGGATATTTGCATCGCACCTTCGTCTCGTTGCCGTTAGGTGCCATATTGTTATATCACCCTTGTATCACCGTTACATCATCCTTATATGACTGTTATGAGCGAACGTGAAGTAAATCCGTCAAAAAGTTGCAAAGAGCTAGTGTTGGTGTTGTGAATTGATGTTACTTGTTAGAAATACAGTTTTAGGAGGAAATCTGTCTCTAAAATGGAATGTTAATTTATGGAGAGCTACATAAACGTTTTGTAGAGGCATCGGGTGATCTGAATGCTGGCTTGTATTTTGATCAGAAAATAAGTATCTGCATACTATAGGGCAATGAAGCTATCATTCACTTGATGGAGGTACTGTTCCCTACACCAAGTGTTTAGCTGATTAAGATTTAGTTTAGTTTATTTCATTTTAGTTAGTTTTATGTTAATCAGTTTTAGTTTTAATTTAGTTCCTAAATTTTATTATGTTTTTATAAGTTAAGTTTGGTTTCAATAATACTTATACAGGGTGTCCCAGAAACGAGTGTCAAGCCATGAGATACAGCCTGGTGATTAGGCCGGGAGTTTCCCTTCAGGTTTAAGTAAGATGAGTGAGAGAATTATCAACCAAAGAATTTTTAAATAAAAATTTTGATATGATCCTCTAATGATAGACTAATAAATATTCATTCGAAATGAAATAAAACGGAGAAACATTTTTTCATTGAAACACGGAGAAACATTTTTCATTGAAAAATGTTTCTCCGTTTTATTTGAATGTGAATGAATATTTTGGAAAACCTTGCAGTGGGGACCCTTTAAAAGTAAAATCTTAATCTGAATAATATCGATATTAAGGTAGAAAACTACATTTTTCATAATTTATTTTGGTATTAAGTTTGTATGGAAATGGTAACAGTCGCCACGTTCTTAAGGTCCTCTACCTCTGGACTTTCGCTTGACACTCGTTTCTGGGACAACCTGTATATCATTATAAAATTAACGTTAAAATTTATCTCACTACCAAGACATGTCTACCACTTGCATCACTAGATGGCGTGAGTAGTCAAAATACATCGCGGTATCATTGCGTTTTTCTGTTCCTGAATCACGTTTGTTGTATGGGAAATGGAAGCCCTCTTAAATATTTGATTTATGTTGTTTTTACTATTTGTTGTTGTAGTAGCTTCCGAAATACATATTTTTTGAAAATTTCAACCGTCTAACTATTACGGTTCATGAGATACACAGCCTGGTGACAGACAGACGGACAGACAGCGAAGTCTCAGTAATAGGGTCCCGTTTTTACTCTTTACGTACGGAACCCCAAAAACAGATAATTATAAGTACCTACTGTCAAATACTAACCTAGTGCTGTAACTTAAGAATTCAGTAACTACGGAAATACATTCAATCCAATCACATTTGAGTTTGGCATCGGAAGACTTTATTAGGCCCACAAAAAATATTTAGACGAAAAAATATTTTCAGTCTCATAAAAATTTATAAAAAGCAGTGTCGGTCTGAAACTGGAATCTGTAATGAATGTTTAAGAGGGCACGTTCTGCCGAAATTTATATCGGGTTTAGGTATTAAAGTGAGGTATAAAGATTCGAACAACCAGAAAAATGTGGGGATATATCCGCCCGGTCCATTGGCTTCGCTGTTATTCCTCTATTTTTTCCAAAAAGTTACATAATTCATATAGCTCATCTTAACGGCGGAAAGAAAATCCCTACAGTAATTCGTGGGTGAGCAATAAAAGAGGCAGTCGCATAGTGGCGGAGGTGGCCATTCGAAAACTAATAAATTTTATTTGGACTCTGAATTTATTTGATAAACGACTTAGATAAAGATGCTGCGCGGAATCTGGCTGGCGCAGTCAGCACCCAACTTTACTTGCTTACAACTCATTCTCACATACGTTTCTATAGATTTCTATTTAGATATTTGAAAGTGTTAAATGAATAATAAATATTGCATGACGTTACAGACAGCGCAATCTAGCCACAAACTAAATCGGGTTTGCGTGCAAATGGCCTCACTACGCGGGATGCCGAAGATTGTGTGAAGTGAAGACGTAAAAGTAGGAAAGCGGACCCAGGGCTCTCGAGAGGGATGCAACCCGGAACATCGCTCGGATGATGATGATAAATCTAGCCACAAACCCACAAACTAAGTACTACGGGTAAAGAAATACTGCATATTATACTTTATTCGGTAAATGCATACTTATGATACATAGAAAACACCCAGAATCAGAAACAAACATTTATGGTCAGCATAAATATTTGTCCCCGGCTGGAATCGAGCCGTTGCAGTCAGAGTTTCCCCCAACGCGCCACTGAGTCTTAAATTAACTTCGGTAAAGAGGTTACATTTATTTAGATTGGCTACAGTTGAAACCATATTGCACCAAACATTTTGGCATTCAAGATTTTCAAACCATTATTTCTTTTCAAAAATAAATCGAAATATTTTACTAAACTACGAACATGAGCATCTAAATATCTAAATGCAAACAACAGCCACCATTTTCTGCAAGTATTTTTAAAATATATTCTTAAAACTTGCTCCTGAGAAAATCTAAAGCTATTGCTTTAGCTTTAATCTACAGTTATTGCTGGTTCATAAGGTCTAATATGCAAAGCAGTAGTCTTGTGCCAGTCTTACTACTATTATAAATGCGAAAGTTACTCTGTCTGTTAGACTTAGAACCGATTTTGATGATTTTTAGTATTAATATAGAAGGGACTCTAGAGAAGGACTTCTTTTGATCCTGATATTCCAGCGGAATCGGGACTTACACGGGTGAAACCGTGGGGCGCAGCTAATCAGCTATAACTGCACGAGACAAGAAACAAGTCTAGGTACGATCGACACTGCACATGTAACAAAATACCTAGATCGCGTTTACTGTAGTACGGAGTACGTGACAGTTTTTACAAAGTAAATATATCAGAGAGGCGTCAAAAATAGACAAGGTATCAGTTTCAACGTCCAAAAACAATAGATGTTCCTTATTGAAACATTGTTACTTGATTGTTACAGTAGCTTTATTGTTTGCTAGAGTTTTATTAACGGACATTTACAAAAGAAAATAGGTATCTCATTGTTTCTAAAACTTACATCAAAACAACAAAGACTTAGTAGTAGACAGGAGTGACCGACAGATCTTTGCGTAAATTAGGTATTTAGGTATTTATTAATACTGCGAAAAAGCCTTTAAAAGCAGAGAAATGCAAGCAGGGAAACGTAATGTAATAGAACCGCCTGCCTGGGTTCTAACAAAATGGTAATTGATATTAAAATTCGACAGCTGTTTATAACGGTCAAAATGACATAAGCAAATCTCGCTTTTGCTTCAAACTGAACTCAAGGTAATTTAATTTACTCTGTCTTATACCACCATAAAAACAGTAAAGGCGCATCTAAAACTACTTGTTTTATATGCCTCATCAGCATCACTGATAAATAGCGACAATTTCGACTGATAGACACGAGACCGGCAACTTTTGACTTCTGGTTGTCCGGCCGGACGATCTCAGTACACCGCCACCTTCATTTTTGATGCCTGTCACCAGGCTACGTTTAAGGCCGCACTTAGATTTTTTGCGAAATGCTTAGTAAAATGTTAGACGAAGTTTTGTGAGTACCACATTTTATTCTCTGCGCAAATGTGCGCTACCCATGCCTAAATCTAAATCTTACCTAAAGTTTATTTTGGAACATGTCTGAGTGAAAAGGTCAGGTGCTAAGATATTATTAGATAACAAGTAAATATCTTAAACACACAAGACCCTTCCCACATTCACAACTTAGCTCTGCTTGCGCTAACTTTTAGATGTTAGGTAACCCTAGAGCTCAAAGAGAGAGAGATAGCCTAGAGAGCATTTAACTACTATCGCACCTAAAGGTAAGTGATAATATGGTCTAAGATGTAGCATGCTCATTGAGAAGTAGAAAAACGGCAGTGTAAAAAGATCTGCCCCGTCTTAAATTCCGTCTGGTCACTGCACTACAGAAAGACCTCTATTTTTCCCTGACTACACCCTGTCTTTCGATTGTGAATATTATGATGTCGACTGGCCATCAGTGGTTAAAAAGAGATAAAACTTAAAGAGCAGTTTTAAATGTCATTTTATTCTCACCTTTAAACCTTATGGCTCGTGTCTCTTTCAGATTGTTGTGTTGTATTTTGTCTCTGTTTTATTATAATGTTATGCTCTGTTTAAATGTCAAGCTGTGCTTTGCAAGTGTATTTACATTTTGTCGCAAGTTACTTACAGTAGCTTGAGTTAGTAACACTAAACTAAAAATAATACAAATCCCTAGGTACATAAAAAATGAAAGCAAATAAATGTAGTTAACGTTTTGGCTGGCTTTAAATACAAAACCATAAAACAGTAATGGCACAATTACTAAAAACAGACACAGAATTAAGTCCGTATCCGTCTTAAAACACGCTCCATAACTTGAACACATATCGCTTAAGTTTGTCGTAACGTTGCATCTCATATTCAAGACGTCACTCAAATAAGATAAGCCACGAGCTCTGCAAGCACAACGACAATTTACAACAAACACTCAGTTTTAGGATTCAAATACAACTGTTGTTTGCGTCGCCGCCGCCGCTGCCGTTCTGAATGTTAAAATAAACGCATATTTTAAATGAAATGTCTCTGCAACGCACTCTGGTTTACAACTAGGATAGTTTATGTTGAGATCTTATTTTAGATCTCCTTGTGCAGGGTGAGATTTACATAATGCTTCAGGCATTATCATTTATTATCAAAACTAGCAACGCCCTCGGTTTCTTGTGTGTGAATCTCGATCAGTATACACCACAGGAAGATGTTTTCCACAATCTTATATTTTATTCTCTTAAATTCCTAATCTTGTAACATGTAGGAAGCTCAGGATAACCAGTATTCAATGTAACACAACAAAAGGAAACCGCAGACTACATTCGCTTCATCGTTATCTTTGAAATTCAATGGCGGTATTTTTAATATAGAATCCCAGCATTAAGAGTCCAAGTTTAAGTAGATGGATGGACCCAAGACCTTAAAACTCTTGGCTTTGAGAACTGGACGAGTGTGGCGTTGGATAGGGAAGGATGGAAGAATGCGTTAAAGTAGGCTCGGGCTCAGAACGGGGCTGAAACGCCATTGATGGTGATGATTAAGAGTCCAAATTGAAACCAAGGTAGGTGATACTAATCACCAAGGTATACTGGACACAAATAAACAGAAATAAATCAAGAAAAAAGGCATCTTTAGAAAATCCCCTGTGACTTACTGGTTAGAGCGCTCGCCCGGTCAGCGAGGGGAATGGGTCCTAACCCGGTCGATGTCAAATAGAAGATGTAAACAAGTTGGATCGGTTATAGTGAATTATCTTAACCAAACTATCATCTTTTTTTTAGCCTACTGTATCCCACTTTTAAACAGAGGCCTCGATTCCCTTCCTTAGGCAACTAAATAATCGCAAAACAAGAAATCAGCAGACTGCATGTGCTTTAACCGTAATAAACAAAGGTGTTCCACGAGAGTAGGTGAATTACAATATACGGGGCTTCACGTATCAATCTCCGTTATAATAAAACGATTAACTAGAACGAGGGTCCTCCGAATACGAAGGGAAACTGAAATACGGTTAGTTAAAGATTAAAAGGATTTTATCGTGTTGGAAGGTTTAGTTATGTGCTTTTAATTTAATTAACACGTTTGTGTGTGATGCTTGTTTTAATGAACTTTTTGGTAAGAAGATTTGGTTAGTACCTACTCAACTTGAACTACATAAGAAAAAAAACGCTTAATTTCGTGAAAAACATGAGGATTAAAATTGAAGGGGTACCTACCTACAGTTTTGGGAATATTATCTAAACACACCTATGTAGGTATATACATACATACATATACTTCATTTTTTAATTTCAGACTACGATCTGACGTTTTGGTTCTTTGTAGGTAATCGAAGTTTCTTTCTTCAGGAATATGTGTCAAATCAAAGTGTACAATTGAAAAACAAAGTTTATAAGTAGAGTCATTTTTAAGATGGTATACAGGTGGGTGCTTTTTTTAGAATGAAAACAATATTGTAAGTTAAAAAGAACCTGTCTTAGAAATAATTGAATCTTTTTAATAGAAACTATGTGAAACAACAGGGCAAGAGGTCACGTGGAAGATCCCCTATGAGATGGTCAGACCAGCTGATACCAAAGAGCTCATCCAGGTTTGAAGAGGTTGTTCGAATAGCCGCAGACCGCAATAAATGGAGGAGCCTTACAAGCCGCTGGGTGAAGAAGAGTGGTGGTCGCGATCTTCAGTCATGAAGGATCGACCGGAGAGAGAGAGAGATGTGAAACAATCATTGTGTTTGAATCGCAGCAACTGAAATACCTTTTTAATTTTTTTTTTTTTATTTTTTTTTTTTATTTATTATTACAAAAGAAATCTTATAAAACATAAAAATCACACCCAATAAACCTTAATGGTTTGTCTTGGGTGCCAATTCCTCATTCCTACACTCATTCATTACATTAAACACACCACTCGTACGTATCGTAATGACAACAAAATCAACAAAAAACAACACAAAATAGGTGCAGGGTAGGTAGGTATGCGCTACGGCCGGACCGGCGCGGCGCCGCCGCGGCCGCCGGCTTGTTGAACAAGTCGTATGACGTCATGCCTACTGTGCTCATACGCAGCCGCTCGCTCGGGCGAGATCGCTTTGCTTCGGATCGATACAGGGTTATTGGTAAGTATTACTAACATATGTTACTAGTTTATGAATATTTAATAGAATAGGTAAAAGAGTCATCATCATCATCATCATTTCAGCTGTAAGAAGTCCACTGCTGGACATAAGCCTCCCTCATAGATTTCCAGATGCTTCGGTCATAAGTGGCCTGCATCCATCGTGAACCCGCGGCCTTAACTAAGTCGTCCGTCCATCTCGTTGGTGGACGTCCAACGCTGCGCTTTCCGATCCGCGGTCTCCATTCGAGAACTTTTCGGCCCCAACGACCATCTGCTCTCCGTGCTATATGTCCTGCCCACTGCCACTTCAAAGAGCTAATCCGTTTGGCTATGTCGGTGACCCTCGTTCTTCTACGTATCTCCTCATTTCTGATTCGATCCCGTAGAGAAACCCCGAGCATAGCTCTCTCCATAGCTCTTTGAGCAACTCTAAGCTTATTCATAAGGCATATAGGCCTAGGTAAAAGAGTATAAGAGTATAATTAAAAGAGTATTTAATTAAGAGCGTATTCATTTAAGTATTACAAAGAACGACATAATAATGGAAAATACCAGTTTCAAAATGAAAATTGATAATACGTAGCATGCAAGTTTCAGCGTTTTAGTTGGGAACAGGTAAGTCAGGTACCGACGAGTATAACAGAGACATTGATTAAAGTGTCAATCAGCGATCAATACTGGATACAATACCCGCTTTGAAACGTGCTACATCAATTTTCGAGGCTCCTAGTACCTTGGACCTGGATTTACAGTGGTTCTCAATATTAATTAAAGTACCCATTTACATCAGAAGGCCGTACCTCAGGACAAAGCCGGTCACTGACTTGATCGTAATCGGCGGAAATCTATTGAAAAAATGAGATGCAACATTTTCATTTACGTGAAACTTAGGTTTTTTTTTTGAAAATTTATTTTGTTGTCCCACTGCAGGGCAAAGGTCTCCCTCATTTGTTTCCAAGCTTGTCATTCATGGGCGGTATTTGATCAGTTTTAATTGGATGTATCTAGAACATCTTTTACGGGGTCTGCCTCGACTACGTCTAGTACCGACCCCGGGCACCCATTTCGTGACAGTCCCTGCCCATCGATCAGGATGCACTCTAATCACCTGGCTTGCCCGTCCTACTTAAATTAGCGGCCTAAATTATTTAATTTTATTGATCAACACACCTTGAACGTGGTTTTAAGAAAGATGTTGTTATTAGCACACACAGATTTATGAATCAATTTAGTTTCGTGAGAGTATAGTGAAAATTAAAATTAGTGCCAATCATGGTCTTTTCTCTCCCAACAATTCTCCTTACAATATTATGGTATAGTACCTAGTCTTATTTTACTTTAGCCTTCCCTTGACGTTCGTCACCTTTGTTAGTATCTCTCGATACTGAAAAACGCCTCTTGGGCCTCCTGAGTTTGCTAGTTAGAATAACGGCTTCTGTACTGAATTTTATTAAATTACACTGCAGAAGTTAATTTGATCAAAAGTGAACTTTGAGAACCACTGTACTGACGAAGGTAGTTCAAAGACAATTTAATAGACAATAATAACAGACTACCTACGGCTTCTAGCAAAATTGATGAGCGATCAATTATTACCACCTACCGAGCTACCAGGTATGGATAATTAATAGTCAGTTTCTACTTCCGCTTTCTGCATAAAGACGTTAATAGTTTGTTAACCAGTACTATCACAATTCGAAAAAAATATTTTATCCTTACTGTAAAAAGAAAGAAATATTCTATCCTTACCCCCGGGCTCTCGAGAGGCATGCAACCGGGAACATCGCTCGGATGATGATGATCACTCTAAATATATCGCCAATCTTGTATACGACTAAAGCAACGCCTGGCTCGAACATTCCTTGGATGGGTGATCGATAATGTGTATGGCAATATTCTTGAGCTCTCCCGTGCTTTGGAAGGTACGGTAAGAAGTTGGTCCCGGCTTATATATCTGTCTGTCACTGAAAGCAGTCGTTAGGTCGAGTTAGAAGCCTCAGCGTGCCTGGAAAACTTTAACACTAGGTGAGTTATACTACTATACGAAGAAGAATACATGTTTTTAGTCAAATGGCAGGCTTTTAATTAAATTCCAAAAGAACTTAACTTAAGGGCCTATATAACCCCAATAGCGTGACAGGGATAGCGCTTTCAGATGTGTAGGTAAATGAAGGACGTAAGATGCTACTATAGAACATTTAGAGCGGTAAATCGAACAATTCCTAATTACAAGATAGCAATACATTAATTTTGAAGTTCAAATCATAGACGACCTGTATTGACCTAGGATTAGGTTCATCTACAAAGTTTTATCAGTATAAGAGAATATTCTATTTATTTGATTATTATAAGTGAGTTTATGTTTTTTTATTTCTATTGAGAAATTTTTCAGGTATCGTGTGACCTAGTACATATCCTCAACTTTAATATGTATTTAAACTATTGTTTATATTGTTTTGAATTTTGTAGTTAACCGTCCGTGTTCTGGCTTGCTGCAGAGGCTGAAAAACAGTAAAGAAAAGCTCTTTAACCCGGACGCTAAATAAGCTAAAAAAAAATAGCTATTTCGATGTCTATCACTAACAACACACTCATTTTCGCTCGACACACGAGCAAACCGAGCGAAACTATCGTAAGTGCGGCTTAGTTGAATTTTACATCGCCTGTAACCTCGTTAACAGGAAAAAAAGCTACTCCGTCGTAAAAAGTAATTGACACTCAAGTCGTCGAACCTATCAAACCTATCAATAATGTGATAACTCCTTACGATATCTATAAAATAGACCATTTGGCCCGCCCTACATAAAACAGTTTATGCGTATGATGGCATACTTTGCAGTTAATGAACACTTACTCAAATATTGAGAACTATATAGCTACAATGCATAAATTAGAAGCTCCCTTGAATATAGGGTGGAACAGCTTATTAAGAGGCCTCTGGTGTTTATTATTACAAACGATTGTAATACAAATATAAATAAGTTTATTCATTTAACAAAACTTAGTCTAACATGCACAATTCGTAATTTAAAAAGCGATAATTAAGTTTTGTTTTATTTAGCGAGCACTAGTCTCCACACTAGGATACCCTGTGTTGCAGGCGACTAGCGATACCAAAATAATTAGGTAATAAAATGTAAATTAGTTTTTGGGAAAACGCATATATTAGGTAATGCTAATGACCTACTAATGACCGAAAGCTGGAACTCTACTCAAAATTTGAGAGTTGCAACGACACAGAAAGTTTATTAGAATTGTCGATGCTGGGCTTCCATATTTGGGACGACAAGGATTTTCAGTTTAGTTCTAAATTGCCCCTTAAACAATTAAACAGCTCCTAAACTCTAAAATACGCATTTAGAGACTTACCTACCCTCAAATTTTAATAAAATACCTTAATTCTGTAAAAGCAATCAGTTATATATTATATATTATAATTTAGTTTTTAATACACGACATTATACAAGTAGATATTAAAAACCAAAATTTCAACTAGGTAGTTTATGTAGCTGTTAATCAGCGTTAATAAGTAAAGGGGTAATCGGGTAAAAGTAAATGGGTAAGGGGGTTTTAATCTAGTTTAAGAATCTTTTCATTCTAAGATAAGTAACCTGAAGGAAGTCGTTTTGAGTGACAAAGCCACCAATTTTTCAACGAGCAGAAATAATTTGTACAATCTTTGTTATTATTATTTTTTATTTATTAGTTTTTCGGTTTCACACTATCTTACTAACAATCGCATTCAGGCCTGCGTTTGTTATATAGATAATTAAAATGTTACTTCTTACCATGAACTTAAATTGATATTCAAAACTATCCAGACTTTTATTATTGTGTTTACTGATGCATAGGGCATGAAATATATTGAAGCTTAAACATAAAATGACAATAAAATATTATAAATTAAAAGCACCTATATCAAATTTCAATTAATATTAATTGTTAAGGTGTTCAGCAGACGGTAAAATTATAATTTCGTCGAAAAATATAAGTCAGCGTCACCCGTTTAACTCCTGAGGGTTAAATTGACACCCGTTATTGCTTAAGAGGACAGTCTCCATTCTCTTTCTCCATACAAACGTAGTTTACATTTTCTTCCCTGGATAAAGACATTAGAGCAAATATTATATTTATGCCATAAAACATATAGGTATCTGTCATGACAATGCATCTACTTTTTTTTATTATTTTGTGATTAAAATAATAATAAAAAATAAAAAAATGAAAAACGTAGATGCATAGTCATGACAGATATAAGTTTTATGGCATAAACATATTTGCTCTAATGTATTTATCCAGGGAGGAAAACGTCGATTACGTTTGTATGGAGAAAGCGAATGGAGACTGTCCTCTTAAGGAGAGTAGGGAGGTAGGTATCTCTAATTAGATTTTTTCTGGTGAATTTTAACTAGAATTAAAACACAGTATTTGACGACCTCTGTGGCGTGTCGGGGGAGGCCCGACTGCTATGCAGAAGGTTGCGGTTTGATTCCCGACGGGGGTAAGTATTTAGGCTTAAAAATTAATGTTCGTTTCTGGCCTGGGTGTTTTCTATGTACCTATCAATACATAATAATAACTAATAACAAAAAAATGTATAACAAGTCCGATATGATATAATATGTGGAATATGTGTATCCGTTGTAGTCGCCATAGTACAAGCCTAGTGCTTAGTTCGGGACTAGATTGGGCTGTGTGCAACGTCGTGCAATATTTATTTATTATATTTATAGCGTATAAAATGAAGTTCCACGGTTTCACTCGTTTAAGTCCCGATATCGTGATTTTTTAAATTAATGTTACCCTTAAAATAAGACTTAAACCTTCCTACCGTCTTATTTCGAACAGCTAGGTCATCCATTTGCTTATTCCGAATGCAGAAGACGTCTCAAGTACTTGAAGTCTGTAGAACCGAACTGTAAGGGGACTTTGCATAATATTCAAACTCGATTATTGAAGTGATCTTACTCCTTTTTAGTTGTTTTGTACAGAATTTTAAATTATTTTTTTAAATTAAACAGTCCTATGTATTGTAAGACAGGTTACCTCCGTCCAAATACGCAATTATACGGATATATCGTGTTTGTTCGAGAGACACGAGCTGTTCGGTCGAACCAAATTGGATTAATTTGAAGAATAGCTATTGGTTGCTATTTCCAGTTTGGTTCAATCAAGTCTTGGTGGGATTTCGACCGTTGTTTAACTTCCAGAGTTCCTTAACACTACGGTATTATTTATATGCGTTTTTGACACTATTGATTAAGCGTTACTGTCCACGGCAGCGTAGTGTCACACAAGCTTCTAAATACGCCGATACGCCTACGCCTGTGCAGCCCGGCGTACGCGCGACATTTACCAGCGGCCGTGGACACACTTTCATGGTTTTGTATGAAAGATGCATGTCGGCGGACACCAAGCTGCAAATTACGGATACGCTACGCTGTCATGGATGGTGACGCTAACGTGCCTTTGAAAGGCGCAATAAGCATATTATGGTACCGGTTCCTTGAAAACTCTAACACTAGGTGAGCCATATCACTATATACAAAAAGTAGATGACACTATTGATGTTTCAAAATTGTATCTATACTCTAGTTCCGAAACTTAGATCAAAAATGCAAACAAAAAACCTACACATTTATTTGAAAGTGACAGCTCTTTATTTACTATTTGCTTTAATATAAATTGGCAGATCTTTGTTTACATTTATGATTATAAATAGGTAATAGTGTTTTAGTGAACTAATTCTAATACAAGATGAAC
This sequence comes from Idaea biselata, assembly GCA_958496205.1. NCBI lineage: Eukaryota > Metazoa > Arthropoda > Insecta > Lepidoptera > Geometridae > Idaea > Idaea biselata. Next base: position 6,201,099 of record OY292401.1, on the reverse strand, counting down.
AGATTAGTCATATACGAATTTCATTATCACGTTAGAGAAGTCCACATGCGTCCATAATAATTATAAAATTACCACTTAACTTGAGGTATAACAAAATTAACCGAACAAATTAAATTTACTACTACGCCATATCACTGACTAGTCAGAGTGGAAACTTACTGCTACTTATAATCGGCAGATAGCTCGCCGATTTCTAAAAAAATCTCTAAAAAACAAAGTGTCGATTTCTCTCCTGAAGCTCTAACTACACGATGATAGTTAAATATAAAGAAATTCGTGCATGTGTGCTGTAGGTATGGCCTGTTTTAGGTAAAGTGTAAGTGTTAGTGTCGTTGTGTATTTTGAGCTTGACATCAAAATCACGCATATTGTTGCTGGTTTTAACGTGGCCGTGGCCGTGGTTTTTACATTTTTGATTTTGAAGTTTTAAGTAAGTTGAGTACGGACGGAATACGTAGCCACTAAGAGAAATAGTTATTAAAGTTTGCAATATTTCTGATATCATAAATATTTTAAAGAACTAATACTATGCTGTATGCAAGTTCTCTTGTTTGATTAAAACTGATGGCGTAGTGAAAAAAAATAGCGTGACTAAATAGTATAGTGGGCTAATATAATCCATTTAAAGTGATCGGTTGTTAAAGACTGTTCTACGAAATGTCCTTGACTGAAATGTTTATTACGTTTATTACTGAATATAAATCAAGTTTCAAACTTTTAACTTCATGCAAATGACTCTTAATGATTTTTTTTATTTCTTTACACTTGAAATGTCGGAAAATATTATGACAATACATTCTTAATTAAACATTAGCACAGAAACGCTACAGAGTGCGACCGTGCTGGGGTTTCATTACACTGAATTGACGTAGGTGTAGCCACCCAAGCGAAACATCTTTTTCGCCCGAATACTTCGCATTGCAACGATCTACCCGGCCACATACATCACCAAAACACGGATATCCCGCTAATGAAGCCCCACCCAGCTATCTCATCGGCCGATGATAAAATCAGCAAACTGTGTTCGCTCTATCTTCTTCGCACATGCCGCCGTCCCTCTCAGTTGGCTCTCGAAAGATTATTGAATTTTACCGGTATAATCCGGCAAGTGCCAGATGCGACCGCCTCAGCGAATGATCGCCCTTCGGTATTTACTCTGGACCGAAGACGGATAATCGTGTATTTATTAGATAGACTTTCATTAGACGATGCCCGATATATACTAGTACCTTCCTTTAATAAAAGTGTAACCAGAAAAGGAGGATTACACGCTCTGAGTGGGTATTAGATACTTACCTGGCTTGCTGCTATATTTTTCCTTCTATCGATCATTGATCTTTACTATTGCTCGTTATATAAATACGTATAGTTTGAATTAATGTTTAGTGTTTTGCGAAAGAAATACAAAGGACTTTACATACTTTACTCACTATGAGTAGTCATGTTTCTTCTATTTTCGCGATGTTGAATTGAAATTGAACTCATTTTTCGGTTTTAATCGCGTGGTGTTTGTAACTTTTAGCATTGTTTCATTGACCTGTAAAGGTCTCAAAATGTAAACTGTTGAGCAATGAAACAATGCTAAAAGAAATAAACACCACGCAATTAAAACTAAGAAATGAGTTTAATTTCAATAAATAAAGTTGTTTCATTTAATGATAACAATATAAAGTAAGATTACTAAACTTGTAATCTTACTTTATATTGGTATGCGTAACCGTTGTCATCAGTCAATTTAACTCATGCTGGGCAGTAACTATCTTTTAAATAAATATATAATAAACCTGTAAAAGTAGACCCTAAGTCTCAATTTATCTCAACGAAAAAGGTAACAGTAGGAGGTAATTGAAAAACAAAATATTCCGTAAAAAATATACCTGTGAAGAAAAAACACATTAGTCAGACGAAAAGCTGTTAATCAAAATAAGGAACAAACAATAAATTTCATAATAACGTTCTGCCTAACAATAATCGAGTTACGCGAATAAATATTATCAGTCGACAATAAATCTTTCGTACAATTTCACTACAATATACATCGCAAAATTGCTTCAAATATTTCATAAACACATTCCCGAATCAATATATGGGCGATAATATCGACAAAAAGGAATATTCGATGATACGTAACATCGAGATAGGCAACACTAACACTTTACGAAGATGATATTATTCGTGGCGACACAATGCAAAATCTGAGGACGGATGCTTATTGAAAATATTTCCATTCAGTCGGAAGTAATATTTGACGTATGAATGAAATTCTCATGAAGATGAGACAAAGGCTATGCGATCTATCACAAAGGCATCATTCCCTTGCTAAATCAAGTATATAATTGAAAAATTCCATCGTCTGTAACCGGTGACGGTTCATTTTATGAAGCTGAATTGCAAATGTGATTTCCATGTTCCACCTACTTGCGAATTGGATTCGATTCAAGAAATATTTCTTTGATAACTCAGCGGTCGCTAGAACTTAATATCGGAGCTTTGTGTCTGTGTAAAGAAACATCAGTTTTGTAACAATATTTTTAAGTTTATTTCTTTTAAAATACGTAAACAGGCAAAAGCGAAATTAAATTGTGCCGCCGCCCGCCGCCACTCAGCTATTCTTAGCCGAGATTTCTCTTTGAAAAGACCATGTTTAAGTTTATATTGCGCAAAGATAATACAAAGACGTACTTCAATAAAGAAAAATAGACGCTCTAGGCGTTTTTCCATACCGAATCGTAACAGAACTTATTTTTGTACAAGTCCATAAAGTCATTTTAGCCTTGATTCTAGGTAAATAACACATATATTTAAAATCTTTGGCCTATAACATAAATATGTACATAATATAATTTTATTTACCTTCTTACAAAAAAATTAAAACCGAAGTGAAGTTGTGAAGGCAAATGGTGGATTACTTTTGTTGCCTTATTGTATCTACAAGAAAGCAGACAACCACAGTGTTAGGTACTCTATTAAACTCGAACATCACTTCACAAGTTACTTTCGTCTTCACTCACACTCCGCTTGCGAATAAAAAAAAATGATTTTTCCCTCTCGCTCTGAACATAGTTTAAGTACACCATGCCCATCATTAAGTTACGATACCTACTATAGAGTCACAAACAGAAAAAAAAAATGTCCGATTCGAAACTTATCGCACGCTGTGAAGTGTAGAGTTGTTGTAAGAAAACCGTAGAACGGTGCTCGGACATTTTTTGAGCGTTGTCAGTTAGAGATTGTGACTCTAAGGTATTATTTTAATTTGGAATTTCACCGCGAAATCCACCGTACGTTCTCTACAGAATTGAGCAACAGGCTGCTGAAAAAGAGGTTAGATCACGGTTTAAAAATATCTATAAATCGTTATGCTTATTACTTTTACCTTGTGTGTTTATATACTTGAATCAGGTATTTATAAAATACTAACTGCACCCCGCGGTTTTACCCGTGTAAATTCCGATCCCGCGAGATTATCGGGATCAAAAGTATACGTATGTACCACACAGTAACAAATAAACTTTCGAACTTAGAATTATGAAGTGTGATGTAAGGTAAGTACCTAAGAATTTAGCTGATTTAGATTTAGTTTAGTTTTATTTTAATCAGTTTTAGTTTTAATATAGTTTTTAAAATCAATTCGTTTTATAAGTTTTGGTTTCAATAAATAATCAGACAAAACAAAAAAAAAGGGAAGTACCAAGGTATTTTTTTTTCTAGAATATGAAAAAATCCGTACCTACTACAGGTTTTTTCAAGACTAGATATTGCCCGGTCTATTTACCGTCTGGAAACAGCTAAATAATCCGTACATCCTCCGCAGATGTAATCCTGACATGCAATCTCCGGCACCATCAATCAGAACGGACGGTACGCCCGCGCCGGCCACTGGCGGAGACAGCGTACGTACTACTTCGATGTGCTTATCCGTTACTTTAATAAAATTAATCTTGTCTCTGAATTAGACGGTTGAAAGAACTTATTAATAGAGATAAGTCATGTTATGTCGCGTGGTGACATACCTTTTATTACCTGATACCTGAGAATTGACCGTCTCAGCAAGCTAACAGGTAGGCATGCGTTCTTAGTACATACTACTACTACTATTACTACTATCTTCTTCTTCTTCAGAAGCATGTATTTGTCCACTGCAGGGCATCCTCTCCAAGCCTCTCCAAGCCCAAAATAATAAATAAACAATACCTACTCAGGGCGACTCTGGTCTTCTTTTCGGTCTGCAACCATTTACTTTAAGGAACTCCTGATGACTTTGTATGGTGAGATCAAACTACGAGAATCTATTGTTTCACCTTGACTGTAATGTCCGTTTCATATTAAGTAGTTCAATCACTACAGAGGCGGGCCTGAAATTATGGCAGCTTATTATTAAAAGGTCTTCTTCGGTCAGTGGAGCTTTCTACGAACCGCCTTATCTGCGAATCGTGGTATCAACGAAACATTTATTATGTTTATCATTCTTTCGGCGAACCGAGCTGTTGGGAAAAATGGTATCGGTAGAAAACATACGTGACATTTTGGCCCTGGAATCTTGGACTAGGTATTCGTGTTTTCTTTTGTTTTCGCGACGTTGGATTGAAATTAAACTCATTTTTCGGTTTTAATTGCGTGGTGTTTATTACTTTTTGCATTGTTTTAATGCTCAACGCGACACCACTCAACACTACGTCATTAAAATTGAAAACTGAGCTTAATTTTAATGTTGAACTTTTTAAATTCACACGATTTGTGAATTGTTTGTTCTTTCCAGGCGAGTGCGCTAACCGCTACGCCACAAGTAACTCACATGACATGGGTTTTTTTAGTGATGCACTTGTTCTTATAGAAATATTAAAAAAAATATTTTTTTTTTTGCAATAGGTATTATTTAAGTCTATAATAAACTCGCAATTCAAAATATTACCATGTTGGTAGGTAGTTCACATTTATTTTTGTTGTTGTAAAGTTTAGTATAGCTGGTAGAGGTAAGCATTGAAACTCAAAACAAATAAATTATTTATTATTTTTACCTAACTGAAAAGTTAAAATTATTCAGAGTCGTAATTTGACCTTTTATAATAATTTAAAGCCGAACGTCCACTGTTGCCTAAACTAAGTTAATATAACTTAGCTTCCCATAGTCAAGAAAGGAAATCTGTCATCCGTCCATCAAAATCAAAAGTAATATTTTCGGACTGATAGATGACAGATTTTCTTCTGGAAATATCGTTTATTTTATCGTTCGTAGAATTAAAGTAGAGACCCCGTTTTTGTTTGTCCGCAGTTTCGGAAAGAAATAGCTATGGCTATGGTTCTATTTTTTCCGCAACTGCGCACGAACAAAATAGCAAATACACAACTGAAAGACAAAAACCGGCCAAGTGCTAGTCGGACTCGCGCACGAAGGGTTCCGTACCAATATTTATCTATATCCGAACAAGATCTAGTATATATGATACATGACAGACAGACATGACGAATCTATAGGGTTCCGTTTTTTGCTGTGTGGCTACGGAACCCTAAAAGTAGCCCCTGGTCGGACTAACGTTTTTTGCTTCTGCCTCTAGGCTTTTCAAAGATCCATACAACAAACTATATATGCTCAGATTCACACCTTTTATTAAAACATCCGATTGAACCGGGATTTACTATCTGAAACCCAATGCGGGTAGGTTCTCGCTTCCAGTCACGAACTGTAGCGGTTTCTAACAAGCTTAAAGCTTTATCTCGTGTATGTACTGAATTAAACATGTAAAACAAACAACGTTACATGTTAGGGTAGATATCAGTGGAGGGTATGTATCAAAGGGCTTTTGTTGCCTATCTGAAATAAATTGTTATAAACCAGCAGCGCCCCGCAGTTTCAGCCGCGTAAATCCCGATCGAGTGGCAATATCGAGATTAAAAGTATGCTATGTTACTCTCCGTTACTTAAACTATCTCTATGCAAATTTTCATACAAATCGGTCGAGCCGTTTGACCGTGACGAGGAAGCAAACATACAAATATATGAAAAAAACTTTCGGATTTATCATTAATGTGTGTGTGTATATTAGGTATATGAGAAAAAAGACAAGCGTTAGGAAGAAGAAAAATAAAATTTTAATTTCAGGTTTTACATTTTTGTATTTGTTTCCATATCTGTTAATTTTTTTAAGGTCAAATTCAAGAGATTTTCCTTAAAAACGCCTATTTCGCTTTTCTGTAGAAAGATTATAATCATCAAATGATACCAAGTATAAAGTTGAAAATGTATGTATCTTGTATTATAGCTGTGGATTGTCCTAAATAAATAAAATAAAGTTAAAATGGAACAAAAAATTGGGGCCGCCACTATTATACCAAATTTTTTATAGGATCCTTGCCTGCTAACGCACGTGAAACCGCATGACGCAGCTAGTAATCAATGAAAGTAGCTATGGTATAAAATAGGACGATTCTCTAACTTCAACCATATTAATAATGGAATTCAACAGTTATCAACTGAGTAGATAAATGTATACAAAGAACGATAAGGATAGAGAAGGTTATAAGGTAAAGTTCAATTAACCAATACAATTAATTTTAGTTTAATCAATTTTTTTTTTAAATAATCTCGTTTTATGTTGTAATTATTTACGTTCGGAAGCCAAATTGTTAGTACCTACGTCGTAAGTACGAGGCATAGGAAAAAAAAACATAAAGAAAGAAAGAATTGTTTTTGAGTGTATTCCTACCGGATCGGGTCTGGATGTTTTCTATGTAGGTATCATGATTATGAAGGTACTTATATATTTACAAAAAAAAGTATAATATGTAGAATACCCGTTGTCTAGTCTTAGATTAAAACAAAAACTAAAGATACGGTACCTAGTCTCGGAAAATGAGACGATAAAACTGCGTCTAGCTGACGCACTAGCCTCAGTCGTATGTCGAACCGTTGCCGCGTTAGCACGTGCTGTCACAATCTGTCATCTTTTTGAAATCCATAAGAATGCCTTTTTGCTTATTTACAAATGCCTGAATCATTCTTAAAGACAAATGTTTTTAAAAACATTTTATGAAAATGCATGTAGGTGTTTCTAGCTCATTTTTCGAATACGCAATGGCAGAATATACCGTATCTACTATTTTTGTTTTCATCTAAGTGTCTAGTACCGATAGTACACGCCTAGAGCTTAGTTTGAGGCTAGATTGCGTTGCGTCAAAAAAACACTGTTGTCCGAGGTCCGACCGCCATTATTCTTTTTTTCCTCGACAGAAACAAAAATGCATGCGTTAGTGGCATCGTATGTAGATGAAGTTATACCGGCATTTTTTAATGAATGAATAAATGAATGTCATTTATTTGCACGAAATATGGTTACAGAATTTGTTATAAAATGATAAACCTTAAACATATTTCACCAGTACTTAACTTAGCATGCTAATACTAATTAGGAATAAATTTAATTGACGTTAATGAATAATAAATATCAGAATAATTAATTACTAATTATCAATTATTTAAACTTATTTGATTTCAAAATATACAATGTATAAAGTCGACTATATTTAAAAATATACAATGTATAAAGTCGACTATATTTAAAAATATACATACAATAAGTATAAAGTTACATCTCAAAATGAGAGATCTATTTAGAGAATCGGCAGTCGTTTGTAGGGTGATTGTGCGATAATGGCGCAGAAAACCAGAGACCCTTCTAAGACGTTGATAGCCTTCCGGGAACGACTAGCATTAACAAAGAGTGGTATATTGGCACTATAAGAGACGCACCCTTATTTTGTTATTGTCCTGTGTTAGGTATAAGTATACATATACATATATATTACTAGCTAGGCCACGCGGTTTTAAACCCGCGTAAGTCCTGATTCCGGGGGATTTACGAGATCAAAAGTAGCCTAAATCCTTCTCCGAAGTCCTAATATATTTCTCGATACCGGAATTCATCAAATCGGTTCAGTGGTTTAGCTGTCGCATTTATATTATTAGTAAGATAAGAGTAAAATATGCCCCATATTGAAAATTGTAGTTTCAGAATAGATTTCAGAATAAATTTAATTGAAAATTTTATTAAAAACAGCCTTGAAGATTTAAAACCTAATCGAATAACGTATTGAAATTTTATGCGATTCACATATTTTTATTTGTATTTAAACTTATGACCCCTAAACATGTGATTCACGACATAAATGATTGATTGATATTTATTTTGATTACCCCCTTACTTATAAACGATGACTAACTTTATGTGACGTTTGTCTTTTACAGTGACATGAAGTTTCAAAGTTAACACACAGAGAAACACGTTACATAAATAAATAAATAAATAAAATGATTTATTAGCACATATTAAACAATACATTACATGTGGCCCTGTTTCTCGGAATAGCGTAAATAAATAAACTTAGTAGTCGTTTATAAGGAAGGAGGTAAAAGTAAATAAAGTCTTTTTATTTTTTCATTGTATTTAAGTTGCAATTGTTATCAATAACCTTTAGCAGAAACAAAAGGTAATAGAATAAACGAATACCTATTACGAAGCTACATTTCCTTATTTAACAAAAGCAACAACAGCAAAAGTTTGTGTTCCAATAGAAACTCCTCAGTGACTTTATATTTATTCCAAGAATAGTAGTGTCTATTCTCAACCGAATATCATAGGAACCGTTCAATCAATATAGTGCCGGGAAGCTTTTAAAATGTGACTGAGACCGAAACCACCCGAAACGTTACTGCGCAAAATTGGCACGTCAAATAAATTCTTGTCACTCGTAAATACTTTGCATAAATTGGATGCAGGGAATTCCCGCAACAAAGACGCCTAGACGGTTGTTCCAATAAAATAGAACGATTGAATCGCTTTTGACGGAAAGGCAGAGCGTTTATCCTCGAACTAGAAGCACGCTTGTTTTCCTTTTAAACTTTTTCCACGTTCCAACAAAGGGTGGGATTGTAAGTAACGTTTCAGCCACAAATCGAGTTGTTATTCCCTCATTCCGCATAAATCGAAAGACTTGTATGACGTCAATTTGATTTTATGTCCTATTTCAGTCCGTATTCCCGTTTTACTGTCTGCTGTATTGCAGTTGTTTCTTAATAAATGCCTAATAGGAATAACGTAATGTTGGCAGAACTGTGTTAGGATTGTGATAACTTTTATATTAACTAAATAATTTTAAAAACGAAACTCATTGTTGGTTTTATTCGCGTGGTGTTGATTACTTTTAGCATTACCTTTCTCTTCTTAAGGATAGGACCTGTATTGTCTTAAATAAATTATTAAATTATTAAAATAAATTAAATTATTCGTAAATAACCAAAATATTTAATTAAGTAAAGCAAATTTCGTTGAAGGTAACTGATAGTAAATGAGAACTCCTCAGTTTTCTTTAAGAGGTTACAAAAGTGAACCCCTGCAGCTATTTTGTAAAGTTTAATAAAGCCATTTGATAAATGTAAATGTTTTTGAGATGTTATCTACTGGAGAAGTTTGGGTTATACGGTCTGTTGTCGTTACGGTAACAAGGTCACCTCTTGTAAAGTTTTTAGAATCAAAGTTCCAAGAACGACTCGAGTTCTTAGAAATTGTAATTTCCAGAATTGGTAAATAAATATACAATAAATTTATTATAATATAACGCTTCGCCGATGTTTAAAACAGTCTCGCAACAATCGTTAAAAACCAACAGAGTATAAAACTTAAAAGTCAGAACGTGAAATTAAACTACGTCCGAATCCAAACGAATAAACACGATGCTTTATCCAACGAACATTATTCGACAAGCGTGATTTTGGCTCAAACCGTGTGCGGAATGGACACGCCGCTCTATAATCTGTCTCACCAAACCGTGCACTGCATAAATTAGCTCTAGTTAAAAGCTCCCTTTTAATGGCAAGTCCAAATGAATGGGCAGCACTGGTTCGTCGCCGTTGCTTTTACCGCGTATTTCGAGCCGTAGGAAACTAAATAGTAGATAGTGCGAACCCAGTGTAACCGCAAGCATTTAAAATGGCGCTCTACCGGGTGTTGTTGTCGGCGTAACAAACGAAAAATCGATGTCCAATTGGCATAACGAAGCGTTAATTTTGTTAAATTACTAACAGCGGCAAACTGGACTGCGAATACGGGAATAGGAAATGCCATGAAGGTTTTATTTTATTTGCCGTGTTTTTCGTATATCGCGTTTGCAACAGAACGTAGCTTAGATAGTTTTTGGTTTTAAAATAAAACATTTACTTTTTTTTTTGTCTTTGCATTTTTAGACGAACTTAAGGCAGAGGGCATCTTGATCTCGCCTGGTCTGGACAAAAAATAGTAAAATAAGCGAGTCCGATGCTATGTCAAACGGAAAATTAAATACCTACTTTAAATTCTTTTATAAAAGTATATTTTATCGCCAGAAATAAGCCAACAGGCCAATTGGTCAGATCGCAAACATTTTGTTTTCTAATAAAGAGGTTAGGTTAAAAAAAAACGACTGCAAACAGTACGCTTTTAAAAATGATAAAACAAGCTCAGCCAGAAAAGTACCAACTAGCTTTAAAAGGTCACAGGCCACGGCCTGTACGACTGATTGACAACGACTGATGCGACGGACGACGACAGGCTTCATCGGACGCGACGGTTCCCACGGCCTGTTGGTCTGGTCTGGCCTGACGATGACGCCTCATATGCTAAAATCCTTCGAACCGTTCAGGCTACAGAGTGCTCGTAGACATACCTAAACTCGAAAATCATAACCCTTCTTCGGCAGTCGGGTAAGAATATAAAATCGACTTATTCAAAGCACACAACTAAAAGCATCTACATTTTAGAAAAAATATAAACATCCTAGCGTGTACCAATATACACCCGTAGAGACTCTTTAAAACCTCGTGTGTTAAGCAAGCAAACGTTGAACAGAGAAAGCTTTCAAGAAATTCACATAATTTTCATACAAATATGATGGCTGCCGTTTTCTTAGCTCTCAAAGTTTATTCACCTTAAGGCACTCACGCTGTACCTTCTGGTTCTTCAAACGAGTCGTGTTTTAATGCTTTTACTCTTTCACATCACTATAATGTGTGCAATTTATGTGAAGTTAACTTAGAAAATATACGCGCTCGAGCTGACTGAAGAGCGGTTTTGGTCAAACGTTTTTACGATCCGTCTTGCGTGGTACGCTAGACGTCTACAGTGTACCTATTGACTTTACTAGTTTAATGAACTTAAAAGAGAAATAAAAATATTGCAGAAACTGTGATTTACTTGTATGTATTACCTATTCGAAAATCAAAACTGGAGTTTTTTAATTAAGCACTTCATTGAAGACCAGTTTTAGGACTGCTATGATATTTTTTATTTCGGCGGTGGGCCTCAAAACCGCCACTACTGCCGTTCCAGCGCAATAGCCGCTACTTCACGGGTCAGCCTTCCAAACCAAGCCAAAATTAAGCAAGTACCTCCTCGTGTTTTTGCGAGTAAGCGTCACCGTCCACGGCAGCGTAGCGTACGCGTCATTTGCAGCTCGGGGTGCACCGACGTGCAGCTTTCATGCAGATTTCATACAAAATCACGAAAGTGTGTCCACGGCGCTGCAAATGTCGCGCGCGCTGCAAATGTCGCCCGAGCTGCAAAATACGCCGAGCCTGCCGTGCTGCATGTCGTACGCCGGGCGTAGGCGTATTTTGCAGCTCGGGGTGCACGCGACATTGCTTGCATATACAGGGTGTCCGGAGACCAGTGGATATCCCTGAACGGGCGGCTGGCGGGGAAGGGTTGGCCGCCCAGAATACGTTTTTTTTTTCTATCTCAAACGGTTCGAGCTGTACGTCACTTTTTAGTAAAAATTGAAAAATTTTTACTTTTTTGCACATTTCGGGGTATCACGTCCACAGATTAAGCGATAGCATTGTTTTTTTTTTCGCCATGTGTTCACTAATATTGATGTTTGAAAATCATCTTAATTTTTTTTTTTATACTATAGTTAGTAACTTACAGGATGTCTCCAAAGATAGATTTAGTTTTATAAACTTTACTTTCTGCTAAGTTTGAGCATCTGTGGTGTAAAAAAAATGTATGAAACCTGTCTGGCCGACTATTGAAAAAAATTGCCTATTTCATAAGGATTCTAAAACAGTATTATACTAATAACTTTTTGTCATAAGTTACTAAGCTAGTGCTATGAATGCATCGAAGGTACTATCTTACATGAAAAAGTTGAAACAAGTATTGTACAAAAAAGGACACTTATTAAGATTTAATATGTCATAATGTTACAGCAAATGCTCAAATTGTCCTCCTCTTGCCTATACACAGGCCCTTAACCTTTTTATAAACGATCTCTTAAGGACAGGATTATATTTTTTTTCTCCTATTTGTTGTGCCGCTTCGTGGACGCGTAAACGCAGGTCTTCAATTGTGGTTATGTTTTTTTTGTATACTTGTTCTTTTAAACACCCCCTGTAAAAAAAATCAAGCGGATTCAGATCAGGCGAACGTGGAGGCCACAATATTGGACCTAATTGGCTAATCCACCTTCTTGGAAAACTTTCACTTAAATAGTTTCTCACTCGCACGGCATAATGTGCGATGAGTCAACGTGCAAAAGAGATGGCTACCTAAACTTGTACAATTTGCACAGCTGGCAGCTAACCAACCCAAGATTAGCCAGGGAAGACCGATCACAGTACCAATTTAAAATTAACTATTGGACCATTATTTTAAATGGCCAAATTATTGTCCCTTTCGAATAGCAAGGCAACCTAAACAGGGCCAACAATTTACACTTTCTCCAAAACGAACTCCCGAGACTACTCGAAGAGGTGCCATTTTCGATCCGGCGAAGTATGTGGCTTCAAAATGACGGCTGTCCTGCACATTATGCCGTGCGAGTGAGAAACTATTTAAATGAAAGTTATCCAAGAAGATGGATTGGCCAATTAGGTCCAATATTGTGGCCTCCACGTTCACCTGATCTGAATCCGCTTGATTTTTTTTACTGGGGGTGTTTAAAAGAACAGGTATACAAAAAAAACATAACCACAATTGAAGACCTGCGTCTACGCGTCCACGAAGCGGCACAACAAATAGGAGAAAAAAATTATAATCGTGCCCTTAAGAGATCGTTTATAAAAAGGTTAAGGGCCTGTGTAAGGGCAAGAGGAGGACAATTTGAGCATTTGCTGTAACATTATGACATATTAAATCTTAATAAGTGTCCTTTTTTGTACAATACTTGTTTCAACTTTCTCATGTAAGATAGTACCTTCGATGCATTCATAGCACTAGCTTAGTAACTTATGACAAAAAGTTATTAGTATAATACTGTTTTAGAATCCTTATGAAATAGGCAATTATTTTCAATAGTCGGCCAGACAGGTTTCGTACATTTTTTTTACACCACAGATGCTCAAACTTAGCAGAAAGTAAAGTTTATAAAACTAAATCTATCTTTGGGGACATCCTGTAAGTTACTAACTAACTGTAAGTTACTAGTATTAAAAAAAAAATTAAGGTGATTTTCAAACATCAATATTAGTGAACACATGGCGAAAAAAAAAACAATGCTATCGCTTAATCTGTGGACGTGATACCCCGAAACGTGCAAAAAAGTATACATTTTTCAATTTTTACTAAAAGTGACGTACAGCTCGAACCGTTTGAGATAGAAAAAAAAAACGTATTCTGGGCGGTCAACCCTTCCCCGCCAGCCGCCCGTGCCAGGACATCCACTGGTCTCTGGACACCCTGTATATACGTGGCGTACTCATGCATATTATGACGATTACAACTTTTACAACTTTTTGAATCGTTATATCTCAAAAACGGTGGCTCGTAGAAAAAAAATATTAATAATTGTAGATAATTTTATGATCTACAACTTTTGTCTGAGGTATTTTTATGATAAAACTTACCATTTTGCTGAAAATCGCGAAAAACTTTGACCTTTAATATTTTTTTTTCCTCACAAGGGAAAGATGGGGAACTTTCAAATTTTATTTTTAATGATATTTTAAACAATCTCACCGATTTTCAGCTTGGTGGGAATTTATGTAACCTTGAATGTCTAATTTGACCGGACTATTTATAAAAAGCGCCCGGAAAAACACCTGAATAAAAACGATGAAAACACAATTTGGAAAACTCACTTTGACGCTTCGTTTATTTTGGCCTTCCAAGAATGATTCTATTATACGTTGAAATAAGCTTTTTATTCCAATTAATCATTAAAAACAAAACGGATAAAGTAAATCCGTGGCGCATTTGAAAAGTTTGGAGTAAGTCTTATTGTTAAAGGCAAGAAACCTCATTCTATGAGAGTGTTGAAACTTGAAGATCATTAGGAGGCTAAAAAGATTAGTAAATG